>OZ018329.1:27179506-27682006 GCA_963969495.1 Ceratothoa steindachneri
ATATAATGAAAAGGAAAATACTCACAGCTAGATTTTAAGAAAAGCCGAAAAGGGAGCTGTTACAAAAGCAATCCCGAACAGCATCCAAGTCAAGTAAATTTTTCTAAATTTCTCCATGAAATCCGATGAGTGAACTATATGTGATGATGAGGTTAATCCAACGGCCTTTGAGAGAATATTGGCCAACCACTTAGAGAGGGAATATGCATGGGAGCCAATGCATGATACATTTGGTCGAAGAGGTGTTCCAGGCTTGTAGGTTTTCGGTAACCCATGCATACGGTGAAGGGATTAGGGCTGCCAATGCTTGGGTTTTGCCCCCAGATCTTGGGTACTTGGGTTTTACTTTCGAAATTGTACAAAATCTTGGGTTTTTCGTGTCTCAAGTAAGGAAACACAATTTTTATTGAAAATACATGTCATCTTATTTGAGCTTATAATTTATAATTATATAATATAAGTTAAAAAATACTATAACTAACCTACGCCGCACACAGAAATACCAACTACCAAGTGTGTGGGAATATTGCTGCTCTGCGACTGATCAGCTGATGCAATCAGTCAATTATTGCATCATCTTAATTACCACTTGGTAAAAACGTTTACGAACATTCAAGAGTTACCAGTGTTTCTGTTTCCTAACATTTTGTTTCATTGTTCTATCTGTTTTGACAGAAATGAACTAATGAAGCTGGCAACCGTGAAAGCGGTGAAACGTTTCTGAAGTGACTGCACAAAATCGCCTGTCACTTGACTCGTTTGCAGAAATCAGAATCCTAGTTCAGTTTTGATGCGCGTTAAACCGTATTCATTTGTGAATGAACGGTCAAACTAGTTTCAATTTACTGAATAGTGATAGTTAACTTTAAATTTGCATAATATTTGACCGTAGCAATATGAGTGGTGAAGAAAAAAATCCAACTAAGAAAACGAAGTGGTATATGCAGTGTTTCAAAGCACAATGGTTAGCTGAACTCGAATTTAAAGAGTGGTTGCAACAAGATAAAAATGATAATGATTCCAGTTATTGCAAGTGTTGTAATGTCACTCTAAAAAACGCGAATAAATCCATGCTTATGAAACACAAAAATTCGGTTAAACATAGAAAATGTTTTGAGGTGGCTAAAACTAGTGTCGATATTACTCAGTTTGTGAAGAAAGAAAAGTCAACTGAGAGTGAACAAATCGCAAGAGTGAGCTGCTCTTTGCTGCATATTTTGTTGAACATAATATCCCGTTTGCGTGCATTGACCATCTTTTACCAGTTTGTAAAGAAGCATTTCCACACAGCAAAATTGCAGAAAAATTGTCAATGAAGCGAACAAAACTTTCATATATAATTCAAGATGGAATAGCTTTTGATGAAAAAAGTGTAGTGACAAATATATGCAAGACGCAAAAGTTTTCTATAATAATTGACGAAAGCACTGGCATTTCTGTAACACAAATTTTGGCGGTAGTTGTTAGATATTTTGATTTAAGTAAGCAAGATGTTGAAGACGCTCTGTTAGATAGTGTAGTTATTGAAGATGGGACTGCTCTCGGTCTATATAATTCTGTGAAATCAATTTGGAGTGAGAAAAAGATTCCTCTTGTGAATATTATTGGATTTGGCAGCGATAATTGTTCTTCAATGATGGGAAGAAAAAGCGGTTTCCAAAAGTTGTTGAAAAATGATGTTCCTTCTGTTTTTATTGTGGGATGCATTTGTCTCTGCGCCAGTCATGCTGTCAGTGTATTGCCATCATATTTAGAAGCGTTCTTAAGGGACATAACCTCGTACTTTTCATGCAGCAGCAAATGGCAAAGTGACTTCATCCTTATTCAAGAAGTGTTTAATGCGCCACGTCATAAAATTCCTAAATTGGCTCAAACAAGATGGCTTTCCAGGGAGAATGTAATTACAGCTATATTGGATCAATACGATGCCCTGTTTTTATGTTTTCAATGTGAAGCAAATAATGACAAAGTCGATGGCACAAGAAGAATCTTCAAAATATTAAACAATCATGGGACCAAACATATGTTGCTATTTCTCCAGTATGTGTTGCAAAAGGTAAATATGCTCAATATGGAATTTCAGTCTGAGCATTTGAGATTACATCTTTTGTATTTTATGATTTCATCAGAATACAAAAACCTCTTGAGTTTCTTTATTAAAGATGAAATATTGCAGGCAGCTAAATTGTCAGAAATTGATCTTAATAATAAAAGTAACTACAAAAACATAAATTAAGTTTACCTAGATATGGTTCCACATAGAAGACTAATTCATAAATTAAAGCTGCATGGGAAATAGTGACCATCAGATAGTTCGTTTTAACTTGGGAATTGAGAAGGGTAAAATAACTGAGAATGCTGAAAAAGTTCCAAATTTTCATAAGGGAGATTATGTAAAACTTCGAAGCTTGCTAAATTTGGTAGACTGGGATATAGAATTCAGAGGTAAAAATGCTTATGGGATGTGGGATACTTTCAAGCATATAATAAATGTAGTCCAAGAACAATGTATCCCAATGAAGGCCATTAGGAACAAAAGTAGGAAACCATTATGGTGGAATCAGGAGATAGCTAGAAAAATTTCAGAGAAGAAAAGGGCATACAAAAAATTACAGGTAGAAAATAATATTCAAAATTTAAGTGATTATAGAATGGCTAGGAATGAGTTAAATAAGATTATAAAGAAGAACAAAAGGGTGTCAGAAATTAAATTAGCTCAGGATTAGCAACAAAGATCCTAGAAAGTTTTTTAGTTACTATAGAATTAATAATAAGTCTGGCCGAGTTAAAATAGGACCTATCAAATATGAAGGGGTTGTGAGAGAAACTGATGAGGAAATAGTTGAGGTACTAAATGGTCATTTTGCATCAGTATTTACAAAGGAGAAACTAAATAGTCCTATGTATAGTACTCATGGGTCAGGAAAAGAGGTGTTTACTAACATTAGTGTGGATCGGAGGATGATAAAAGGACTAATAGGTGATTTAGATACTACCAAGGCCTCAGGCCCTGATAATATTCATTCTAGGATACTTAAAGAAGGGGTAGAAAGTATCTCAATAGCTCTGGACAAGTTATATACTAGGTCATTGGAATATGGAGAAATACCCAATGATTGGAAGAGAGCGAATGTAGTCCCCATTTTCAAGAAGGGTAGTAAAGAGGATCCAAATAACTTTAGACCGGTTAGCCTAACTCCTGTAGTCTGTATACCTTCGAACAGGTAGCACGCGTTTTATAGAGCTCTCAGTCTGTTGATCTATTTTTCAGTTTTTTCTATAGTTTGTTTGTTTTTTGTTTTTTTTCTCACCACAATCAGCGAAAGCTAAGTTGCTCTTCTTCTTTTTTTTTCTTATTGCTACTTAAATTCTTTCTTTGTTTGAATAAGTGATGGAGTTTGGGGATGAAAGTGAGCATGAGTGTCGGAATGTATGCATTGGTTGTGGTGTATTAGGTGAGGGGTATACATGTGTTGTATGTGGGCTGCGTGAATGCATTGTAGATTTAGAGGGGATGAGAAGGCAGGATTTAGACAGGATATGTAGGCTGGAGGGGTTAGTTGCTGAGCTCAGGAGGGAACTTAGTGTTAGGCTTAGATTTGGGAATAGGTTAGGTGGTGAGGTAGGCCAGTTAGATGTTCCAGGTGAAGGTAGAGGGCCGGTGGAGGAGGTAGGATATGATAGTTCTAGTGATAGTGAAGTTAGCCCCCTTAGATTAGTTAGAAATAGGCCTAGTGAGGATGGGGGACAGTGGAGAGTGGTTAGGAAACATGAAGCTAGGGAGGCTTCTCCTGTTCTTTGTGAGAATAGGGTTGCCTCTGTTGAGGTGGTTAGCCAGGGGGAGAATAGGTGTGTGAGTCAGAGGGACACAGAACCTATTAGCTTGACTAATAGATTCAGTGCCCTAAGAGAGGAAGTAACTGGAAGTGATATGACTGATGGGGGTGGGGGTGGAGTTCGAGTGACTGGTAGTTTGAATGAGAATAGGAGTGGGGATGGAGTTAGGTCTGTGGGGGTTAGGAATAGGAGTCTGACTGAAGTGCTTGTGATGGGTGATTCGCGAGTTAGATATTTAGATAGGAAGTTGAATGCAAGTAGATTGAATGGTTTGAGGGTGTGTTTGCCGGGTGCTGGAGTGAGAGATCTGTCTGATAGGTATGAGGAACTGGTGTCTGGCTGTGCAAGGGATGCGGTTGTGATTACACATGTAGGAGTGAATGATGTGAAGAAAGTGGGTGCATGTGAGTTACGTGAGAGGTACAAGAGGTTGATTGAAAAGGTGAAAGAAAGTAGAATGAAAGGTGTTGTGACAGGTGTGCTTCCAAGAATGGATGTTGGGGTAGAATGGATGTCTCGTGCAATTGGGCTGAATGATTATGTGAGGAGGATGTGTGAGATGGAAGGTGTCATGTTTGTGGATGTGTGGGATAGGTTTGTTGGAATGAAAGAAATGTATGCGATGGATGGACTGCATTTGAGTAGGAGGGGGGTAGATGTGTTGTGGGAGGAGTATGATCGTGTTATTAGGTCTTTGCGGGCGGGAAACTAGATACTAATAGTGGTCAGGGAATTATGAGAGGACATTATAGTACTGAAAGTAGAATGGACTTGGCAGATAACAGAAATAGGTTCCAAGGCGATAGAGGTGAGGTCATTCAAGTTTCAAGAGGTGCTTCAGGGATAGGGGGGTTAAATTGTTTCTATACAAATGCTCGTAGTCTTAGAAACAAGAAGGATGAGCTATTTAGTTATATTAGCAATGAGGATATAGATATATTATGCGTTACTGAACCATGGGTTAATGAAATAGAATTTAGTGACACTATAAGTGAATTTGATTTTCAGGGCTATAATATGTACATTAGTCAAAGGACAGGTAGGATTGGTGGAGGAATAATTATCTATATAAAAAACAACATTGTTTCAAGTTTAAATACTTCAATAAAGCAGGATAGGTAGGGATAGAACAAGTGGCAGTTTCATAGAATGCTTTGAGGATAATTTTTTGAATCAATTTGTTAATGAGCCAACGAGGGGGGACAATATATTAGATTTAGTACTTTCTAACAGTGATCATTTAGTTCAAGAATTGACTGTTGGGGAAGCATTGGGAAATAGTGACCATCAGATAGTTCGTTTTAACTTGGGAATTGAGAAGGGTAAAATAACTGAGAATGCTGAAAAAGTTCCAAATTTTCATAAGGGAGATTATGTAAAACTTCGAAGCTTGCTAAATTTGGTAGACTGGGATATAGAATTCAGAGGTAAAAATGCTTATGGGATGTGGGATACTTTCAAGCATATAATAAATGTAGTCCAAGAACAATGTATCCCAATGAAGGCCATTAGGAACAAAAGTAGGAAACCATTATGGTGGAATCAGGAGATAGCTAGAAAAATTTCAGAGAAGAAAAGGGCATATAAAAAATTACAGGTAGAAAATAATATTCAAAATTTAAGTGATTATAGAATGGCTAGGAATGAGTTAAATAAAATTATAAAGAAGAACAAAAGGGTGTCAGAAATTAAATTAGCTCAGGATAGCAACAAAGATCCTAGAAAGTTCTTTAGTTACTATAAAATTAATAACAAGTCTGGCAGAGTTAAAATAGGACCTATCAAATATGAAGGGTTTGTGAGAGAAACTGATGAGGAAATAGTTGAGGTACTAAATGGTCATTTTGCATCAGTATTTACAAAAGAGAAACTAAATAGTCCTATGTATAGTACTCATAGGTCAGGAAAAGAGGTGTTTACTAACATTTGTGTGGATCGGAGGAAGATAAAAGGACTAATAGGTGATTTAGATACTACCAAGGCCTCCGGCCCTGATAATATTCATTCTAGGATACTTAAAGAAGGGGTAGAAAGTATCTCAATAGCTCTGGACAAGTTATATACTAGGTCATTGGAATATGGAGAAATACCCGATGATTGGAAGAGAGCGAATGTAGTCCCCATTTTCAAGAAGGGTAGTAAAGAGGATCCAAATAACTTTAGACCGGTTAGCCTAACTCCTGTAGTCTGTAAAATTCTTGAGAAAATAGTTAAAAAAGGGATTTGCCAACATCTAGAGAGGGAGGGGTTAATCAGCGATGCTCAGCATGGGTTTAGATCAGGTAGATCATGTTTGACTAACTTACTAGACTTTCTGGAGTTTGTAACAGATCAAGTAGATAAGGGAGAGAATGTAGATATAATTTACTTAGATTTTAGTAAAGCATTTGATAAGGTACCACATAGGAGACTAGTTCATAAATTAAAAATGATTGGGATATGTGGGGGTGTTTCAAATTGGATAGCTGAGTGGCTGAAAGACAGGAAGCAAAGGGTAGTGCTAAATGGTGTAAAGTCAGAGTGGAGGGATGTTATCAGTGGGGTTCCTCAGGGATCAGTTCTCGGTCCATTATTATTTATCATCTATATAAACGATCTTGGGGAGGCAGTTAATAATAAAGTGTCAATTTTTGCGGATGATACCAAATTAGCAGCTGTAGTTAAAGATATTGATGATAATTTTAAAGTGCAGGGGGACTTAAATAAATTGTTATCCTGGGCACATAAGTGGCAAATGACTTTCAACCTTGATAAGTGCAAAGTTATTAACATGGGAAAAGATAATAGAGAATTTAACTATGAAATGGATGGGCATTGGCTGAGCTCAGTAGAGGATGAGAAAGATCTAGGAGTAGTAATAGATAAGTCATTAAGGTTTTCTAAGCAGTGTATTGAAGCAAGAAATAGGGCAAATAGAGTGCTGGGTTTTATTAAGAGAAATGTCAGTTACAAAAGTAAGGAGGTTATTCTTAAACTCTATAACTCTTATGTTAGGCCACATCTAGAGTACTGTATACAGGCATGGTCCCCACATTTTAGACACGATATTAACCTTCTTGAGTCAGTGCAACGGAGGGCAACAAAGATTATTCCTTCCCTGAGGCACCTTGAATATGAAGATAGACTGAGGGTATTAAATATCTTCTCGTTCGAAAGGAGGTGTGTGAGAGGGGATATGATTTAGCTCTTTAAAATTTTTTCCAGGATAGATAAATTGGATGTTAGCAAGTTTTTTGAGTTAGATGATGGAAATCGGACTAGGGGTCACCACTTGAAAATTAAAAAGCAAGGGTGTAGGTTGGATTTAGGAAAATATTTTTTCACCAATAGAGTGGTAGACTTCTGGAACAAATTGCCGCAGAGGGTAGTAGGTAGTCCAAATTTAAATGTGTTTAAGAGTAGGTTGGATGAGTTTATGGGGAGGGAAGGTTGTGATGGTTCCTAAGTTTTGTATATATTAATATTGTTTGTATATATCTATAGCTGCATGATTTAGTTCTTGACAAGCCTTGATTGGTGATACCCTTGTTTCTGGATGCAATCCTCTGGATGTAGTTTTCCTGGGAGTTTGGGTGCCTTGTAAAAGAGGCCTCTTGACTCGGATGACCTATGATGAGCCCTTGTGGCTTTTGTCATCCGTTATATTATATTGGGGACTTTGATTTTGTCTTCCCCTGGTGATGGTGCTTTTTGTGGGTGGGTTTTGACGGAGGCGGATGACCTTTGATAGGCCCTTGTGGCTTTTGTCATCCGTGTAATTATGTTATGTTATGTTATGTTAAAATTCTTGAGAAAATAGTTAAAAAAGGGATTTGCCAACATCTAGAGAGGGAGGGGTTAATAAGCGATGCTCAGCATGGGTTTAGATCAGGTAGATCATGTTTGACTAACTTACTAGACTTTCTGGAGTTTGTAACAGATCAAGTAGATAAGGGAGAGAATGTAGATATAATTTACTTAGATTTTAGTAAAGCATTTGATAAGGTACCACACAGGAGACTAGTTCATAAATTAAAAGTGATTGGGATATGTGGGGGTGTTTCAAATTGGATAGCTGAGTGGCTGAAAGACAGGAAGCAAAGGGTAGTGCTAAATGGTGTAAAGTCAGAGTGGAGGGATGTTATCAGTGGGGTTCCTCAGGGATCAGTTCTCGGTCCATTATTATTTGTCATCTATATAAACGATCTTGGGGAGGCAGTTAATAATAAAGTGTCAATTTTTGCGGATGATACCAAATTAGCAGCTGTAGTTAAAGATATTGATGATAATTTTAAAGTGCAGGGGGACTTAAATAAATTGTTATCCTGGGCACATAAGTGGCAAATGACTTTCAACCTTGATAAGTGCAAAGTTATTAACATGGGAAAAGATAATAGAGAATTTAACTATGAAATGGATGGGCATTGGCTGAGCTCAGTAGAGGATGAGAAAGATCTAGGAGTAGTAATAGATAAGTCATTAAGGTTTTCTAAGCAGTGTATTGAAGCAAGAAATAGGGAAAATAGAGTGCTGGGTTTTATTAAGAGAAATGTCAGTTACAAAAGTAAGGAGGTTATTCTTAAACTCTATAACTCTTATGTTAGGCTGTAGCGGGTTGAAAAATTTTAGACTAACCCCAATCGATCCAACCCGCTCCCTACACTAATCCGGACGTGAGAAATTGAAGGAGAATGAAACGGATTGTATGTACAGTCCTTTACTAACAAAAAAATACAATATTTCCAAAAAAATATGGGTAAATATGCACAAAATATCTACAATAGAGAGGGGCGATTATATTGGAGATCTTACTTTTCACCAAAAAATACAAAAAGAAAATCCTATATATATGAATACTATTTAATCTATCCTAATAAACATAAAAAATCAAACAACCAAAAAAAATCCTGACTACAACAGTCAATATATAAACAACAAACAAGGCCTCACTTTATTCAAAGAGGATGGGGAGATGTCCAGCCACCTGCCACTCGAGCGAGCAAAATGCCTAGGACTTACAACAAATGTGGCGCCCCTGCGCTTGATGGAAGATAATGACCTTAAAAAGCTTGTGTGGCTATTATAAGCCCTCCTTCATTAAGCTATACTATTGGCCTTTATTTATTAACAATAATAATATATAGCTTTCCAGGATATAATGCTTTGTTTGTAATATAAGGATATACGAAACTAAGTCCTATCTTTCCAGAATATGGCGGCTGGAAAGAAAGAAAAAAAAACATGGTAATCATTTTTATACATAAAATAAACAAAAAACAACAAACCCATTCCCATTCAGACACACACACATTTTTACAGAGGAAGGGATAGGGTACTGAGAAAAGGGGTGGGAGAATGGCCCTCTTACACACACTCACATTCGCTCCACCACACCCCTCCTTCCTTAAGCCATTCGACCAGTCACTCACAAAACCCCTTCAATCACTCTTCACGGTACCACTTGTGCTCAATCGCACCCTTCTGCACCCATTCACACTCTTCTACTGGTCCCTGGCTACGCGTAGCAATTAGTCGGGTTGTTCATCAGTCGTCCTGTCAGTCTCATCGTCACTATTGATCATCTCATCAACCATACTCTTAGCCCTCATTACCAGTTCTCCCATCTCACGACAGAATTCTTTCATACTCTTCCGTTCAGAACCCTCACTCTTCATACCCCCATTCATCAGCTCCTCACTCACAGCTCTCATCCAACTCAAGGTACATTCTTGCGAAACAGACAGGTCACTCACATTCCCTGTATTCTCAACAGGCATACCAGAAACCACTTCAACTGGTTCCCACCAGAAACCTGAAAAATCAGCCACTTCATCATTCACTACATCAAACTCATCCCTACTATTACCATTCATAAAACCCGAAAAATCAGCCACACTAGGTTCATTCTGCCCAAACACACTATCATTCATACTGTTCCCAAAACCAGAAAAATCAGGCACAGGCAGCTCACTCACTCGTCTACTTATACCAGCCAAATCACTCACCTGTTTACGCAAAAACTCAATCTCCCTTTCAAGATCCCCCATACCAGAAACACTCTGCTCAGACTTACTTTCATTCGTACTTGCATTCTTCCTTTCACCCTTCTTTGTACGCTTTCTACTCCTCGAGACTAAGACTAGCTCTTTCCCAGACAGATCCATACTATCACATTCAATCTCATCATCATGCACTTTACCTCTCTCTCTACACAGTCCATACACCGGATGGCTCACCAGGTATTCAGGAGGTTCTCTCCATCTCCTTAACTGACTCTGATGAGCCCGCACTCTCTCAGTCATGCCGTCATTCAAACTCTCCAAAACATACGTTACCCCATTTTCCGAAACTCTCACAACTCTATAAGGTCCATCAAACTTCTCACTCATCTTTGATACATTCAACCTACCCTTCACTTCTTTCACCTTCAATACTTTTGTACCTAATTCAAATGAACGGAACCTTTCATGCGCCTCACGCCATACACTCTTCTCACTTTCACTCAAACGAAACCTATCTTTCACTCGCCTTTCAAAATTCATCACAAACTGACATGGGGACATTCCAGTTGCACTATGCACAGTTGAATTATACGCCCACAACACTCTCCCCAGACACACATCCCAGTCATTCACTGTCGTACTCATCATTCTCAACATCTCACACAAGGTTCTTATAGTCCATTCAGCCAATCCATTTGAAGACGGTACATACAGAGTTGTTCTCACATGCTCCACACCATTCTCTCTCAACATTTGCTCAAACACTTCCCCTACAAATTCAGGCCCATTATCACTCAGACATCTTCTAGGCTTCCATACACACATAGGAAAAAACAACTGCTCAATCACACGCGCAACAGTCACACTCCTTTTATCTCTCACAGGCGCTGCATACACAAACTTACTTTTATGATCAACCATCACAACCATACCAACATTCCCAGCACTCGTACGCGGCAAAGACACACAATCAATCACTACCAATTCAAACGGTTCTTTCGCATCAACTTTCAACATCGGTGGTTTCACTTGCACACCTTGCACCTTTCGCTTCTGACACCTTTCACACGTAGTTGCAACATCATTCACAACAGTTCTCAGAAACGGGTGGAACACACGCTCCTTCATACACTCCCACAGCTTAAACTTACCCATATGCCCATAATTATCATGCACAACCTTCACCAGACCAATCATACCAACTAAGGACATCACAGGTACATACATATCATCACCACCCTTCACATGCCTCACAAAATATACAACATCCATACAAACAACAAAATCCTTAGCATACCTTTTAAAATCACCTAAACACTCTGGCCATTCATTCAAATCAACACGCATCATTACACACCTCTTCAACTCACTAACAAAAGGACACATCTCTTGCATCTCTAGAATATCATCATCACTTAAAATCTCATTCTCATCATCCATGACCAACTCAATCATGCCACAAAATTTGACAACATTCTTTGCACACTCATTCAACCTCATCACCTCACATTCACCTTTCATAAGACAATCCTTATCAGCATCCAAAGACAAATCATTCAATCTCATGAAGTCTACACCAAGCAAGAAACAACACGGCATTTGCTCATCCTTCAGAATCACAAAGTCATGCTTCACATTCACACCATTACCCAAACTCACTTTCAGACTAACCTGTTCCCATGCCACTATCATGCCATTCCCTAATCCACTTATCCGTAACTTCACAGGTTTATGCTCGCAACATTTAAACTCATCATACTTACTCAGAATCCTCTCATTCACTAAAGACACCTGCGCTCCAGTATCAATCAAACCACAGAACAACCTTTCACCAACTTTCACTCTCGCTTCCATCATATCAGGTCCACCGTGTTCGCAATAAACTGAAGGAACAAGCACACCAACATCAGCACTGATATCCACACTGTCATTAACTCCCATATCATCACTCACCACACACTCATCTTCATCCAGACAATCATTCTTCTCTCTTATATATGAACACTTTTCAATCACCCAATTGTAGTGCACACCGCTCAAACATTGCAGATGTACCACATTAGGATTCAAACCCTTCATCTTCTCATCCTTGTACACAATCGGCCTCTCACCACCAAAGTGCACATAAACAATCACTCCATACAAACGACTCACTACAATCAACACTTCCTGAAATGGCGGGACCCCTTGCATACACATCGCTCTCAATTCTTTCATGAAGTTCCGCACCTTTGCCATACCAATGCTTTCAGGCTTCCTACACACTTCATTCATTACCTCCTTCCTTAAATCATCTACACTATCGGGCACTCTCACATCTACTCCATCACTCTTCAAATCTTGCAAACCATTCCATACACTCTCAAACAAGGAATCACCACCACCCTTACTCTCTTTTCCATTCATAATCCCTTTCGGCAAATACTCAGGATCACTCACTCCACACACATTTTCATCATTCGTACCAGGATACCTTGACATCAAATCAGCCACTCCATTCCGTTCACCAGGCACATACTCAATCACATAGTCAAAGTCACTCAAATCTTCCAAAGTCCTTGCAATCCTACTATCAGCCCACTTCACACGCTGCAGATACACAAGAGGTTGATGATCGGTTTTTATCACAAACCTCACACCATACAAAAATGGACGCAACACTTTCAAACAATATCTTATCGCAGCCAGCTCTCGTTCCACAGTCGAATACTTTCGTTCTGCAACATTCATAGCCTTGGAAACATACCCAATTATTCGCCTGACATTCTCTCCATTCAAACGCTGCTCTTGCATCAGAAAACCTCCCATACAATACCCACTCGCATCTGTATACAATTCAAGCATTTTAGCATTCACACTATAATCTGGGTAAGCCAATTCAACATCTTCAGCCGCTGCCTCTTTCAGTCTCTCATACGCCTCATTCCACTTGACAACCGTACTACCTTTCTTGCCCATCCACTCAGTCAGAGGCTTACTCACACCAGAAAAATCACGTATAAACTTTCGCTGGAACTCAATCAAACCCCAAAACGACTTCAGTTGCTTCACAGTCACCGGTTTAGGAAACATTCGCACCTTCTCAACATACTTTGATGATTTACGCAACCCATTCTCACTCACCATATGCCCAAGGAATTCCACTTCTTTCGCAAACCATTCACACCGCCACTTTCACCTTCACACCAACACACTCCAACATTCTCAATACATTATTCACCAATCTCATATGCTCCTCAAAAGTCTCAGTCATAATCAAAATATCATCTATAAACGCAATCACATTCTTACTCGCAAACTTACTCAACACAACATTCATTGCCTGCTGGAAGGCTCCGGGAGCATTAGCCAACCCAAAGCTGAGGTTCCGGAACTGGTAATGCCTCTTTGAGGAAGAGAAGGCAGTTACTGGCTGGCTCTCCTCAGCAATGGGCATCTGGTAATACCCCCATACCAGATCCAGCTTCGTAAACCACTCCATCCCATGCATACTATACACACACTCAGATACCACACACATCGGAAACCTTTCTTTCACAGTCCTTTCATTCACCTTTCGATAATCCACACACAGACGCAATCTTCCATCCGGCTTACGTACAGGGACAATTGGACTATTCCATGCATTCTCGCTATCTTCAATCACCCCCAATTGCTCCAATTCCAAGCACTGCTCCTCAATCTCATCAGCAACCGGACGTGGGAAATGCCTCGGCCGCTGATAGATTGGGGAGTCCTCCTTCAGTACAATCTTGAATTCCGGGAGCTTTGCAACCCCGAAATCCAGATCACCCTTACTGAGGGCTCCCTTTCGCTCAAATATCATTCGATACACATCCTCCCTTTCATACTCAGTTAAACATCTATCCAATTCCACCATGCTCTTCACATCATTATACGTCCATTCACACATCTCTTCACCTGCAACATTCACCCTGACATCCGTACTATCATCAATACCTACCTCATTGACAGTGGAGAGGTGGCCCAGTACATCTCCGACTTGGATTCCCCTCACCTGCCCTTTCACACTTGGGTCCGCCTGCACACATACAAAAGGATCATTCATTCTCATCAAGCCATCAAACACACAAGCAACACGCCTTACCTTATAACATGCATCCTTTCCATCCAATATCACAGTGTTCTCACTCACATTCAAACTAACATCCTTACTCCAACTCACTCTAACAGACACCCTTTCACCCTTCACAAGCCTTACATTCTCCATAGCAGTCACCTCAATACCAGTAAACACACTCCTCAAAACGCTACCATCTTTCCCTACATACAACTTATACACCCCATTTTTACCAATCTTTCTCTCAATCTGATCACTCGCAGGATGCACAACCATACGATTCATTTTCATAAAATCATAGCCCAAAATCACACCATACTCACTACTCACCTTATCAATCACAGAAAATTCACATTCATTCATCATCATACCATGCATTCGAACAGTTGACCTTATCATTCCAATCACAGGCACTCTCCTATTACCAATACCTACTAAACTACCCTTGCACTCAGACAGGAGGGCTTTCTCGCTAACCTTGTCATACACATCTTTATACACCAAGCTCGCCTTGCATCCAGAATCTATTAAAGCCAAACACTCAATTCCATTCAATTCCACCTTCACACTCAGACACTCATACTTCCTACCAGACAGCACTTTCACACTAGACAGACTTACCAACACATTACTCACACTCATGCACCCAGAGGATACTTCAGCAGGTACCCTCTTACCATTCAGTTTCCCGCTTCAGACTTTCCATTCACACCTTGCGCTCTCAGTCTAATCCAACACTTTTCACTCGAATGTCCTTCCATCGCACAATAGCTACATACATTCCTCTGGTCACGACACATCCTTGCATAATGACCAGCCTTTCCACAATTACCACATGCATATTTCATACTTTCCCCACCAGTTGCTCCACCATTCAACCTCGGACAATCTTTCTTCAAATGGCCTATTTCTTTACACTCGAAGCACTCTTTCACACTTTCTTGGCAATCCTTTATCATATGCCCTTTCTTACCACACCCAAAACATGCACCAGATGTCCACCTACATTCTGCCAACATATGACCTTTCCTTCCACACCGACGACATTCCACAATCTTTCTCCCACCATTCGGTCTCTCGTTTGCTGGGACATACCTCTGCTTCTCTCTCATATATCCGTTCCCACGCTTGAAATTCATCTGCCCCCTTCCATTCGACCACCCTCCATTTGCCCATCCATTCTGCCGGCCCAGGAAGTTTGACATCACTCCAGCTGGTGCAGCCTTCAGGGCATCCCTGTAGCTGACAAACTGCTGGGGTGGATGAAAGCTCCTGGGCTTCTTACCCCCAACATTCACACTGTACCATACATCCTCTTCTAGATCGCTTTCATCATCAAATCGTCCATCTTCTAACAGTTCCAACACATCCTCCCACATCAACCATTCACCTGTCAGTCTCACTCTCTCCTTTCTCTTTCCACTCAGCCATTCACTCACCTTTCGCGGGATCGTGTCCAAAAACTTCCTCATGAGTGGTTTACATTCATTTACATCATCATCACCATACCTCGTTCTTGCCATACTCTCAAGCCTATGTGCATACATATTCACACTTTCACTCTTCCCCATTCGAGCCTTCTCAAATTCATTCACCCTCTTATACTTCACACTCTCTTTCATTCGTTTCACCTGCCCAATCAATCTCTTCTTCACTACATCGTACTTTGGCTCTCCCACACTTGTTATCACTCGCAAGAACTCCAACACTTTCCCATCCAAACAATCTCCCAGAACACTCACCCAGTGACCCTTGTTCTGCGGGTACTTGAGCTTGCAGTACCGCTCAAAATCCCCGAAGAACTCATCCATACTCTTTCCCCCATGCAATCTAAACTTATCAATCCTTGGCACTTCCCTAATCAAAATTCCTTTCCCCACATTCACTTCACTCTCCGAAGAGCTACTCTCGGTCTCACTCATTCCAATCATATCGTCACTCTCTCCCTCATCTGAGTATAACGAATCCACACTCTTCCCTCTCGCCTTCCTATCCTTAACCTTAGAACCATGCTTACTTCCTCTCTTACTTTCCACTCTCTTCCATTCACCCCCTTTCCTACCACTCACAGTATCTTCTTTAGACTCAATCATACTGCCATCCATTCCATTTAGCGGAGTCCCTTCAGTAGGAGCAGGGGTCAGGGTTGTAGGTCCTGGGACTGATCCAGCCCCTGTCATCATGTTATACAGGTCCTGCATCCGTCGGTCCGTCTGATCCTGTCAGTCTCCCATTTCCTTCTTCATCCTATCAGTCTTTTCATTCATCCCTTTTATTTTATTCTCCATTCCCTCCATCATTCCCCGCAACATTTCACACTCCTCTTCTTTCTTTCTCAACTCCAGTCTCAATCGCACTACTTCTTCATTCAATGTTTCCGCTACAGCCATTGTTCCCAAGTTAGTAAAAAGATAGGAGGAGGGAAAAATCAATCAAACTACTTGTCACACTAATTGGGTATGGACTGCAATCCAATCCAGTCACGCTCCCAGTTTCGAAGTCTCACGTCCCTATTCGGGCGCCAAATGTAGCGGGCCGAAAAATTTTAGACTAACCCCAATCGATCCAACCCGCTCCCTACACTAATCCGGACGTGAGAAATCGAAGGAGAATGAAACGGATTGTATGTACAGTCCTTTACTAACAAAAAAATACAATATTTACAAAAAAATATGGCTAAATATGCACAAAATATCTACAATAGAGAGGGGCGATTATATTGGAGATCTTACTTTTCACCAAAAAATACAAAAAGAAAATCCTATATATATGAATACTATTTAATCTATCCTAATAAACATAAAAAATCAAACAACCAAAAAAAATCCTGACTACAACAGCCAATATATAAACAACAAAAAAGGCCTCACTTTATTCAAAGAGGATGGGGAGATGTCCAGCCACCTGCCACTCGAGCGAGCAAAATGCCTAGGACTTACAACAAATGTGGCGCCTCTGCGCTTGATGGAAGATAATGACCTTAAAAAGCTTGTGTGGCTATTATAAGCCCTCCTTCATTAAGCTATACTATTGGCCTTTATTTATTAACAATAATAATATATAGCTTTCCAGGATATAACGCTTTGTTTGTAATATAAGGATATACGAAACTAACTCCTATCTTTCCAGAATATGGCGGCTGGAAAGAAAGAAAAAAAAACATGGTAATCATTTTTATACATAAAATAAACAAAAAACAACAAACCCATTCCCATTCAGACACACACACATTTTTACAGAGGAAGGGATAGGGTACTGAGAAAAGGGGTGGGAGAATGGCCCTTTTACACACACTCACATTCGCTCCACCACAAGGCCACATCTAGAGTACTGTATACAGGCATGGTCCCCACATTTTAGACACGATATTAACCTTCTTGAGTCAGTGCAACGGAGGGCAACAAAGATTATTCCTTCCCTGAGGCACCTTGAATATGAAGATAGACTGAGGGTATTAAATATGTTCTCGTTCGAAGGGAGGTGTGTGAGAGGGGATATGATTGAGCTCTTTAAAATTTGTTGTTGGAGAATCGCCACAAGTCAATTTGAGCCTCCATTTTTATTCATTCTTCAAGCACCCTAAAATGCAACTTAAAAGTGAACAACGAGCTTTTGTGGTCACAAATTATTTAAGGACTGGAAGCTTTAAACAAGCTTAACAACTTTTTGAACAACGCTTTCCGGATAGAGTTTCCCCAATCCCCCCAAACATCTGGACAAATGTTAATAAGTATAATAAGCACAAGACTGAAGGAACAAGTTTAAATTTAAACAAAAATCGATTGGGTCACAGGAAAACAGAACGGACACAAGAAAACATTAATCTTCCTCAAGAAAAGCTTATTCAGGATCCAAGAATATCAGTCAGAAAGAATCGTTTGAACATCAGTAAGAATACGTTTCACCGAATCATTAAACGCGATTTGAAATGGCATCATTACAAAATGCATGTAAGGCAAGAACTCTTTGAACAAGATTTGTAATCGCCAAACATTGTAATCGGCGATGAAGCTGCATCTCATATGAATGGAAGAGTCAACAATCATAACATTCGCCAGTATGTACCACAAAGCAATCCTCTAAATTTTAACTTTAATGTAGGCATATCCAGAGAAAAGGTTTCTGTGTGGGTTGGAATGTGTGGAAACGGAAGTCTTGTGGGCCCTTTTTTTTTACGACAATAACTTGACTGGAGATGGATACCTGGACCTAATTACAGAAAGGATAGTTCCTGAACTGCGTCAAATTTATGGAAACAGGTTTAGTCTGCTATGGTGGATCCAAGATTGCGCTCAGGCAAATAGAACTCGTGCTGTGCGGGAATTGCTGAGGGGCATTTTTAATACCCGCATTATTGCATTGAACCATCCAATTGAGTGGACACCCAGATCTGCAGACTCAACACCTTGCGATTTTTTTTGTGGGGCCATCTCATGAGTAAAGTGTACTTTTCTCCACTGGAAAACACATACGATTTGAAGCAAAGAATTAGAAATGAACTTGATTTACTAAAATAAAATCAGGATTTAGTTAGAAGAATTATGGCAGAAATGCGAAGAAGGATCCAAGTATGTGTTGAAAGAAATGGAAGCCATACCGAAGGAAACGGATAGTAGCCTCATACATTATAAATAATAATTAGCTATGTTTTTGTAATAAATATTAGAAATTAAATTGTATTATTTTCTGTTCCCTTCTACTAAATGGTTTTGAAATATGTCTATTTGAAGTTTGATTCTGTATTTTACCTGCTTGCGCAAGCACACTTTTTATGTCTTTCATCTACTTCATTGCAAAATTTACAATTATCGATGTAAGTTTATAAAATTATCTAGCTTTAATACTTTCAGAAATATTTTGATATATATATATATATATATATATATATATATATATATATATATATATATATATATATATATATATATATATATATATATATATATATATATATATATATATATATTATATATATATATATATATATATATATATATATATATATATATATATATATATATATATATATATATATATATATATATATATATATATATATATATATATATATATATATATATATATATATATATGAGTATATATATAATTTACAGAGATCCAATTGTAGTTCCTAATCAGGGGGGGGTGAATTAAGCTCATTAAGGATATATTTTAGAATTAGATCTTTGACGTAGGGTCTGCATTTAGATTGCCCATCCGAAAGGTTAAAATTATGGATTTCATCTATAAGGGTGGATCCAATGACCTTTCTTTTGCGGAAGTTCTTACACGGGTAGATTAGTTTGGCTTGTGGGAAGTCTATCGAGGGATTGAAGTTGCTACTCTGAGTGAAAAGACTAGAAGCTGTGTTTTCCCGTTTAATGGCTCCTCTGTGTTCGTACATTCTCTTATCCAGGTTTCTTCCTGTTTCGCCTATATAAAATAAAGGGCAGTTAATTTCTTTCCAGGGGATTAAATAGACTCCGGCCTCGTTGGTTCCTTCTATAGGTTTGGTGGTAGGGAATGATTTTTTAATGGTCGAAGGGTATTTAAAAGTGGTGTGGTTAGGGGAAAGGATACTATTTAAACCTTTAAAGAATGGAGAAAATGGAAGGGAGAGGCAAATTCTTTTAGTATCTGGGTTCCTACTTTTAGGGCAATAAAAGTTTGACTTCACCTTGGATAAGCATTCACTGATGATATGGAGGGGATATTTTAGTTTTATAAATGTACAGGTAATGTAAGTAATTTCATCGGACAAGAAACATGGGTAACATATTCTAAAACCTCTCAAAAACATGTATATTTTGATGGCTTTTTTAATTTTTATATCATCACAGAGGTAAAAAAGAATGTAAGAATTGGAATTTGTGGTTTTACGGTATACAGAGAAGGTAGGTCGGTCATTTACTCCTACAATTTTAACATCGAGGAAACGTAAACAATTATTATTTTCCCATTCAAATTCGAATTTTAAGGTAGGCTGTAGGTTATTGGGGTTGTTTAAGAAATTGTCAAAAGATTCCAGTTGATTTAAAGGCCACATCGATATGACGTCATCAACATATCTGTACCATACAAAATTTGTGGATGAGGTCACACAGGGGATTAGAGACATTTCGAAATGTTCCATAAAAAGATTGTACAGAATGGGTCACAAAGGATTTCCCGTACTCAGCCCATGTTTTTGGCGGAAGAATACCACCCAGGTAATACTTCAGATTCGGGGTGCACGGTAGGTGGCCCTGTTAGTAGGCTACAATATATATCTTATGACGTCAGACGGTAGCTTCAGATGTAACCAATCACGGCGTTATATATTTTTTGTTGTTTTGGGGATTAGTAACTTTTAGTCTATTATTTACTAAATATCTGCGCCTCTGGTCGTTTATAGTTTTTTTCTAAGTTAGGTAAGGTTTCTTGATGTCTTTTATTGTTTTTTGTTTTGTTTTCGTATTTTTTGTCTGTTGCGAATGATAACAGCTTCTTACTGGCAACGTCGTAGCTTATAAATAGGACCCGTTTTGTAAATGTTTTTCTTTCGTTATTGCGTTTTCGTGCTCTCCATGTGCTTCTTCGTTATTCGAATTCGGCTTTAGTTTGTATAATCGCGAAAAACTTTTAGATTATCTAGAGGCGCATAAACTAATCAAGAAAACTATAAAAATAAGAATTGTTTGTTATTCGGTTAGGTTTTTCTAGCAGTAGAAAGCTGTTGCGGGAAACCCCCCAGTAAATTCAAGGGGACTACTCGTGGGGGAGATATCACTGCGGAGACCACCCTGCGATGAACCTGAGTTTCAATTCATTGGGGGGTCTGGGGGGCGCAGCCCCCGCATATATACTCATATACAAAAAAAATAACGCCGTAATTGTTCACATCTGACGCTACCGTCTGACGTCATAAGACATATATTGTAGCCCATAAACAGCGCTACCTATCGTGAAGTGTTACCGAAACCCATAGGACCCGGGGTTTAATCTCCGGTTCCTTAATACATTAGATAATACTTTAAGGGCTTCATCAACGGGTACATTGGTAAAGAGACTTTCTACATCAAAACTTACTAAGCGACTGCCTTTGAAGTGTGTGGGTGGGACATGGAAAATCTGCAGCACTTCATTGTAAATTGTGAAGGTTCTGAGCTGGAGAGGCAGGGGGTAAGAGTACTGGAGAGACCACATAAAGAGGATGAAGAGCGAATGTTGGGAAAATTCTTATTTGAAAGAGATGAAGTGAAAATGGAGAGAAACAAAGAAATTTTGGAAAAAAATATAATGAAAAGGAAAATACTCACAGCTAGATTTTAAGAAAAGCCGAAAAGGGAGCTGTTACAAAAGCAATCCCGAACAGCATCCAAGTCAAGTAAATTTTTCTAAATTTCTCCATGAAATCCGATGAGTGAACTATATGTGATGATGAGGTTAATCCAACGGCCTTTGAGAGAATATTGGCCAACCACTTAGAGAGGGAATATGCATGGGAGCCAATGCATGATACATTTGGTCGAAGAGGTGTTCCAGGCTTGTAGGTTTTCGGTAACCCATGCATACGGTGAAGGGATTAGGGCTGCCAATGCTTGGGTTTTGCCCCCAGATCTTGGGTACTTGGGTTTTACTTTCGAAATTGTACAAAATCTTGGGTTTTTCGTGTCTCAAGTAAGGAAACACAATTTTTATTGAAAATACATGTCATCTTATTTGAGCTTATAATTTATAATTATATAATATAAGTTAAAAAATACTATAACTAACCTACGCCGCACACAGAAATACCAACTACCAAGTGTGTGGGAATATTGCTGCTCTGCGACTGATCAGCTGATGCAATCAGTCAATTATTGCATCATCTTAATTACCACTTGGTAAAAACGTTTACGAACATTCAAGAGTTACCAGTGTTTCTGTTTCCTAACATTTTGTTTCATTGTTCTATCTGTTTTGACAGAAATGAACTAATGAAGCTGGCAACCGTGAAAGCGGTGAAACGTTTCTGAAGTGACTGCACAAAATCGCCTGTCACTTGACTCGTTTGCAGAAATCAGAATCCTAGTTCAGTTTTGATGCGCGTTAAACCGTATTCATTTGTGAATGAACGGTCAAACTAGTTTCAATTTACTGAATAGTGATAGTTAACTTTAAATTTGCATAATATTTGACCGTAGCAATATGAGTGGTGAAGAAAAAAATCCAACTAAGAAAACGAAGTGGTATATGCAGTGTTTCAAAGCACAATGGTTAGCTGAACTCGAATTTAAAGAGTGGTTGCAACAAGATAAAAATGATAATGATTCCAGTTATTGCAAGTGTTGTAATGTCACTCTAAAAAACGCGAATAAATCCATGCTTATGAAACACAAAAATTCGGTTAAACATAGAAAATGTTTTGAGGTGGCTAAAACTAGTGTCGATATTACTCAGTTTGTGAAGAAAGAAAAGTCAACTGAGAGTGAACAAATCGCAAGAGTGAGCTGCTCTTTGCTGCATATTTTGTTGAACATAATATCCCGTTTGCGTGCATTGACCATCTTTTACCAGTTTGTAAAGAAGCATTTCCACACAGCAAAATTGCAGAAAAATTGTCAATGAAGCGAACAAAACTTTCATATATAATTCAAGATGGAATAGCTTTTGATGAAAAAAGTGTAGTGACAAATATATGCAAGACGCAAAAGTTTTCTATAATAATTGACGAAAGCACTGGCATTTCTGTAACACAAATTTTGGCGGTAGTTGTTAGATATTTTGATTTAAGTAAGCAAGATGTTGAAGACGCTCTGTTAGATAGTGTAGTTATTGAAGATGGGACTGCTCTCGGTCTATATAATTCTGTGAAATCAATTTGGAGTGAGAAAAAGATTCCTCTTGTGAATATTATTGGATTTGGCAGCGATAATTGTTCTTCAATGATGGGAAGAAAAAGCGGTTTCCAAAAGTTGTTGAAAAATGATGTTCCTTCTGTTTTTATTGTGGGATGCATTTGTCTCTGCGCCAGTCATGCTGTCAGTGTATTGCCATCATATTTAGAAGCGTTCTTAAGGGACATAACCTCGTACTTTTCATGCAGCAGCAAATGGCAAAGTGACTTCATCCTTATTCAAGAAGTGTTTAATGCGCCACGTCATAAAATTCCTAAATTGGCTCAAACAAGATGGCTTTCCAGGGAGAATGTAATTACAGCTATATTGGATCAATACGATGCCCTGTTTTTATGTTTTCAATGTGAAGCAAATAATGACAAAGTCGATGGCACAAGAAGAATCTTCAAAATATTAAACAATCATGGGACCAAACATATGTTGCTATTTCTCCAGTATGTGTTGCAAAAGGTAAATATGCTCAATATGGAATTTCAGTCTGAGCATTTGAGATTACATCTTTTGTATTTTATGATTTCATCAGAATACAAAAACCTCTTGAGTTTCTTTATTAAAGATGAAATATTGCAGGCAGCTAAATTGTCAGAAATTGATCTTAATAATAAAAGTAACTACAAAAACATAAATTAAGTTTACCTAGATATGGTTCCACATAGAAGACTAATTCATAAATTAAAGCTGCATGGGAAATAGTGACCATCAGATAGTTCGTTTTAACTTGGGAATTGAGAAGGGTAAAATAACTGAGAATGCTGAAAAAGTTCCAAATTTTCATAAGGGAGATTATGTAAAACTTCGAAGCTTGCTAAATTTGGTAGACTGGGATATAGAATTCAGAGGTAAAAATGCTTATGGGATGTGGGATACTTTCAAGCATATAATAAATGTAGTCCAAGAACAATGTATCCCAATGAAGGCCATTAGGAACAAAAGTAGGAAACCATTATGGTGGAATCAGGAGATAGCTAGAAAAATTTCAGAGAAGAAAAGGGCATACAAAAAATTACAGGTAGAAAATAATATTCAAAATTTAAGTGATTATAGAATGGCTAGGAATGAGTTAAATAAGATTATAAAGAAGAACAAAAGGGTGTCAGAAATTAAATTAGCTCAGGATAGCAACAAAGATCCTAGAAAGTTTTTTAGTTACTATAGAATTAATAATAAGTCTGGCCGAGTTAAAATAGGACCTATCAAATATGAAGGGGTTGTGAGAGAAACTGATGAGGAAATAGTTGAGGTACTAAATGGTCATTTTGCATCAGTATTTACAAAGGAGAAACTAAATAGTCCTATGTATAGTACTCATGGGTCAGGAAAAGAGGTGTTTACTAACATTAGTGTGGATCGGAGGATGATAAAAGGACTAATAGGTGATTTAGATACTACCAAGGCCTCAGGCCCTGATAATATTCATTCTAGGATACTTAAAGAAGGGGTAGAAAGTATCTCAATAGCTCTGGACAAGTTATATACTAGGTCATTGGAATATGGAGAAATACCCAATGATTGGAAGAGAGCGAATGTAGTCCCCATTTTCAAGAAGGGTAGTAAAGAGGATCCAAATAACTTTAGACCGGTTAGCCTAACTCCTGTAGTCTGTATACCTTCGAACAGGTAGCACGCGTTTTATAGAGCTCTCAGTCTGTTGATCTATTTTTCAGTTTTTTCTATAGTTTGTTTGTTTTTTGTTTTTTTTCTCACCACAATCAGCGAAAGCTAAGTTGCTCTTCTTCTTTTTTTTTCTTATTGCTACTTAAATTCTTTCTTTGTTTGAATAAGTGATGGAGTTTGGGGATGAAAGTGAGCATGAGTGTCGGAATGTATGCATTGGTTGTGGTGTATTAGGTGAGGGGTATACATGTGTTGTATGTGGGCTGCGTGAATGCATTGTAGATTTAGAGGGGATGAGAAGGCAGGATTTAGACAGGATATGTAGGCTGGAGGGGTTAGTTGCTGAGCTCAGGAGGGAACTTAGTGTTAGGCTTAGATTTGGGAATAGGTTAGGTGGTGAGGTAGGCCAGTTAGATGTTCCAGGTGAAGGTAGAGGGCCGGTGGAGGAGGTAGGATATGATAGTTCTAGTGATAGTGAAGTTAGCCCCCTTAGATTAGTTAGAAATAGGCCTAGTGAGGATGGGGGACAGTGGAGAGTGGTTAGGAAACATGAAGCTAGGGAGGCTTCTCCTGTTCTTTGTGAGAATAGGGTTGCCTCTGTTGAGGTGGTTAGCCAGGGGGAGAATAGGTGTGTGAGTCAGAGGGACACAGAACCTATTAGCTTGACTAATAGATTCAGTGCCCTAAGAGAGGAAGTAACTGGAAGTGATATGACTGATGGGGGTGGGGGTGGAGTTCGAGTGACTGGTAGTTTGAATGAGAATAGGAGTGGGGATGGAGTTAGGTCTGTGGGGGTTAGGAATAGGAGTCTGACTGAAGTGCTTGTGATGGGTGATTCGCGAGTTAGATATTTAGATAGGAAGTTGAATGCAAGTAGATTGAATGGTTTGAGGGTGTGTTTGCCGGGTGCTGGAGTGAGAGATCTGTCTGATAGGTATGAGGAACTGGTGTCTGGCTGTGCAAGGGATGCGGTTGTGATTACACATGTAGGAGTGAATGATGTGAAGAAAGTGGGTGCATGTGAGTTACGTGAGAGGTACAAGAGGTTGATTGAAAAGGTGAAAGAAAGTAGAATGAAAGGTGTTGTGACAGGTGTGCTTCCAAGAATGGATGTTGGGGTAGAATGGATGTCTCGTGCAATTGGGCTGAATGATTATGTGAGGAGGATGTGTGAGATGGAAGGTGTCATGTTTGTGGATGTGTGGGATAGGTTTGTTGGAATGAAAGAAATGTATGCGATGGATGGACTGCATTTGAGTAGGAGGGGGGTAGATGTGTTGTGGGAGGAGTATGATCGTGTTATTAGGTCTTTGCGGGCGGGAAACTAGATACTAATAGTGGTCAGGGAATTATGAGAGGACATTATAGTACTGAAAGTAGAATGGACTTGGCAGATAACAGAAATAGGTTCCAAGGCGATAGAGGTGAGGTCATTCAAGTTTCAAGAGGTGCTTCAGGGATAGGGGGGTTAAATTGTTTCTATACAAATGCTCGTAGTCTTAGAAACAAGAAGGATGAGCTATTTAGTTATATTAGCAATGAGGATATAGATATATTATGCGTTACTGAACCATGGGTTAATGAAATAGAATTTAGTGACACTATAAGTGAATTTGATTTTCAGGGCTATAATATGTACATTAGTCAAAGGACAGGTAGGATTGGTGGAGGAATAATTATCTATATAAAAAACAACATTGTTTCAAGTTTAAATACTTCAATAAAGCAGGATAGGTAGGGATAGAACAAGTGGCAGTTTCATAGAATGCTTTGAGGATAATTTTTTGAATCAATTTGTTAATGAGCCAACGAGGGGGGACAATATATTAGATTTAGTACTTTCTAACAGTGATCATTTAGTTCAAGAATTGACTGTTGGGGAAGCATTGGGAAATAGTGACCATCAGATAGTTCGTTTTAACTTGGGAATTGAGAAGGGTAAAATAACTGAGAATGCTGAAAAAGTTCCAAATTTTCATAAGGGAGATTATGTAAAACTTCGAAGCTTGCTAAATTTGGTAGACTGGGATATAGAATTCAGAGGTAAAAATGCTTATGGGATGTGGGATACTTTCAAGCATATAATAAATGTAGTCCAAGAACAATGTATCCCAATGAAGGCCATTAGGAACAAAAGTAGGAAACCATTATGGTGGAATCAGGAGATAGCTAGAAAAATTTCAGAGAAGAAAAGGGCATATAAAAAATTACAGGTAGAAAATAATATTCAAAATTTAAGTGATTATAGAATGGCTAGGAATGAGTTAAATAAAATTATAAAGAAGAACAAAAGGGTGTCAGAAATTAAATTAGCTCAGGATAGCAACAAAGATCCTAGAAAGTTCTTTAGTTACTATAAAATTAATAACAAGTCTGGCAGAGTTAAAATAGGACCTATCAAATATGAAGGGTTTGTGAGAGAAACTGATGAGGAAATAGTTGAGGTACTAAATGGTCATTTTGCATCAGTATTTACAAAAGAGAAACTAAATAGTCCTATGTATAGTACTCATAGGTCAGGAAAAGAGGTGTTTACTAACATTTGTGTGGATCGGAGGAAGATAAAAGGACTAATAGGTGATTTAGATACTACCAAGGCCTCCGGCCCTGATAATATTCATTCTAGGATACTTAAAGAAGGGGTAGAAAGTATCTCAATAGCTCTGGACAAGTTATATACTAGGTCATTGGAATATGGAGAAATACCCGATGATTGGAAGAGAGCGAATGTAGTCCCCATTTTCAAGAAGGGTAGTAAAGAGGATCCAAATAACTTTAGACCGGTTAGCCTAACTCCTGTAGTCTGTAAAATTCTTGAGAAAATAGTTAAAAAAGGGATTTGCCAACATCTAGAGAGGGAGGGGTTAATCAGCGATGCTCAGCATGGGTTTAGATCAGGTAGATCATGTTTGACTAACTTACTAGACTTTCTGGAGTTTGTAACAGATCAAGTAGATAAGGGAGAGAATGTAGATATAATTTACTTAGATTTTAGTAAAGCATTTGATAAGGTACCACATAGGAGACTAGTTCATAAATTAAAAATGATTGGGATATGTGGGGGTGTTTCAAATTGGATAGCTGAGTGGCTGAAAGACAGGAAGCAAAGGGTAGTGCTAAATGGTGTAAAGTCAGAGTGGAGGGATGTTATCAGTGGGGTTCCTCAGGGATCAGTTCTCGGTCCATTATTATTTATCATCTATATAAACGATCTTGGGGAGGCAGTTAATAATAAAGTGTCAATTTTTGCGGATGATACCAAATTAGCAGCTGTAGTTAAAGATATTGATGATAATTTTAAAGTGCAGGGGGACTTAAATAAATTGTTATCCTGGGCACATAAGTGGCAAATGACTTTCAACCTTGATAAGTGCAAAGTTATTAACATGGGAAAAGATAATAGAGAATTTAACTATGAAATGGATGGGCATTGGCTGAGCTCAGTAGAGGATGAGAAAGATCTAGGAGTAGTAATAGATAAGTCATTAAGGTTTTCTAAGCAGTGTATTGAAGCAAGAAATAGGGCAAATAGAGTGCTGGGTTTTATTAAGAGAAATGTCAGTTACAAAAGTAAGGAGGTTATTCTTAAACTCTATAACTCTTATGTTAGGCCACATCTAGAGTACTGTATACAGGCATGGTCCCCACATTTTAGACACGATATTAACCTTCTTGAGTCAGTGCAACGGAGGGCAACAAAGATTATTCCTTCCCTGAGGCACCTTGAATATGAAGATAGACTGAGGGTATTAAATATCTTCTCGTTCGAAAGGAGGTGTGTGAGAGGGGATATGATTTAGCTCTTTAAAATTTTTTCCAGGATAGATAAATTGGATGTTAGCAAGTTTTTTGAGTTAGATGATGGAAATCGGACTAGGGGTCACCACTTGAAAATTAAAAAGCAAGGGTGTAGGTTGGATTTAGGAAAATATTTTTTCACCAATAGAGTGGTAGACTTCTGGAACAAATTGCCGCAGAGGGTAGTAGGTAGTCCAAATTTAAATGTGTTTAAGAGTAGGTTGGATGAGTTTATGGGGAGGGAAGGTTGTGATGGTTCCTAAGTTTTGTATATATTAATATTGTTTGTATATATCTATAGCTGCATGATTTAGTTCTTGACAAGCCTTGATTGGTGATACCCTTGTTTCTGGATGCAATCCTCTGGATGTAGTTTTCCTGGGAGTTTGGGTGCCTTGTAAAAGAGGCCTCTTGACTCGGATGACCTATGATGAGCCCTTGTGGCTTTTGTCATCCGTTATATTATATTGGGGACTTTGATTTTGTCTTCCCCTGGTGATGGTGCTTTTTGTGGGTGGGTTTTGACGGAGGCGGATGACCTTTGATAGGCCCTTGTGGCTTTTGTCATCCGTGTAATTATGTTATGTTATGTTATGTTAAAATTCTTGAGAAAATAGTTAAAAAAGGGATTTGCCAACATCTAGAGAGGGAGGGGTTAATAAGCGATGCTCAGCATGGGTTTAGATCAGGTAGATCATGTTTGACTAACTTACTAGACTTTCTGGAGTTTGTAACAGATCAAGTAGATAAGGGAGAGAATGTAGATATAATTTACTTAGATTTTAGTAAAGCATTTGATAAGGTACCACACAGGAGACTAGTTCATAAATTAAAAGTGATTGGGATATGTGGGGGTGTTTCAAATTGGATAGCTGAGTGGCTGAAAGACAGGAAGCAAAGGGTAGTGCTAAATGGTGTAAAGTCAGAGTGGAGGGATGTTATCAGTGGGGTTCCTCAGGGATCAGTTCTCGGTCCATTATTATTTGTCATCTATATAAACGATCTTGGGGAGGCAGTTAATAATAAAGTGTCAATTTTTGCGGATGATACCAAATTAGCAGCTGTAGTTAAAGATATTGATGATAATTTTAAAGTGCAGGGGGACTTAAATAAATTGTTATCCTGGGCACATAAGTGGCAAATGACTTTCAACCTTGATAAGTGCAAAGTTATTAACATGGGAAAAGATAATAGAGAATTTAACTATGAAATGGATGGGCATTGGCTGAGCTCAGTAGAGGATGAGAAAGATCTAGGAGTAGTAATAGATAAGTCATTAAGGTTTTCTAAGCAGTGTATTGAAGCAAGAAATAGGGAAAATAGAGTGCTGGGTTTTATTAAGAGAAATGTCAGTTACAAAAGTAAGGAGGTTATTCTTAAACTCTATAACTCTTATGTTAGGCTGTAGCGGGTTGAAAAATTTTAGACTAACCCCAATCGATCCAACCCGCTCCCTACACTAATCCGGACGTGAGAAATTGAAGGAGAATGAAACGGATTGTATGTACAGTCCTTTACTAACAAAAAAATACAATATTTCCAAAAAAATATGGGTAAATATGCACAAAATATCTACAATAGAGAGGGGCGATTATATTGGAGATCTTACTTTTCACCAAAAAATACAAAAAGAAAATCCTATATATATGAATACTATTTAATCTATCCTAATAAACATAAAAAATCAAACAACCAAAAAAAATCCTGACTACAACAGTCAATATATAAACAACAAACAAGGCCTCACTTTATTCAAAGAGGATGGGGAGATGTCCAGCCACCTGCCACTCGAGCGAGCAAAATGCCTAGGACTTACAACAAATGTGGCGCCCCTGCGCTTGATGGAAGATAATGACCTTAAAAAGCTTGTGTGGCTATTATAAGCCCTCCTTCATTAAGCTATACTATTGGCCTTTATTTATTAACAATAATAATATATAGCTTTCCAGGATATAATGCTTTGTTTGTAATATAAGGATATACGAAACTAAGTCCTATCTTTCCAGAATATGGCGGCTGGAAAGAAAGAAAAAAAAACATGGTAATCATTTTTATACATAAAATAAACAAAAAACAACAAACCCATTCCCATTCAGACACACACACATTTTTACAGAGGAAGGGATAGGGTACTGAGAAAAGGGGTGGGAGAATGGCCCTCTTACACACACTCACATTCGCTCCACCACACCCCTCCTTCCTTAAGCCATTCGACCAGTCACTCACAAAACCCCTTCAATCACTCTTCACGGTACCACTTGTGCTCAATCGCACCCTTCTGCACCCATTCACACTCTTCTACTGGTCCCTGGCTACGCGTAGCAATTAGTCGGGTTGTTCATCAGTCGTCCTGTCAGTCTCATCGTCACTATTGATCATCTCATCAACCATACTCTTAGCCCTCATTACCAGTTCTCCCATCTCACGACAGAATTCTTTCATACTCTTCCGTTCAGAACCCTCACTCTTCATACCCCCATTCATCAGCTCCTCACTCACAGCTCTCATCCAACTCAAGGTACATTCTTGCGAAACAGACAGGTCACTCACATTCCCTGTATTCTCAACAGGCATACCAGAAACCACTTCAACTGGTTCCCACCAGAAACCTGAAAAATCAGCCACTTCATCATTCACTACATCAAACTCATCCCTACTATTACCATTCATAAAACCCGAAAAATCAGCCACACTAGGTTCATTCTGCCCAAACACACTATCATTCATACTGTTCCCAAAACCAGAAAAATCAGGCACAGGCAGCTCACTCACTCGTCTACTTATACCAGCCAAATCACTCACCTGTTTACGCAAAAACTCAATCTCCCTTTCAAGATCCCCCATACCAGAAACACTCTGCTCAGACTTACTTTCATTCGTACTTGCATTCTTCCTTTCACCCTTCTTTGTACGCTTTCTACTCCTCGAGACTAAGACTAGCTCTTTCCCAGACAGATCCATACTATCACATTCAATCTCATCATCATGCACTTTACCTCTCTCTCTACACAGTCCATACACCGGATGGCTCACCAGGTATTCAGGAGGTTCTCTCCATCTCCTTAACTGACTCTGATGAGCCCGCACTCTCTCAGTCATGCCGTCATTCAAACTCTCCAAAACATACGTTACCCCATTTTCCGAAACTCTCACAACTCTATAAGGTCCATCAAACTTCTCACTCATCTTTGATACATTCAACCTACCCTTCACTTCTTTCACCTTCAATACTTTTGTACCTAATTCAAATGAACGGAACCTTTCATGCGCCTCACGCCATACACTCTTCTCACTTTCACTCAAACGAAACCTATCTTTCACTCGCCTTTCAAAATTCATCACAAACTGACATGGGGACATTCCAGTTGCACTATGCACAGTTGAATTATACGCCCACAACACTCTCCCCAGACACACATCCCAGTCATTCACTGTCGTACTCATCATTCTCAACATCTCACACAAGGTTCTTATAGTCCATTCAGCCAATCCATTTGAAGACGGTACATACAGAGTTGTTCTCACATGCTCCACACCATTCTCTCTCAACATTTGCTCAAACACTTCCCCTACAAATTCAGGCCCATTATCACTCAGACATCTTCTAGGCTTCCATACACACATAGGAAAAAACAACTGCTCAATCACACGCGCAACAGTCACACTCCTTTTATCTCTCACAGGCGCTGCATACACAAACTTACTTTTATGATCAACCATCACAACCATACCAACATTCCCAGCACTCGTACGCGGCAAAGACACACAATCAATCACTACCAATTCAAACGGTTCTTTCGCATCAACTTTCAACATCGGTGGTTTCACTTGCACACCTTGCACCTTTCGCTTCTGACACCTTTCACACGTAGTTGCAACATCATTCACAACAGTTCTCAGAAACGGGTGGAACACACGCTCCTTCATACACTCCCACAGCTTAAACTTACCCATATGCCCATAATTATCATGCACAACCTTCACCAGACCAATCATACCAACTAAGGACATCACAGGTACATACATATCATCACCACCCTTCACATGCCTCACAAAATATACAACATCCATACAAACAACAAAATCCTTAGCATACCTTTTAAAATCACCTAAACACTCTGGCCATTCATTCAAATCAACACGCATCATTACACACCTCTTCAACTCACTAACAAAAGGACACATCTCTTGCATCTCTAGAATATCATCATCACTTAAAATCTCATTCTCATCATCCATGACCAACTCAATCATGCCACAAAATTTGACAACATTCTTTGCACACTCATTCAACCTCATCACCTCACATTCACCTTTCATAAGACAATCCTTATCAGCATCCAAAGACAAATCATTCAATCTCATGAAGTCTACACCAAGCAAGAAACAACACGGCATTTGCTCATCCTTCAGAATCACAAAGTCATGCTTCACATTCACACCATTACCCAAACTCACTTTCAGACTAACCTGTTCCCATGCCACTATCATGCCATTCCCTAATCCACTTATCCGTAACTTCACAGGTTTATGCTCGCAACATTTAAACTCATCATACTTACTCAGAATCCTCTCATTCACTAAAGACACCTGCGCTCCAGTATCAATCAAACCACAGAACAACCTTTCACCAACTTTCACTCTCGCTTCCATCATATCAGGTCCACCGTGTTCGCAATAAACTGAAGGAACAAGCACACCAACATCAGCACTGATATCCACACTGTCATTAACTCCCATATCATCACTCACCACACACTCATCTTCATCCAGACAATCATTCTTCTCTCTTATATATGAACACTTTTCAATCACCCAATTGTAGTGCACACCGCTCAAACATTGCAGATGTACCACATTAGGATTCAAACCCTTCATCTTCTCATCCTTGTACACAATCGGCCTCTCACCACCAAAGTGCACATAAACAATCACTCCATACAAACGACTCACTACAATCAACACTTCCTGAAATGGCGGGACCCCTTGCATACACATCGCTCTCAATTCTTTCATGAAGTTCCGCACCTTTGCCATACCAATGCTTTCAGGCTTCCTACACACTTCATTCATTACCTCCTTCCTTAAATCATCTACACTATCGGGCACTCTCACATCTACTCCATCACTCTTCAAATCTTGCAAACCATTCCATACACTCTCAAACAAGGAATCACCACCACCCTTACTCTCTTTTCCATTCATAATCCCTTTCGGCAAATACTCAGGATCACTCACTCCACACACATTTTCATCATTCGTACCAGGATACCTTGACATCAAATCAGCCACTCCATTCCGTTCACCAGGCACATACTCAATCACATAGTCAAAGTCACTCAAATCTTCCAAAGTCCTTGCAATCCTACTATCAGCCCACTTCACACGCTGCAGATACACAAGAGGTTGATGATCGGTTTTTATCACAAACCTCACACCATACAAAAATGGACGCAACACTTTCAAACAATATCTTATCGCAGCCAGCTCTCGTTCCACAGTCGAATACTTTCGTTCTGCAACATTCATAGCCTTGGAAACATACCCAATTATTCGCCTGACATTCTCTCCATTCAAACGCTGCTCTTGCATCAGAAAACCTCCCATACAATACCCACTCGCATCTGTATACAATTCAAGCATTTTAGCATTCACACTATAATCTGGGTAAGCCAATTCAACATCTTCAGCCGCTGCCTCTTTCAGTCTCTCATACGCCTCATTCCACTTGACAACCGTACTACCTTTCTTGCCCATCCACTCAGTCAGAGGCTTACTCACACCAGAAAAATCACGTATAAACTTTCGCTGGAACTCAATCAAACCCCAAAACGACTTCAGTTGCTTCACAGTCACCGGTTTAGGAAACATTCGCACCTTCTCAACATACTTTGATGATTTACGCAACCCATTCTCACTCACCATATGCCCAAGGAATTCCACTTCTTTCGCAAACCATTCACACCGCCACTTTCACCTTCACACCAACACACTCCAACATTCTCAATACATTATTCACCAATCTCATATGCTCCTCAAAAGTCTCAGTCATAATCAAAATATCATCTATAAACGCAATCACATTCTTACTCGCAAACTTACTCAACACAACATTCATTGCCTGCTGGAAGGCTCCGGGAGCATTAGCCAACCCAAAGCTGAGGTTCCGGAACTGGTAATGCCTCTTTGAGGAAGAGAAGGCAGTTACTGGCTGGCTCTCCTCAGCAATGGGCATCTGGTAATACCCCCGTACCAGATCCAGCTTCGTAAACCACTCCATCCCATGCATACTATACACACACTCAGATACCACACACATCGGAAACCTTTCTTTCACAGTCCTTTCATTCACCTTTCGATAATCCACACACAGACGCAATCTTCCATCCGGCTTACGTACAGGGACAATTGGACTATTCCATGCATTCTCGCTATCTTCAATCACCCCCAATTGCTCCAATTCCAAGCACTGCTCCTCAATCTCATCAGCAACCGGACGTGGGAAATGCCTCGGCCGCTGATAGATTGGGGAGTCCTCCTTCAGTACAATCTTGAATTCCGGGAGCTTTGCAACCCCGAAATCCAGATCACCCTTACTGAGGGCTCCCTTTCGCTCAAATATCATTCGATACACATCCTCCCTTTCATACTCAGTTAAACATCTATCCAATTCCACCATGCTCTTCACATCATTATACGTCCATTCACACATCTCTTCACCTGCAACATTCACCCTGACATCCGTACTATCATCAATACCTACCTCATTGACAGTGGAGAGGTGGCCCAGTACATCTCCGACTTGGATTCCCCTCACCTGCCCTTTCACACTTGGGTCCGCCTGCACACATACAAAAGGATCATTCATTCTCATCAAGCCATCAAACACACAAGCAACACGCCTTACCTTATAACATGCATCCTTTCCATCCAATATCACAGTGTTCTCACTCACATTCAAACTAACATCCTTACTCCAACTCACTCTAACAGACACCCTTTCACCCTTCACAAGCCTTACATTCTCCATAGCAGTCACCTCAATACCAGTAAACACACTCCTCAAAACGCTACCATCTTTCCCTACATACAACTTATACACCCCATTTTTACCAATCTTTCTCTCAATCTGATCACTCGCAGGATGCACAACCATACGATTCATTTTCATAAAATCATAGCCCAAAATCACACCATACTCACTACTCACCTTATCAATCACAGAAAATTCACATTCATTCATCATCATACCATGCATTCGAACAGTTGACCTTATCATTCCAATCACAGGCACTCTCCTATTACCAATACCTACTAAACTACCCTTGCACTCAGACAGGAGGGCTTTCTCGCTAACCTTGTCATACACATCTTTATACACCAAGCTCGCCTTGCATCCAGAATCTATTAAAGCCAAACACTCAATTCCATTCAATTCCACCTTCACACTCAGACACTCATACTTCCTACCAGACAGCACTTTCACACTAGACAGACTTACCAACACATTACTCACACTCATGCACCCAGAGGATACTTCAGCAGGTACCCTCTTACCATTCAGTTTCCCGCTTCAGACTTTCCATTCACACCTTGCGCTCTCAGTCTAATCCAACACTTTTCACTCGAATGTCCTTCCATCGCACAATAGCTACATACATTCCTCTGGTCACGACACATCCTTGCATAATGACCAGCCTTTCCACAATTACCACATGCATATTTCATACTTTCCCCACCAGTTGCTCCACCATTCAACCTCGGACAATCTTTCTTCAAATGGCCTATTTCTTTACACTCGAAGCACTCTTTCACACTTTCTTGGCAATCCTTTATCATATGCCCTTTCTTACCACACCCAAAACATGCACCAGATGTCCACCTACATTCTGCCAACATATGACCTTTCCTTCCACACCGACGACATTCCACAATCTTTCTCCCACCATTCGGTCTCTCGTTTGCTGGGACATACCTCTGCTTCTCTCTCATATATCCGTTCCCACGCTTGAAATTCATCTGCCCCCTTCCATTCGACCACCCTCCATTTGCCCATCCATTCTGCCGGCCCAGGAAGTTTGACATCACTCCAGCTGGTGCAGCCTTCAGGGCATCCCTGTAGCTGACAAACTGCTGGGGTGGATGAAAGCTCCTGGGCTTCTTACCCCCAACATTCACACTGTACCATACATCCTCTTCTAGATCGCTTTCATCATCAAATCGTCCATCTTCTAACAGTTCCAACACATCCTCCCACATCAACCATTCACCTGTCAGTCTCACTCTCTCCTTTCTCTTTCCACTCAGCCATTCACTCACCTTTCGCGGGATCGTGTCCAAAAACTTCCTCATGAGTGGTTTACATTCATTTACATCATCATCACCATACCTCGTTCTTGCCATACTCTCAAGCCTATGTGCATACATATTCACACTTTCACTCTTCCCCATTCGAGCCTTCTCAAATTCATTCACCCTCTTATACTTCACACTCTCTTTCATTCGTTTCACCTGCCCAATCAATCTCTTCTTCACTACATCGTACTTTGGCTCTCCCACACTTGTTATCACTCGCAAGAACTCCAACACTTTCCCATCCAAACAATCTCCCAGAACACTCACCCAGTGACCCTTGTTCTGCGGGTACTTGAGCTTGCAGTACCGCTCAAAATCCCCGAAGAACTCATCCATACTCTTTCCCCCATGCAATCTAAACTTATCAATCCTTGGCACTTCCCTAATCAAAATTCCTTTCCCCACATTCACTTCACTCTCCGAAGAGCTACTCTCGGTCTCACTCATTCCAATCATATCGTCACTCTCTCCCTCATCTGAGTATAACGAATCCACACTCTTCCCTCTCGCCTTCCTATCCTTAACCTTAGAACCATGCTTACTTCCTCTCTTACTTTCCACTCTCTTCCATTCACCCCCTTTCCTACCACTCACAGTATCTTCTTTAGACTCAATCATACTGCCATCCATTCCATTTAGCGGAGTCCCTTCAGTAGGAGCAGGGGTCAGGGTTGTAGGTCCTGGGACTGATCCAGCCCCTGTCATCATGTTATACAGGTCCTGCATCCGTCGGTCCGTCTGATCCTGTCAGTCTCCCATTTCCTTCTTCATCCTATCAGTCTTTTCATTCATCCCTTTTATTTTATTCTCCATTCCCTCCATCATTCCCCGCAACATTTCACACTCCTCTTCTTTCTTTCTCAACTCCAGTCTCAATCGCACTACTTCTTCATTCAATGTTTCCGCTACAGCCATTGTTCCCAAGTTAGTAAAAAGATAGGAGGAGGGAAAAATCAATCAAACTACTTGTCACACTAATTGGGTATGGACTGCAATCCAATCCAGTCACGCTCCCAGTTTCGAAGTCTCACGTCCCTATTCGGGCGCCAAATGTAGCGGGCCGAAAAATTTTAGACTAACCCCAATCGATCCAACCCGCTCCCTACACTAATCCGGACGTGAGAAATCGAAGGAGAATGAAACGGATTGTATGTACAGTCCTTTACTAACAAAAAAATACAATATTTACAAAAAAATATGGCTAAATATGCACAAAATATCTACAATAGAGAGGGGCGATTATATTGGAGATCTTACTTTTCACCAAAAAATACAAAAAGAAAATCCTATATATATGAATACTATTTAATCTATCCTAATAAACATAAAAAATCAAACAACCAAAAAAAATCCTGACTACAACAGCCAATATATAAACAACAAAAAAGGCCTCACTTTATTCAAAGAGGATGGGGAGATGTCCAGCCACCTGCCACTCGAGCGAGCAAAATGCCTAGGACTTACAACAAATGTGGCGCCTCTGCGCTTGATGGAAGATAATGACCTTAAAAAGCTTGTGTGGCTATTATAAGCCCTCCTTCATTAAGCTATACTATTGGCCTTTATTTATTAACAATAATAATATATAGCTTTCCAGGATATAACGCTTTGTTTGTAATATAAGGATATACGAAACTAACTCCTATCTTTCCAGAATATGGCGGCTGGAAAGAAAGAAAAAAAAACATGGTAATCATTTTTATACATAAAATAAACAAAAAACAACAAACCCATTCCCATTCAGACACACACACATTTTTACAGAGGAAGGGATAGGGTACTGAGAAAAGGGGTGGGAGAATGGCCCTTTTACACACACTCACATTCGCTCCACCACAAGGCCACATCTAGAGTACTGTATACAGGCATGGTCCCCACATTTTAGACACGATATTAACCTTCTTGAGTCAGTGCAACGGAGGGCAACAAAGATTATTCCTTCCCTGAGGCACCTTGAATATGAAGATAGACTGAGGGTATTAAATATGTTCTCGTTCGAAGGGAGGTGTGTGAGAGGGGATATGATTGAGCTCTTTAAAATTTTTTCCGGGATAGATAAATTGGATGTTAGCAAGTTTTTTGAGTTAGATGATGGAAATTGGACTAGAGGTCACCACTTGAAAATTAAAAAGCAAGGGTGTAGGTTGGATTTAAGAAAATATTTTTTCACCAATAGAGTGGTAGACTTCTGGAACAAATTGCCGCAGAGGGTAGTAGGTAGTCCAAATCTAAATGTATTTAAGAGTAGGTTGGATGAGTTTATGGGAAGGGAAGGTTGTGATGGTTCCTAAGTTTTGTATATATTAATATTGTTTGTATATATCTATAGCTGCATGATTTAGTTCTTGACAAGCCTTGATTGGTGATGCCCTTGTTTGTGGACGCAATCCTCTGGATGTTGTTTTCCTGTGAGTTTGGGTGCCTTAAAAAAAGAGGCCGTTTGACTCGGATGACCTATGATAGGCCTTGTGGCTTTTGTCATCTGTTATATTATATTGTGGGAGACTTTGATTTTCTCTTCCCCTGGTGATGGTGCTTTTTGTGGGTGGGTTTTGACGGAGGCAGATGACCTTTGATAGGCCCTTGTGGCTTTTGTCATCCGTGTAATTATGTTATGTTATGTTATGTTATATGTGGGAACGTTTTAAATTGGATAACTGAATGGCTGAAAAATAGGAAACAGAGAGTTGTACTGAATGGAGTGAGGTCAGAGTGGAAGAATGTTATTAGTGGCGTACCTCAGGGATCAGTTTTAGGCCCTTTATTATTTATAATCTATGTAAATGATCTTGGGCAAGGTGTAAATAGCAAAGTGTCAATTTTTGCTGATGACACTAAATTGGCAGCTGTAGTCAAAGAGGTTGAGGGTAGCTTTAAAGTGCAGGGTGACTTAAATAAGTTGTTAGCTTGGGCTCAGAAGTGGCAGATGACTTTTAACCTTAATAAATGCAAAGTTATGAACATGGGGAGAGATAATAGGGAATTTAGCTATGAGATGGATGGGTATTGGCCTAATTCAGTTGAAAATGAGAAGGACTTAGTAGTAAAAGTAGATAGGTCACTGAAATTTTCAAAGCAGTGTATTGAGGCAAAAAATAGAGCAAATAGGGTGCTAGGTTACATTAAAAGAAATGTTAGCTACAAGAGTAAGGAGGTCATACTTAAACTATACAACTCTTATGTCAGGCCACATTTAGAGTACTGTATACAGGCATGGTCACCACATTTTAGACATGATATAAACTTATTAGAGTCAGTACAAAGGAGGGCAACAAAAATAATACCATCCCTGAAGCACCTTGAATATGAAGATAGACTAAGGGTATTAAATATGTTTTCATTTGAAAGGTGGTGTGTGAGGGGAGATATGATTGAGCTTTTTAAAATCTTTTCTGGGATGGATAAATTGGATTTCAGCAAGTTATTTGAGTTAGAAGGTAGTAATAGAACTAGAGGCCACCACTTAAAGATTAAAAAACAGAGGTGCAGACTGGATGTTAGAAAATATTTTTTCACTAACAGAGTGGTGGATTATTGGAATAATTTGCCACCTGAGACTGTAGACAGCCCAAACTTGAATGTTTTCAAGCGCAGATTGGATGATTATATGGGGATGGAGGGTTAATTTCTTACTTTTTGGTATGTGGATATGTTTCTTGACTCATTCCTGTGGATGCAGTTTCTTTTTATTGTATATTTTGGGGGACTTTGATTTTTTTTTTGACAGACTCCTATGGAGGCTTTAAATTATATATTGTAGATGTACTTTGCTTAAAATAATCTTTTATCAAACGAGTTTCATATATCCTTATATTACAAACAAAAAACAAATTTCCTTGCTAAATTTATTTTAACAAAAAACAACAAAATCAAAATCTAATCTACAAAAGGCCTAAGCCACCTTGTTGGCCATTGTCCTGACCCAGATAAGGGGGCCTATATGCCTTAGCATAAGACCTGGGCATTTAAATTTAAATTAGAATTGCGGAGCATACTATAAGTCTTAGAAGGCTGCCTGCTCCAGTCAAAACATCCACCAGATGAAGTCTCGTCACAAGTAGAAAAATGCAAAAAGATGATACAAAAGCTTTTTCAAGATTTTCTCGAGGAGTTTTAATTATAGAAAGCCCATGTGAAGTTTTCCGATCAATTGTTTCTCCCTTGGCTCATTAATTAGTGCCGGAGACTTAGGCCTTGTGGGGAAGAAATAACAATGGGGGACACTAGTAGTGATGATTCAGGTGCAGGTGATATTTGTGGAACCTGTAACAGTGATAAAGAGCAAAATAATAAGAGTAAATGGATTGGCTGTGGTACTTGCGAATCATGGTACCATCTAAAGTGTGTGTTTTGGGAGGGCTAAAATCTGCTAATATCGAAAGTGTTTCATGGGTCTGTTCAACTTGCCTAGCGGAATTTAAGGCCCTTAAGAAAATTAATCATGAACAAATGTTTAAAGATGGTTTTGAGAAGATCAAGAAGTCTTTCATGGATAAGTTTAGTGAACTGAGCAGTGAAATATCAGTAGTGAAGCAAGAATTGAATGAAGTCAATGGCAGTGTGACAAATGTTGTTGGTGCAATAGGCCTATCTGCTGATGCCACTCAAACGTCAATTGACTCTGGCCCTAGTGCAGAGCCTGCATGGTCAGAAGTGTTGTCAAGGGGAAGGAAAAAGAAAGAAAGAAAGAACCTGCTTGTATTGAAGGCTACAACTGAAAATGAAAAAGCAACAAGCAAAACTGCTGAAATATCTGAAGCATTAAAGGGTGTGCAAATTCAAGATTCAAAATTCACCTCTGGTGGGAACATTGTTATGAACTTTGGCACAGAGGAACCCCTAAACAATGTGATAAATAGGCTAAGAGATGTTCAGAATGTTGAAACTAAGAGTCTAAACAAGATAACACCAAAAGTGATGCTCTGTAACGTTCTGAAAGAAGAATCCAAGGGTGAGAGTGAGGAGTCCAAGAATGAGATAGTTACTAGCTTAATAAATAAAAATGAGTGTCTGCAAAGCATTGCGAATGTCAAAACAAAGATTAAGTTGTTATTTATTAAACCGGCGGCTGGTGGTACAGAACACTACATCTTTAAATGTGATCCTGAACTGCGAGCGGCTTTATATAAATATAATGATAAATTGAAATTACAATGGGGAGTGTACAAAATTAGATACAGGTATCATGCATTGGCTTGTTTCTTTTGTCAGAAATTTGGACACACCAAGGGCAGGTGCAATGCAAAGAGAAATGGTGAGGCGCCTATTTGTTACAAATGTGCAGGAACACATGTGTCAAGGGAGTGTCAGATACAAGCGAAAAAATGTATAAATTGTGAGAGATCAAATAGACAAGACTTAAATCACTCGTGTACAGATCAAAAATGTCCAGTCCTTCTGAGTGAGATAGAAAAGGTGCGTAATCTCACTGATCATGGATTCTAGTTCTCTAATCAAGATAAAGGGAGGGTTGTTAAACGTCCAGTCAGTGGGGAATAAAACTTTCGAACTTTGTGATCTGATTAATGATAATAAATATGACTTATTAGCAGTGACTGAGACATGGCTCGGCAACATGATACAGCTAAGATCAGTGAAATGACTCCTTTGACACATACTTTTATGCACATTCCACGGAACAATAAGAAAGGAGGTGGTGTGGGGATTTTTCTTAGAAATAGTGTCAAAAAAATTAAACTATGTAAATCAGCGAGGTTTGGTAGTTTTGAACATATGCAGGTGGGCTGCGAGATTGGTGGTAGAAAGTGTATTTTCATTGTTGTCTATAGACCCCCGAGTTCAAGTGTTAGTTTATTTATGGATGATTTCAGACTGTATATGGAAACTATTGACATGGTTAGTGCGAGCACTTTTATCTTTGGCGATTTTAACCTGTGGGTGGATGTTCCTACTGATCGCCAAGCTACTAACTTTGTGGATCTCATGGATTCTTTCAATATGATTAATAAAGTAAATAGTGCAACTTCAGAAGGTGGTCATACATTGGACTTGGTGTTTACTAATAAAGACAATGTATGTGGGCTGCGTGAATGCATTGTAGATTTAGAGGGGATGAGAAGGCAGGATTTAGACAGGATATGTAGGCTGGAGGGGTTAGTTGCTGAGCTCAGGAGGGAACTTAGTGTTAGGCCTAGAGCTGGGAATAGGTTAGGTGGTGAGGTAGGCCAGTTAGATGTTTCAGGTGAAGGTAGAGGGCCAGTGGAGGAGGTAGGATGTGATAGTTCTAGTGATAGTGAAGTTAGCCCCCTTAGATTAGTTAGAAATAGGCCTAGTGAGGATGGGGGACAGTGGAGAGTGGTTAGGAAACATGAAGCTAGGGAGGCTTCTCCTGTTCTTTGTGAGAATAGGGTTGCCTCTTTTGAGGTGGTTAGCCAGGGGGAGAATAGGTGTGTGAGTCAGAGGGACACAGATCCTATTAGCTTGACTAATAGATTCAGTGCCCTAAGAGAGGAAGTAACTGGAAGTGATATGACTGATGGGGGTGGGGGTGGAGTTCGAGTGACTGGTAGTTTGAATGAGAATAGGAGTGGGGATGGAGTTAGGTCTGTGGGGGTTAGGAATAGGAGTCTGACTGAAGTGCTTGTGATGGGTGATTCGCGAGTTAGATATTTAGATAGGAAGTTGAATGCAAGTAGATTGAATGGTTTGAGGGTGTGTTTGCCGGGTGCTGGAGTGAGAGATCTGTCTGATAGGTATGAGGAACTGGTGTCTGGCTGTGCAAGGGATGCGGTTGTGATTACACATGTAGGAGTGAATGATGTGAAGAAAGTGGGTGCATGTGAGTTACGTGAGAGGTACAAGAGGTTGATTGAAAAGGTGAAAGAAAGTAGAATGAAAGGTGTTGTGACAGGTGTGCTTCCAAGAATGGATGTTGGGGTAGAATGGATGTCTCGTGCAATTGGGCTGAATGATTATGTGAGGAGGATGTGTGAGATGGAAGGTGTCATGTTTGTGGATGTGTGGGATAGGTTTGTTGGAATGAAAGAAATGTATGCGATGGATGGACTGCATTTGAGTAGGAGGGGGGTAGATGTGTTGTGGGAGGAGTATGATCGTGTTATTAGGTCTTTGCGGGCGGGAAACTAGATACTAATAGTGGTCAGGGAATTATGAGAGGACATTATAGTACTGAAAGTAGAATGGACTTGGCAGATAACAGAAATAGGTTCCAAGGCGATAGAGGTGAGGTCATTCAAGTTTCAAGAGGTGCTTCAGGGATAGGGGGGTTAAATTGTTTCTATACAAATGCTCGTAGTCTTAGAAACAAGAAGGATGAGCTATTTAGTTATATTAGCAATGAGGATATAGATATATTATGCGTTACTGAATCATGGGTTAATGAAATAGAATTTAGTGACACTATAAGTGAATTTGATTTTCAGGGCTATAATATGTACATTAGTCAAAGGACAGGTAGGATTGGTGGAGGAATAATTATCTATATAAAAAACAACATTGTTTCAAGTTTAAATACTTCAATAAAGCAGGATAGAGTTGAGTCACTATGGATAGATATTAGGTTCAGTAAAAATAGAATGGTGCATTTGGGAGCTTTTTACAGGCTACCTGGGCAGACTGATGATATAGATGAACTAATGATAAGGGAAATAAGTAAGGGATGTGAAACAGATGCAGTTATTATTGGGGACTTCAACTTAAACTCTGTGGACTGGGAAAATATGATAGGTAGGGATAGAACAAGTGGCAGGTTCATAGAATGCTTTGAGGATAATTTTTTGAATCAATTTGTTAACGATTCAACGAGGGGGGACAATATATTAGATTTAGTACTTTCTAACAGTGATCATTTAGTTCAAGAATTGACTGTTGGGGAAGCATTGGGAAATAGTGACCATCAGATAGTTTGTTTTAACTTGGGAATTGAGAAGGGTAAAATAACTGAGAATGCTGAAAAAGTTCCAAATTTTCATAAGGGAGATTATGTAAAACTTCGAAGCTTGCTAAATTTGGTAGACTGGGATATAGAATTCAGAGGTAAAAATGCTTATGGGATGTGGGATACTTTCAAGCATATAATAAATGTAGTCCAAGAACAATGTATCCCAATGAAGGCCATTAGGAACAAAAATAGGAAACCATTATGGTGGAATCAGGAGATAGCTAGAAAAATTTCAGAGAAGAAAAGGGCATATAAAAAATTACAGGTAGAAAATAATATTCAAAATTTAAGTGATTATAGAATGGCTAGGAATGAGTTAAATAAGATTATAAAGAAGAACAAAAGGGTGTCAGAAATTAAATTAGCTCAGGATAGCAACAAAGATCCTAGAAAGTTCTTTAGTTACTATAAAATTAATAACAAGTGTGGCAGAGTTAAAATAGGACCTATCAAATATGAAGGGTTTGTGAGAGAAACTGATGAGGAAATAGTTGAGGTACTAAATGGTCATTTTGCATCAGTATTTACAAAAGAGAAACTAAATAGTCCTATGTATAGTACTCATAGGTCAGGAAAAGAGGTGTTTACTAACATTTGTGTGGATCGGAGGATGATAAAAGGACTAATAGGTGATTTAGATACTACCAAGGCCTCCGGCCCTGATAATATTCATTCTAGGATACTTAAAGAAGGGGTAGAAAGTATCTCAATAGCTCTGGACAAGTTATATACTAGGTCATTGGAATATGGAGAAATACCCGATGATTGGAAGAGAGCGAATGTAGTCCCCATTTTCAAGAAGGGTAGTAAAGAGGATCCAAATAACTTTAGACCGGTTAGCCTAACTCCTGTAGTCTGTAAAATTCTTGAGAAAATAGTTAAAAAAGGGATTTGCCAACATCTAGAGAGGGAGGGGTTAATCAGCGATGCTCAGCATGGGTTTAGATCAGGTAGATCATGTTTGACTAACTTACTAGACTTTCTGGAGTTTGTAACAGATCAAGTAGATAAGGGAGAGAATGTAGATATAATTTACTTAGATTTTAGTAAAGCATTTGATAAGGTACCACACAGGAGACTAGTTCATAAATTAAAAATGATTGGGATATGTGGGGGTGTTTCAAATTGGATAGCTGAGTGGCTGAAAGACAGGAAGCAAAGGGTAGTGCTAAATGGTGTAAAGTCAGAGTGGAGGGATGTTATCAGTGGGGTTCCTCAGGGATCAGTTCTCGGTCCATTATTATTTGTCATCTATATAAATGATCTTGGGGAGGCAGTTAATAATAAAGTGTCAATTTTTGCGGATGATACCAAATTAGCAGCTGTAGTTAAAGATATTGATGATAATTTTAAAGTGCAGGGGGACTTAAATAAATTGTTATCCTGGGCACATAAGTGGCAAATGACTTTCAACCTTGATAAGTGCAAAGTTACTAACATGGGAAAAGATAATAGAGAATTTAACTATGAAATGGATGGGCATTGGCTGAGCTCAGTAGAGGATGAGAAAGATCTAGGAGTAGTAATAGATAAGTCATTAAGGTTTTCTAAGCAGTGTATTGAAGCAAGAAATAGGGCAAATAGAGTGCTGGGTTTTATTAAGAGAAATGTCAGTTACAAAAGTAAGGAGGTTATTCTTAAACTCTATAACTCTTATGTTAGGCCACATCTAGAGTACTGTATACAGGCATGGTCCCCACATTTTAGACACGATATTAACCTTCTTGAGTCAGTGCAACGGAGGGCAACAAAGATTATTCCTTCCCTGAGGCACCTTGAATATGAAGATAGACTGAGGGTATTAAATATGTTCTCGTTCGAAAGGAGGTGTGTGAGAGGGGATATGATTGAGCTGTTTAAAATTTTTTCCGGGATAGATAAATTGGATGTTAGCAAGTTTTTTGAGTTAGATGATGGAAATCGGACTAGAGGTCACCACTTGAAAATTAAAAAGCAAGGGTGTAGGTTGGATTTAAGAAAATATTTTTTCACCAATAGAGTGGTAGACTTCTGGAACAAATTGCTGCAGAGGGTAGTAGGTAGTCCAAATCTAAATGTATTTAAGAGTAGGTTGGATGAGTTTATGGGAAGGGAAGGTTGTGATGGTTCCTAAGTTTTGTATATATTAATATTGTTTGTATATATCTATAGCTGCATGATTTAGTTCTTGACAAGCCTTGATTGGTGATACCCTTGTTTCTGGATGCAATCCTCTGGATGTAGTTTTCCTGGGAGTTTGGGTGCCTTGAAAAAGAGGCCGCTTGACTCGGATGACCTATGATGAGCCCTTGTGGCTTTTGTCATCCGTTATATTATATTGTGGGTGACTTTGATTTTGTCTTCCCCTGGTGATGGTGCTTTTTGTGGGTGGGTTTTGACGGAGGCGGATGACCTTTGATAGGCCCTTGTGGCTTTTGTCATCCGTGTAATTATGTTATGTTATGTTATGTTATATGATAGAAGGACTGTATGTTGACGAAGTATGCTGTATTTCACCGGTACATAAACTTATTATATTTACTATACCTATCGTTACAAAACAAAGGCTCACAAAAACAATCACATACAGGTCCAAACGGAATTTTGAGCCACATTTGCTAATAACGGAGATTAACAATGAACTAAGTGTAAATAAACATAATAATTGTATTCATGCTAGAAAAACAGCAGAATGTAGCGCGTGTCTTACAAACTTGTACAACAGTGTTGCGAAAGAAAAATATGAAGATATGTGCCCGGTTGTTCAAAAGGATATAGTTATAGTTGATAGTGCACCATGGTTTAATGCAGATACTCTAAGGGCTAAACAGGAAAAAAAGAAATATGAAAGACTTTGGCGACATAAACAGACAAGAGGCGAGAGAACAATATAAAAGAGCTCGAAATGCTGAGCATAAAGTAATAGTGAAGAGAAAACAAGAATATTATAAGACTAAAACAGTGGAGGCTGGATCAGATATGAACAAATTATATGTGGTGCTTGACAGCCTAACAGGAAATAAGAAGGGAAACAAATTACCTGAAGGTGTTCCTGACGCAACATTGGCGAATAGTTTTTCTGATTTCTTCTGTAATAAAATAAATACTATTGTAAATAATTTTAGTGAAATAGTGATATATGACAGTGTTAGAGCAGAAACTCCTGATTCCAGAATAACTGACTTCACTGTGATAAACTTGAACACTCTAAAATCCATTGTTACGAGGATTAAACAAACTCACTGTGAAAATGATCCTCTGCCAGTGCGTGAAATAGTGCATAGTAATAACTTTGACAAAATTTTAGATATCTTTGTTGACATTGTGAACTGCAGCATAAATGATCATGTATTTCCACAGTCAGAAAAGAAAGCGATTGTAAAGCCGATAATCAAGGGAAGCCTAGACTCGCAATGCTTGAGCTCTTTCAGGCCTGTCTCAAACTTAACATTTCTGTCAAAAGTGATTGAAAGTGTGATCCTTGATCAAATATGGGATCACTTGAGTGTAACACATGCTCTTCCAGACAGCCAGTCAGCATACCGAAGACTTTACTCCACGGAAACAACACTGTGCTCTGTGATAAATGATTTAATCATGCGAATGGACAATGGGAAGTGTGGTATTCTAATTCTGCTTGACCTGAGTGCTGCATTTGACACTGTTGTACATGAGCTGCTATTAAATGACTGTAAAACCATTGGTATTGAAGGTAATGCATTGTCCTATCTGCAAAGTTATCTTACAAACAGAACTTATCGTGTGCAGATTCATAGTGAATTCTCTGGAGTTAAGCCTCTTGAGAGGGGTGTCCCTCAGGGAAGTGTATTAGGCCCGATACTTTTTTGCATATATACCATTGAACTTTCAAAAATTTTAACTGATCACGGAGTAAGTTTTAAGTTGTTTGCTGATGACACTCAATTCTATCTGACACTGAATGATGTAGTGCATGCTGAGGAGAAAATTAGCAGTCTGTTAAGGGATGTTGGAAAATGGATGGAGCATAAACAATTGAAATTAAATGAGCAGAAAACTGAGTGTTTATTGGTTGGCAGAAGAACAGACCTTGGTAGACTGGACATTCAAAGGCTCAGTATTAACGGAAATGACATGGTTGTAAATACTGAAGTGAAGGATCTGGGAGTCCTGGTTGATAGTGAACTGTCATTCAAAAGCCAGATAAATCAGACCGTGAGAATATGTGCCTATCATCTGAGAAACATTGCTTTTGTTAGAAAGTATCTTGATTCAAAAACAACAAAGATGTTAATTCATAATCATGTGATCACTAAACTGGACTATTGCAATTCTCTATACTATGGGCTACCAAACTACTTGCTTCGGAAATTGCAACTCATGATGAATAGAGCAGCACGACTGATAAAGGGTTTGCCAATCCGTGAAAGTATTACTCCAGCCTTAATTGATCTGCACTGGTTGCCAATTAAAGCAAGAATAATATATAAACTGTGTGTAATGGTATACCAGGCTTTGAACCATGGAAAGCCTCAATATATGAGAGACTTATTGGTAGATTTCCATGTAGATACCAATATGTCACTTCGGCATGGAAACATACTAAACCAATTGAATGAGCCACGGTGTAACCATGAATTTGGCTTCAGAGCATTCAAAATGAGTGCACGAAGGCTCTATAACAAACTACCTATTAGCGTGAAAGAAAGTGTCAACATCAAGTCCTTCAAGAAGTCCCTGAAAACACACCTGTTCAGGGAGTGTTACAACTTGGAAGATAGCACTGTTAGACAAGAATACAAGTGCTAAATTGTTTGATGGCGGCTACAACGAGCAATCACATCAGTGAATGGAGCGTGGCTGAGAAACTTCACAACAAGTAACAAGTAAGTAAGTAAGTAACATTCCTATATATTGTTAAATTGTATATTGTTAAATTGTATATTGTAGATGCATGATCTGACAAAATCCTATGGATGCATTATGTGGATGGGATTTGATGGATGCGGATGACCTTTGATAGGCCCTTGTGGCTTTTGTCATCTGTGAAATTATGTTATGTTATGTAAAGGCATCAGCACATTTGATCAATTACCCTTTTGATGAAATCACTGATAAAAGATTTAAAAATGATTGCATGAATTTCGTAGTTGAACTTTGCAATCAAATATGAAAGAGATTTCCATTCAATGAAGATGGTGTAATCCCAGCGTTTCTCCAGTATCTATTATACCACTAGCTGTACATTTCCCTTCGCTAGTAACTGAACATAAACTAAATGATCTTGATCAATGGAGGAGTTATCGTTTGTCAGCTGACAAATTACCACTCTCTGCAGAAATTATTCCTAAGTATTGGTTCAAGCTAAGAGACATGAAAGATGGTTTTCAAAATTCGAAGTATGGTATATTATCAGATTTTATGACAAATCTCACTATTTTGCCACATTCGTCAGCCTCCGTTGAACGAATATTTTCATTAATGAACTGCGTAAAAATGAAAAAACAAATTCTCTGGGAGCAGAAACTGTGAAGAATAGAATCTTAGCAAAACAAATGATTACAAGGCATAATAATGACTGCACAACATGGAAACCAAGGAAATAACTGATTGGAGATTTAGAAGGAGGGACAATAAGTATACAATATCAAGACAGAATAAAAACATGGAAAGAAAACAACGAATCAATGACACTTACAATGGAAATTGAGGAAGAAGGGGAGCAGTTGCAGTGATATTTGTATAAAGGTGAGAAATTATTGTTATAATTACCTTAAAAAGAATATTTCCCAGAATCTTGGGTTTTCCTTCTGAATATTAGGTTTTTGGCAGCTAAGTCTTGGGTTTGGTGGAAAATCTCATTGGCAGCTCTGGAAGGGATGGATTAATTGGTTTGGAACATTGGAGGAGATCGGCATTTGATCGTTTTGAGAAGTTTTGTTAATATTTTGTTGAAGGATGCCCTTTTGTTACTTAAAGCGTTTGAACATAGCTTGGTAAATATGTAGATTAGCGACTCAAATGATGGGACGTACTCTTTCATCCATGTTCCAAAATGATTCACGTTTTTGTAGTACATTTAAGGGGACGGCTCATGTGTGGGTAAACACAATGGCGGGGCTGCTCTACGATGATTCTGAGTTTCATTAAATTGGGGGGCACAGCCCCCCAGTATATAATCCTAATTGTTTATAGACTAATGTGCTAGCGTTTACAGAGGTGAATCATTTAATCCAATCATGTCGGCGCCTTTAATCATTTTGCGAATTATAATGGGGGTGGGGTCTGATGTCAGACGACTCAAAGTTGCTAATCTACATATTTACCAATAGCTTCTCGTAGGTGTTTGGATTATTAAGTAAATCATTTAACTTAGCTGAAAAAGAGCATTTATCTAAAATAATGATTTGATTGGTTTTATCGGATTTTGTGATTACAATATTTTTATTCAAATTTTAGTGATTTGAGGGCCATCATTAGGCGTCTAGGTATTTCTACATATTTAACAGTATCACAACTGGACAAAGCACCAGCAACGAAGCCACTTAAGAATTCACTGTCAGAATGATCACTTTCACAAAATTCATTTATGGATATAAGGTGACTAAGGGAGAATGAATTAATGTTTTTTAATCCAAAGGAGAGGCCATAACCGAGTATGGTATCTTGGTCGGGGAAAGGTTATAAGATCAAAGGTTGAATACATTCTTTCTTGGGTTGGAGGTCTTCTTCCAGGGGCTATTTTGGAATAACCTTTCTAATTTGTTCCATAAGTGTAGGTGAACTTTTTGTTGGACTCGAGTAAGGGTCAATTGACAATGTGTTAGTATGTTATGTTGCTGAGTGGGATTTAAATAGTATCCTTTCCCTAACCGCAACACTTTTAAATACCTTTGACCATTAAAAATCATTCCCTCCCACCAAACCTATAGAAGGAACCAATGAAGCAGGAGTCTATTTAATCCTCTGTAAAGAAATTAACTGCCCTTTATTTTACATAGGCGAAACAGGAAGAAACCTGGATAAGAGAATGTACGAACACAGAGGAGCCATTAGATGGGGAAACACAGTCTCTAGTCTTTTCACACAGAGTAACAACTTTAATTACTTGATAGACTTCCCACAGGCCAAACTAATCTACTCGTGTAAGGACTTCCGCAAAAGAAAGGACATTGAATCCACCCTTATAGATGAAATCCCCAACTTTAACCTTTTGGATGGGCAATCTAAATGCAGCCCCTACATCAAAGATCTAATCTTAAAATATATCCTTAATGAACTTAATTCACACCCCCTGATTAGGAACTCCAATTGGATCTCTGTAAACTATATATATATTGTACGCTTGGTGTGACCGCATGTATTCTTAGTGTTTGACTGAGGCTGGCATGACAAACTCCATGCCAAAACTGGTCTCAAGATAAATACTATGCTCCTCCACAGTGGTTTTACTTACATACACACATATATATGAAATTGAGGCACAACTTAGCTTAAAGTGTTTATTTTGTGAACTTTCAGATTTAAGCAAAAGCTCTTCTTCAGAGATGTTCAAAGATCAACGTGGAAACATAAAATGATCCGCTTGGCGAATTGCTACTTCATTTATAGCTGATATGCGGCTAGAAACTTACCCTCCCCCATATAATTGGTCGCCCCCTTTTCATTTTCAAAAATAAATAAAAAAAATCAAGAATTAGTAAAATGCTAAATAAAACAGACAATTACTATTTACTTTTTGAAAACAATAATACCTAAAAATCGTTAGAATTGGAACATTTTGAATTACAAATTCTTAAAAACATAATATAGAAGACTAACTAATATGGTAAATTGAGTTAAAGGGACCCAACTCCTTAAAAAAGTTAATGATTAAAATAATATTTAAAATCAACTTTCGATATAGCATAAGAATCGTTAAAATAGAGAGACTTACTAGTGTGATTCTGGTTGATCAGATCAGATATTTTTAGAGTATAGCCTTTGTTACGGCACTCCTGCAAAAATATAGTTAAATCTATATTAATAGGTAAAATTCCCAATTTTAATTTATCAGATAGGCAATTGAAATACAGCCCCCATTCCCGTAACCTCATCGTAAACAGCTTAGTCAATGATCTTAGACTCGCACCCCCTGATTAATGACCTTTTTCCCTCGTTTTGTGTTTCTTTGTTGTTTTTTCTGATCTGTACGCTATTTGTCTTCTCAGTATATTTGTCTTCTCAGTATATGACTAAAGAGGGTATGATAAATTATATACTGAAACTAGTCTCGTAAATTAAACTTGGCTCCTATACAGTGGTTTCACTGTCATATATCATAACTCACCATTGAGTTCTTTTACTTATAAGATTGAGGGTATTAAATGTGTTCTCGTTCGAAAGGAGGTGTGTGGGAGGGGATGTGATTGAGCTGTTTAAAATTTTTTCTAGGATAGATAAATTGGATGTTAGCAAGTTTTGGGGGTTAGATGATGGAAATCGGACTAGGGGTCACCACTTGAAAATTGAAAAGCAAGGGTGTAGGTTGGATTTAAGAAAATATTTTTTCACCAATAGAGTGGTAGACTTCTGGAACAAATTGCTGTGGAGGGTAGTAGGTAGTCTAAATTTAAATGTATTTAAGAGTAGGTTTGATGAGTTTAAGGGGAGGGAAGGTTGTGATGGTTCCTAAGTTTTGTATATATTAATATTGTTTGTATATATCTATAGCTGCATGATTTAGTTCTTGACAAGCCTTGATTGGTGATACCCTTGTTTCTGGACACAATCCTCTGGATGTAGTTTCTTGGGAGTTTGGGTGCCTTAAAAAAGAGGCCGTTTGACTCGGATGACCTATGATGAGCCCTTGTGGCTTTTGTCATCCTTTATATTATATTGTGGGAGACTTTGATTTTGTCTTCCCCTGGCAATGGTGCTTTTTGTGGGTGGGTTTTGACGGATGCGGATGACCTTTGATAGGCCCTTGTGGCTTTTTTCATCCGTGAAATTATGTTATGTTAACACTGGTAAGTAAGTTAGAAAAGTGTTGGTTGGTTGGGTCAAAAAAACAAACAAACCATGTTGGAGGAAGCTAAAGAAAGAGCAAGAGGAGAGACTAACTAATACTCAAAATTGAGTTAAAGGGACCTCCAACAAACAAAACAGAAGGATAGGAAGAGAAAGTGGAAATAAGCAACTCCGTGCCTTACCTTTCCCTAAGCCCTCCCAAATACGCCCCGTTCCACCCCCTAGGGCCCCAGCACCCTCCAACCCTGTCCAATCCCTATGTGAATGTTGTGACCCAGAAGAGGACGAGACTCCCTCCCAAGAGGCAGCACTACCCCCTATCCCTCCTGTCCACCCTGATCTACGTCCAGGCCATCATCGCCGCTGCTCCTCCAATTCCTCTGCCCCAAATGCCCCACCCAAGGACCGCTCTCCCCCAACACCAATGTAGCCACAGCAGAAATCCACCACCCTGCTCCTTCCCTACCTATCACCAATAACCGCCCCACCCCTCAGACCCCCCATACCCACCCTCCCCCTCCGAGCACACCCAATCATCAACCCTCATCACAACCCCTGCCATCCCCCCCACCTAAGGAACAAGTGATCAGACAGATTCTCTCCATCATCATGGACGCATACACCCTCCACCAACAAGGCAAATCAATAATTGAAATAATCTCCTCTCTGTTGCCAACCTTCTCCAATGTCCTCACCACACTCCTCACATAATGGCTCTCACACTCTTGCTGTGGAATGCCAGGTCCATTTTAAGGAAAACCAGAGAATTCAAGCACTACCTTACCACCTCCTCAACCTCTATAATTGGCCTCACAGAAACCTGGCTCTCACCCCACCTCTCCTTCCACCTGTCGGGCTACATAATTCTCCGGAAAGACAGGCAACTAGGACGGGGAGGAGGCGTCCTCCTGGCACTCTGAGACACGTATGTCTCCTCCCCTCTCAACCTCCCACACTGGCCCCAAGGCAACCTTGAAATCACCGCTGTCAGGGTTTTCACAGACCGGGGTTGGCTCCCCCTGGCTGTGTGCTACAATGTTGATGGAGCTGCCACCTATCAGGAGCTATGCCACTATCTCTCCCACCTCCCACCCCCTGTCATCCTCATGGGTGACTTCAATGCCCACCACAGGGTGCTGGGAACCTGCTCTTCCGATACACCTCACCAACACCTCAGGAAGAGCATTATTCTAACTCATCCTCTCCTCACCTCAGTTATCGCTCCTCTTCCCCACTGGACTGCCCACACATTATCACGGCCATACAGGTTACTCATCAGTCCTCTATCTCTTCATGGGAGATCCATCACTGCAGCCATTCACTCTATCCGCCGGACCGTATATGGGTAGTGACCACCTTCCTCTCCAGGCCTCTGTCACCAACACCACTCCCACAACCAACCCAGGCTGCCTACAATGCTGGAGACTCTTCCCAACAGGCTGGGATACCTATCAAGCTGTACTAGCAGACCCTCCCAACACCTCCTCCCAAGGACTCGATGAAGCTGCAGCACATATCTCCATGACCCTCGAAGCAGCTGGCAGGTCAGCCTTCAAGCTCTCCAGACAACACAAACCCACCCATCCGGGCAAGTCATGGTGGAGTGAGGAATGTGAACAAGCCGTTAAAGCTCGCAGACAGGCATGGAACCATTGGTTGAAATGCCCCACTCCACAACTAGGGGCCGAGTACCGAAAGCTCAATGCTGTTTGCTCCCGAACAATCCTCAGGGTCCAATGAAATTCCGGGAGTTCCCACTGTGCCTCCATCTCCACAACATCATCGACAAAGCGCACATGGGACTTCCTACACTCCATGGAAGGTTGCAAGGTCCGCACCCAACTTCCCCTGAGTGCTGGCACCATGCCCATCAACACCAATACACAGAAAGCCTCCACCCTTGCTGCTTACTATGTAAGCAAACCGGCAAGTTCCCATCAAGCTGGAGGTCTTCCATCCTACTCCCCATACCCAAGCCTGGAAAAGACCCCACACAACATGCAAGTTACCTCCCTATAGCACTCCTCTCCTGCATCGGGAAGCTCCTTGAACGGCTGGTCGCTACTCGTCTCCTGGTGGCTGGAGAGCAAAAATCTACTCCTCCCGTAGCATTGTGGCTTCTGTCCACACTGCAGCACCTTGGACATTCTGGGGCAGATGGAATTCCACATCTGCGAACCTACCGGAGGAGAGAGGTAATGACCACCCTGTTCATTGACCTGGAGGGGGCCTTCGACTCCGCACTCCATAAAGGCATCTTATATAATTTGGCTAGGATGGGCATCACTGGTCCGCCCCTCGCATGGATCAACTCATTCCTATCAAACCGCACCTTCTACATTGCTGTCGGCTCTTCACTCTCTCTGCAGTCTCCCATGCACAGAGGAGTTCCACAGGGCTCCATCCTCAGCCCCCTTCTGTTCAACATCCTCCTCTCTGACCTACCGATCCCAGACCACTCTCGCCTCCTTATCTATTGCCAATGATATCTCGATTATCAGCAGAGCAGCCACTCAAGATCTGGCTGAGCTACACCTCCAGGAAGCAGCCAACGCACTCTCTGCCTGGATGACTGCTTGGGGCCTTTCAATCAGCGCCCCCCAAAAGTGCAGCGATGTGTTTCACCCTCAAGAGGGTCACAACCCCACCCAGCATCACCATCAGTGGATACCCTGTTCCATACATCAGGTCCCATCGTCTCCTTGGCCTCTGGTTCGACGGCCCCCGCCTCACCTGGTACCCCCACATCGAACACCTACAGATCTCCTGCAATAAGTGTCTCAATATCATGAAAAGGGTGGCAGGAGTCCGATGGGGGGCCAACCGTGACCTTCTCCTCCACTATTACCAGGTAGCCATCCGATCCAAACTATCTTACGGGAGCAGCCTCTATGGCTCTGCAGCCCCTCACAGTGCTCCCAAACTGTACATCATCCAGCACTCGGCCCTGAGGATAACCATAGGTGCAATGAGGTCCTCCCCCATCTCAGCCCTCCATGCAGAATGTGGCCTCCTTCCCCTACACCTCCAGAGACGAGAGGCCTTGTGTCACCAGTACCATCACATCCAGACCTTACCACCTCCCCACCCACTTGCAGCCATCTACTCCACATCTGGAGTAGACCCACAGGCCCCAACCTGGCTTCCTGGTGCACGACAGCCTCTACTTGTCTGAGCACTGCTCGCCTACAGCATGCTATGCCTGCCCCGACCCCTGCCAGCAAAAATATACTCCCACCCCTCAGTGCCCCCCCTGGATGGACCTCACCTCAATGTTTACTCTCACCATACCCAACCTCCCTCCCAAGCACTCAGCTGGCCCTATGGCTGCAGCTCTGTTCGCCCACCTCCAACACTACCGCTACCATCACCACCTCCAGGTATACACTGACGGTTCCCGCTCTCCATCCCCACCTTCCACTGCAGCTGCCATTTATGTCTCCCGCTCCACCATCTGCCAAACCTGGCAACTGCCCCCAGAGATAGACATAGTGACCGCGGAGCTATTTGCAATCTGGCAGGCCCTGAGCCACCTCAACACAAACCATGCCCTGACCAGAACAGTCATTTTCACAGATTCCCGGTCGTTTCTGCAACTCCTACTCTCCCGACACTGACAGTCATCCACACCCTGCAGAACCTACTACTGTCCCTCAGATCGGCCGGATGGGCACTCACCCTCCAGTGTGTGCCATCCCACTCAAACATCAGAGGGAATGATATAGCAGATGCTGCTGTCAAGATGGGCCTGACTCGGAAGACATAACTCCCCTTCTGCTCCCACACTCCACTGCCAAAAGCACACACTCCTCTGCCTGCCATTCAGCATGGAACGCCAGCCTCCACGACTCCCTCCGCAACACCTCCATGGGCAGCTACCGCACAGACTCCTCACCACAACACCCTGGATCAGACAACAGTCACGGATCCTGGATGTTGCCCTCACCTGGTTACGGCTGGGCCACATATCCCTCAATGCCCACCTCCACTGGATGAACCTTTTCCCCGACCCATTCTGTCCTTGGTGCCCGAACATAGAGGAAACAGTGGAGCACTTCCTACTCCACTGCCCCCGCTTCTACTCCCACTGCCCCCGCTTCTACTCCCACTGCCAAGCCCTGGCACATAGACTCTGTGCCTTGAACGTCCCCACCTTTGACCTACCCACACTACTGGCTGCGCCCCCCCCCCTCTCTCTCCTCACCACTGATCCACCATCATCCACCTCACCTGTGAATTCCTGAGGAAATCCCAACAACTCCCACGACTATAAAGCAGGACTCGAGCAACAGGGCACATACGCCACAAGGCATCAAAGCCCTCAACAACAACAACAGAAAGTGGAAACTGAGTGATGCTAACTGGGGGAATTTTCAGCTAGATTTGAATGGAAGAACTGTGGAAGGAATTAGGCTGCACGATGTGAATGAAGTGAATGAATGGTTATTGAAAGACATTAGAAGAGCAGCAGTGAGACATAATTCTCACTAGGAAAGATTTAGTTGCGACAGAGTGTACAAGTGATACTTGGAAAAACATTGAAACCATTGCATCAATAGTTGAAATAGGAGGGAACAAAATCCTCCTGGGGTGTAGCTACAGACCACCCAACTCACCTAGGGAGTACAATGAGAGTATTGCTCAGTCATTGGTTGAAATAACCAACTCTAATGTGAAGCAAGTCCTCATATGTGGTGATTTTAATTTTAAGGAAATTGATTGGGGGAATCACTTTGTCCATGGTAGCAAAGAGAACGAGCAAGCAAAATTCTACGAGGCTAGTCAGGACGCTCTCCTCCACCAACACATGGTGGAATTCACCTGTTCATGAGGAAGTGACACCCCTTCCCTACTGGATCTCTTATTTACCAAAGAAGAAAATGATCTAGTCAACCTCCAGTACAAAGCTCCCATCGGGAGCAGTGACCACTGTGTGCTTGGGTTCAATTTTGTTGTGGAGGGCACACCACACTATCTTCCTGCACCCCCTAAGCGGTGCTACTACAAAGGAGACTATACAAAAGCAAGCAACATCTTCAGCAATGTTGACTGGAACACAGAGTTTGAAGGCAGTAACACCCAAGGGATGTGGGACACCTTCCTGGGGCACTACAACACAGCAGTAAAAGAATGCGTCCCTCTTCAAGAAGTTCCACCTCCAGGATTCAAGCGCAAGCCCAAATGGATGACACAGACTACCCTGAACAAAATAAAATTGAAAGAGGAAGCATGGCTGAATTATAGGAGTAGGAGAACAAGAGGCAGGTACAATAAATACTGCAGGGCTAGAAACAAAGCCACACAGGCCATGAGAGCAGCCAAATACCACTTTGAGAAAAAACTCTCCAGCGAAGTGAAATCTAACCCCCGTGCCTTCTTCTTGTATGCTCGAAGCAAGACCAGAATCAAGGAAGAGGTACTGCATGTCCACAGACCAAACGGATCTCCCACAAGCTGCACCAGAGAAACCTGTGAGGTCCTGAACAAAGCCTTTCAAGTGGTATTTGTGAAAGAGGGTATGCTCCAGGTACCGGAGATCAGGAACACCTTCCAGGGGGAGAGATTGAGCAAGTGTGACTTTAGTAGTGAGGATGTCCAGACCATCATGGAGAACCTCAAAGAAGACCCATCATCGGGACCAGACGGAATACACCCCAAGGTCCTAAAAAAAATGTGCGGGAACCCTGGCATACCCTCTCTGGATCATCTGCAGATCCTCGCTTAGCACAGGAGAACTCCCAAGGGACTGGAAAAGGGTTAGCGGTTCACCCATCTTCAAGAGGGGGCAAGAGCAACCCATTAAACTACCGTCCAGTAAGTGTAACCTCAATCCCATGCAAAATCCTGGAGAAACTCATATAAGATTCAAGTTAATGGATCATCTTGAAGTTAACGGCTTGCTGAGTACCAACCAGCACGGTTTTAGATCCGGAAGATCATGTATGACTCAGCTTCTTGAATATCTGGAGGAAATGGAAGATTCCACCGATGAGAAAGACAGTGTCAATATTGTCTACCTCGATTGCAAAAAAAAAAGCCTTTGACACTGTCCTTCACCGCTGCTTACTTGTCAAACTGGTGGCATTAGGAGTGGGTGGTGAGGTATCTCGGTGGATACAAAGCTTCCTGTCTGGTAGGAGTCAAAGAGTAAGTGTAGGAGGAACTCATTCAGAATGGCTGGATGTCTGGAGTGGAGTCCCTCAAGGCAGCGTCCTTGGACCAGTACTCTTCCTAGTGTTCATCAACAACTTACTGGCCTCCACTGATTCAAGTGGGAAACTCTTTGCAGATGATGCCAAAATCTACCATCGCTTAAAGTTCCCATTGGATAGTGAGATTCTGCAGGAAGACATTAACAAGCTGCTAGATTGGAGCCAGAAATGGCTAATGCAATTCAACAGCAGAAAATGTAAGGTCATTCACATCGGGAAGAACAACCCAGGGTATGAGTACTACATCGGGGACACTCCACTCAAAGAATCTGAGGCAGAAAAGGACCTCGGAGTCCTCATCACAAAGGACCTAAAGCCCTCTATGCAGGTCGCAAAGGCAGCTGCTACGGTAAATTCCAGCATTAGACTCCTACAAAAAACTTACACGTGTATGGATGCTCAAATGTTCCTTCCCTTGTATAAGGCACTGATAAGGCCATGGCTCGAATATTGCATCCAGGTCTGGTCACCATACTCCAAGAGGGACATGAAGAAGCTGGAGCAGGTCCAGCGGTGTGCTACCAAACTAGTCCCAGAACTGGCAGACTTGCCCTATGAGGAGAGGTTGGCCCACCTTGGACTTACCAGACTGGAGAAACGGAGGGTTCAAGGTAACATGATTGAGGCCTTCAAAATACTCAAGGGTGTGGTCAAGGTGGAGGATGGGAGCTTTCTCCAACTTGCTCCAAGAGGTGATCACCCAGAGACCAGAGGTCACAGCCTAAAGTTGAAGAAGCTACGGTACAGGACCACCAAGAGAAATAAATTCTTCAATGCGAGGATTACAAACAAGGGGAATTGTCTCACTGAGTATATAGTTAGGAGCCCTAGTGTTAACACCTTTAAAAATAGGTATGACCAGTACGAGACTCAAAACTAGAGAGGAGGCACTTTATATGAGCACTGACTCCCTTGCCTCTTAATTTTCACTAAGGTAACCATAATATAACATAACATAATTTTACAGATGACAAAAGCAACAAGGGCCTATCAAAGGTCATCCACATCTGTAAAAACCCACCCACAAAATGCATCCATAGGATTGTGTCAGATCATGCATCTGCAATATATAATTTGAACCATACACAGGAATGTGTCAAAAACAAAAAGCATCATCATCAAGACTCGTCAAAATCCAAATCAATTGTAATATACAATAATAAAAAACTGCATCCACAGGAATGAGTCCAGAATACCCCCCAAAGTTAACCCTCCCTCCCCATAAAATCATCTAATCTGCGTTTGAATACATTCAAGTTTGGACTGTTTTTTTTAATTTTTAAGTGGTGACCCCTAGTTCTATAACTACCTTCCAACTCAAATAACTTGCTAAAATCCAACTTATCCATCCCAGAACAGATTTAAAAAGCTTAATCATATCTCCCCTCACACATCTTCTCTCAAATGAGAACATATTTAGTACCCTCAGTTTATCTTCATATTCAAGTTGCTTCAGGGAAGGTATTATTTTTGTTGCCCCATCCTTTGTACTGACACTAGCAGGTTGATGTCATGTCTAAAATGTGGTGACCATGCTTGTATACAGTACTCTAAATGTGGCCTAATATACGAGTTGTAGAGTTTAAGGATAACCTTTTTACTCTTGTAGCTAACATTCCTCTTAATGTATCCTAGCACCCTATTTGCTCTATTTTTTGGCTCAATACACTGCTTTGAAAACTTCAGTGACCTATCTACTACTATGCCTAAGTCATTCTCATCCTCAACTGAAATCAGCCAATGCCCATCCATTTCATAGCTAAATTTCCTATTATCCCTTCCCATGTTAAGAACTTTGCATTTTTAAAGTTTAAAAGTCATTTGCCACTTCTGAGCCCAAGATAATAACTTATTTAAGTTACTCTGCACTTTAAAGCTACCCTCAACTTCTTTGACTACAGCTGCCAATTTAGTGTCATCAGCAAAAATTGACACTGCTATTTACAGCCTGCCCAAGATCATTTATATAAACTGAATAATAAAGGGCCTAGAACTGATCACTGAGGTACGCCACTGATAATGTCCCTCCACTGTAACCTCACCCCATTCAGCACAACTCTCTGTTCCCTGTCTTTCAGCCATTCAGTTATCCAATTCAAAACTTTACTACATATCCCATGCATTTTTAATTTGTGAACTAATCTCTTATGTGGAGCCTTATCAAAAGCTTTGCTAAAGTCTAAGTAAATTACATAAACATTCTCTCCTTTATCTAATTGTTTAATAACATAATCCATAAAATCCAGTAAATTTGTTGACCACAATCTACCCATGCTGAGCATCATTTATTAACCTACCACACTCTAGATGGTCAGAAATCTCCTTCTTAACTATCTTCTCAAGAATTTTACAAACAATAGAAGTTAAGCTTACAGTCTAAAGTTATTTAGGTCCTCTTTACTTCCCTTTTTAAAAATTGGCACTACATTTGCTAATTTCCAATCATTAGGTATTTCTCCAAACTCTAGTGATCTAGTATATATTTTCTCAAGAGCTACTGCAATACTATCCACACCTTCTTTGAGTAACCTAGAATGAATGTTGTCTGGGTCAGATTACTTACGAGTATTTAACTCCAATATAAGGCGTTTAATTATTTCCCTGTTCACATTAATGGTATTCAAGACTACTTCCCTTGACCTAGAATTATCATCAATTAATCTATTTTTGATTCTCTTGTGTAAATACTGAAGAAAAACGATCATTAAGAACCTCTACTATTTCCTTATAAGATTCTTTCAAGATTGGCACAAAAGGTTTATTTGTGGAATGAGAACAGTAGTAGGTAGAATAAGAGGTGCTTAAGGATGACAAATGTGTGTGGATTAGTAGCAAACTTTGGGTTGTATGAGTGGACAATGTTGAATACGAATGGAGAGGAATGTAACTGGGATGAGAGAAAGTGGAAAAATGAAATAGACAAGGTGGTGAAAGATGCAGTTCAAAGAAAATGGATGGATGAGATGGAGAGAAAGAGGACACTAGAGTTATATAAGGAAAAAAAGGCACCAAGCTATGAAAGCTGGTATGATGGAAGCTTGAGTGGTGATCTTCTCTTCTGGGCTAGGATACAATGTATGGGTCATTGGAGGGCCAACCCTCAAAATTAAACTGTTTCTTACACTATAAGAATTGTTGGTAGATGTGTACTTACATTAGACAGGTGGGTATAGATTAGCGGCAGGGACCCAGAATTCGTGAAATTGGAATAGGCTGCCCATCTGTCTGATACAACTGTCATTCCGGGCAATTCCATTTTTTTTTTATCGCCGCCAGGAGGGTTTCGCAATTTCTATTTTTGACCGAAACAATGAAAACTTTCTTTGATTCATGTTCAAACAATCCCCAAATGAACTGTCCTTCCACTACATGACTGCAGTTATATTTGCGTTTTGCAAAATACTCTATCAAGCCAATATGATATGTTTAATCTTGCTGTTGTTAATTGTGCTTATTGAATATGATGCATTTTATTGAGGATTTGGGTTAAATCTCTGATGCTACAATGGCTTAATATGACAATTACCAAACAAAGCCTTGATTTTTATACATACCTAGATCCTCCTAGGTTTAGCATTTTCTTCCTGTGTGTGTACTTCAAGTAATTCCAAATGCAGAGTGCAATAATTTAAAAAAAAAGACTGTCCTTATATTATTGCCTTGATAAATTGGGAATCCAGCTAATAATGATATCTTAAAATATAACATCAATATGAGCTAATTATTTAATTTCAGGTTTTAAATTTTGTAAGTTTTAAGAGAAATTTTCCATAGCAAAAATGGTTTTAGCTGATTTAGGACGACGAATTACCTCAGCCTTGAAGTCTCTCAATAGTGCCTCTGTAATTAATGAGGCTGTTTTAAGTGATCTACTCAAAGAAATTTGTGCTGCACTTTTAGAATCAGATGTAAATATCCGTTTGGTCAAACATTTGAGAGAAAATGTTAAAAGTACCATTGATTTTGAGGAAATGGCTGGTGGTTTAAATAAAAGAAGAATGATTCAAACTACTGTCTTTCGAGAACTTGTTAAGGTATGGATTATTTTTGTAGAATTTTATTTTATTTTATTACATTCTTCATCTTAGTCATTTTCTTAATTTGAGAGTTTCCTTAAAGCAACAACTTTAGGCCTTGCACATCTATTAATTTCTTATCCCTTCTCTTTAACCCTTTAAGGACCTATGGTATCACATGAAACCACATTATTTCATGCCACTTTGACTCATAATATATTGATTTTTGATTTAAGGGTTATTATATTTTATCTATAAAATCCCTTTTAACTATCAAAGGGTTAAATGCCAAGAAGGTAGTTAGGGCACCCAAATCTATAGGAAGTGAATATATAACAGTTGTAAAATAAACACAGTTATGTTGGAAAAAGAATGGGTGTATTAATTTTGAAGATATAAAAAAAAAGAAGTTTTGTAGCAGTCAAAAAAATGAGCAGACTTCTGGGTTACAAGAGGTTTATATTCAAATCAAAAGAGATTCTTCCAATATATAAACTGCTTGTCAGACTTCATTGTGTCTCTTCTCCAAAAGACACCTTAGCCTTAGAACACATTCACTATAGAGTGAAAATTAAACCATAAAATAAATCATAGGAAGTCAAGCTGAGTTATCAATTTGCTTTCACTAGAAAAATAATATTTGCTGGATAACTGAGTTGCTACTAGAAACAACAGTATCAAGCTTATTAATAAAAGAGTTAACACTGAATACTACAGAAATTTTTCTCATACAAAACTGCTGACATATGGAATAGTTTATCCTTGCAAGTCATTGAAAGCACCTCAATTAATATATATATATATAAATAGAATTGGTAATTATTAATTTGTAATCTATAATTAATTTATAAACTACTGAGATATAGAATAGTTTATCCTTGCAAGTCATTGAAAGCACCTCTAATATATATATACAAATAGAATTGGTAATTATTAATTTATAATCTATAATTAATTTATAAATTGCTGAGATATGGAATAGTTTATCCTTGCAAGTCATTGAAAGCACCTCAATTAATATATATATATATATACAAATAGAATTGGTAATTATTAATTTATAGTCTATGGTAGACTGTATTGAAAATTTATTCCCATATAGGTCATACCTTTGAGTCTCTTTAGTCTATGTACAAATATGTTCCAAGAGATTTTAATACTCTCCTGCACCATTATTTTTGCTGATGAGTGCCAATTATCATCTTTGTTTTATTGGTAACCCTTTCCTCTATTCTTGTTATTTCTATTTATCTACCTTTTTTGCTGTCATTTACTCCCCTCTAAGTCATTCTTTATTGGGACAAAATTTATTCATCATATCTTATTTTTTCCAATTAAAAGTATTCAATTTAACTCAGTCTGATCACTGATCCTGTCTAAATTTTTGCATTTATTCCTGTATTGGAGGATGCCATGATTAATCTTGTAACAATAATTATTTATCTTTACCAATTTTATTTTTAGCTCTTAGTTCTCCCTTTATACTGTTTTTTTTAATTTTATTCGCTTTTATATTTCTATTAGTAGGAATTTTCATTAAGAACACAAATCTTGGTGAAAGCAGCCTCAGTGACTGATTTGGCACGATTTTTATATAGATTTTCATGACTATATTTTCAGTTGGTTGATCCTGGAGTCAAGCCATATGTACCAATCAAAGGAAAACCTAATATCATTATGTTTGTTGGACTGCAGGTAAGTTTATAATGCATTTGAAATAATACACTCGTAGTAGTCTAGGAATTATTCCATATATTTAATTTATTATAACTGAAAGATATAGATGAAAAAGAAGCAAAAAGATGCTATTTCTTGACCACAAATGTAGGCATGGATGAAAACACCAAAAATATTTCAATTCTTGACCATAAATAAGGCTTGGATGAAAAGGTAACAAAAAGATTGTAAATTTTGACTATAAATGAAAGAGTTGATAAAAAAAGTAACAATTTTTTAAAAATTCTTGACTGCAGAAAAAGGCAAGATGAAAAGGCAGCAAAATATTTAAATTCTTGACCACAAATGAAAAGATAGAAAAAATATTTTAATTCTTGCCTGGAAATGAAGGCTTGGAGGAAAAGGTAGTAAAAAGATTGTAATTCTTGACCACAAATGAAAGCTAGGATGGAAAGGTACCAGAACCATTTTAATTCTTGACCACAAATGAAAGCTAGGATGGAAAGGTACCAGAACCATTTTAATTCTTGACCATGAATGAAAGCTAGGATGGAAAGGTACCAGAACCATTTTAATTCTTGACCACAAATGAAAGCTAGGATGGAAAGGTACCAGAACCATTTTAATTCTTGACCACAAATGAAAGCTAGGATGGAAAGGTACCAGAACCATTTTAATTCTTGACCACGAATGAAAGCTAGGATGGAAAGGTACCAGAACCATTTTAATTCTTGACCACAAATGAAAGCTAGGATAGAAAGGTACCAAAACCATTTTAATTCTTGACCACAAATGAAAACTAGGATGGAAAGGTACCAGCACCATTTAATTCTTGACCACAAATGAAAGCTAGGATGGAAAGGTACCAGAACCATTTTAATTCTTGACCACAAATGAAAGCTAGGATGGAAAGGTACCAGAACCATTTTAATTCTTGACCACAAATGAAAGCTAGGATGGAAAGCTACCAGAACCATTTTAATTCTTGACCACAAATGAAAGCTAGGATGGAAAGGTACCAAAACCATTTTAATTCTTGACCACAAATGAAAGCTAGGATGGAAAGGTACCAAAACCATTTTAATTCTTGACCACAAATGAAAGCTAGGATGGAAAGGTACCAGAACCATTTTAATTCTTGACCACAAATGAAAGCTAGGATGGAAAGGTACCAGAACCATTTTAATTCTTGACCACAAATGAAAGCTAGGATGGAAAAGTACCAGAACCATTTTAATTCTTGACCACAAATGAAAGCTAGGATGGAAAGGTACCAGAACCATTTAAATTCTTGACCACAAATGAAAGCTAGGATGGAAAGGTACCAGAACCATTTTAATTCTTGGCCACAAATGAAAGCTAGGATGGAAAGGTACCAGAACCATTTTAATTCTTGACCACAAATGAAAGCTAGGATGGAAAGGTACCAGAACCATTTTAATTCTTGACCACAAATGAAAGCTAGGATGGAAAGGTACCAGAACCATTTTAATTCTTGACCACAAATGAAAGCTAGGATGGAAAGGTACCAGCACCATTTTAATTCTTGGCCACAAATGAAAGCTAGGATGGAAAGGTACCAGAACCATTTTAATTCTTGACCACAAATGAAAGCTAGGATGGAAAGGTACCAGAACCATTTTAATTCTTGACCACAAATGAAAGCTAGGATGGAAAGGTACCAGAACCATTTTAATTCTTGACCACAAATGAAAGCTAGGATGGAAAGGTACCAGAACCATTTTAATTCTTGACCACAAATGAAAGCTAGGATAGAAAGGTACCAAAACCATTTTAATTCTTGACCACAAATGAAAGCTAGGATGGAAAGGTACCAGAACCATTTTAATTCTTGACCACAAATGAAAGCTAGGATGGAAAGGTACCAGAACCATTATAATTCTTGACCACAAATGAAAGCTAGGATGGAAAGGTACCAGCACCATTTTAATTCTTGACCACAAATGAAAGCTAGGATGGAAAGGTACCAGAACCATTTTAATTCTTGACCACAAATGAAAGCTAGGATGGAAAGGTACCAGAACCATTTTAATTCTTGACCACAAATGAAAGCTAGGATGGAAAGGTACCAGAACCATTTTAATTCTTGACCACAAATGAAAGCTAGGATGGAAAGGTACCAGAACCATTTTAATTCTTGACCACAAATGAAAGCTAGGATAGAAAGGTACCAAAACCATTTTAATTCTTGACCACAAATGAAAGCTAGGATGGAAAGGTACCAGAACCATTTTAATTCTTGACCACAAATGAAAGCTAGGATGGAAAGGTACCAGAACCATTTTAATTCTTGACCACAAATGAAAACTAGGATGGAAAGGTACCAGCACCATTTTAATTCTTGACCACAAATGAAAGCTAGGATGGAAAGGTACCAGAACCATTTTAATTCTTGACCACAAATGAAAGCTAGGATGGAAAGGTACCAGAACCATTTTAATTCTTGACCACAAATAAAAGCTAGGATGGAAAGGTACCAGAACCATTTTAATTCTTGACCACAAATGAAAGCTAGGATGGAAAGGTACCAGAACCATTTTAATTCTTGGCCACAATTGAAAGCTAGGATGGAAAGGTACCAGAACCATTTTAATTCTTGACCACAAATGAAAGCTAGGATGGAAAGGTACCAGAACCATTTTAATTCTTGACCACAAATGAAAGCTAGGATGGAAAGGTACCAAAACCATTTTAATTCTTGACCACAAATGAAAGCTAGGATGGAAAGGTACCAAAACTATTTTAATTCTTGACCACAAATGAAAGCTAGGATGGAAAGGTACCAAAACCATTTTAATTCTTGACCACAAATGAAAGCTAGGATGGAAAGGTACCAAAACCATTTTAATTCTTTACCACAAATGAAAGCTAGGATGGAAAGGTACCAAAACCATTTTAATTCTTGACCACAAATGAAAGCTAGGATGGAAAGGTACCAAAACCATTTTAATTCTTTACCACAAATGAAAGCTAGGATGGAAAGGTACCAAAACCATTTTAATTCTTGACCACAAATGAAAGCTAGGATGGAAAGGTACCAAAACCATTTTAATTCTTGACCACAAATGAAAGCTAGGATGGAAAGGTACCAAAACCATTTTAATTCTTGACCACAAATGAAAGCTAGGATGGAAAGGTACCAAAACCATTTTAATTCTTGACCACAAATGAAAGCTAGGATGGAAAGGTACCAAAACCATTTTAATTCTTGACCACAAATGAAAGCTAGGATGGAAAGGTACCAAAACCATTTTAATTCTTGACCACAAATGAAAGCTAGGATGGAAAGGTACCAAAACCATTTTAATTCTTGACCACAAATGAAAGCTAGGATGGAAAGGTACCAGAACCATTTTAATTCTTGACCACAAATGAAAGCTAGGATGGAAAGGTACCAAAACCATTTTAATTCTTGACCACAAATGAAAGCTAGGATGGAAAGGTACCAGAACCATTTTAATTCTTGACCACAAATGAAAGCTAGGATGGAAAGGTACCAGAACCATTTTAATTCTTGACCACAAATGAAAGCTAGGATGGAAAGGTACCAAAACCATTTTAATTCTTGACCACAAATGAAAGCTAGGATAGAAAGGTACCAAAACCATTTTAATTCTTGACCACAAATGAAAGCTAGGATGGAAAGGTACCAGAACCATTTTAATTCTTGACCACAAATGAAAGCTAGGATGGAAAGGTACCAGAACCATTTTAATTCTTGACCACAAATGAAAACTAGGATGGAAAGGTACCAGCACCATTTTAATTCTTGACCACAAATGAAAGCTAGGATGGAAAGGTACCAGAACCATTTTAATTCTTGACCACAAATGAAAGCTAGGATGGAAAGGTACCAGAACCATTTTAATTCTTGACCACAAATGAAAGCTAGGATGGAAAGGTACCAGAACCATTTTAATTCTTGACTACAAATGAAAACTAGGATGGAAAGGTACCAGCACCATTTTATTTCTTGACCACAAATGAAAGCTAGGATGGAAAGGTACCAGAACCATTTTAATTCTTGCCTACAAATAAAAGCTAGGATGGAAAGGTACCAGAACCATTTTAATTCTTGACCACAAATGAAAGCTAGGATGGAAAGGTACCAGAACCATTTTAATTCTTGACCACAAATGAAAGCTAGGATGGAAAGGTACCAGAACCATTTTAATTCTTGGCCACAAATGAAAGCTAGGATGGAAAGGTACCAGAACCATTTTAATTCTTGACCACAAATGAAAGCTAGGATGGAAAGGTACCAGAACCATTTTAATTCTTGACCATGAATGAAAGCTAGGATGGAAAGGTACCAGAACCATTTTAATTCTTGACCACAAATGAAAGCTAGGATGGAAAGGTACCAGAACCATTTTAATTCTTGACCACAAATGAAAGCTAGGATGGAAAGGTACCAGAACCATTTTAATTCTTGACCACGAATGAAAGCTAGGATGGAAAGGTACCAGAACCATTTTAATTCTTGACCACAAATGAAAGCTAGGATAGAAAGGTACCAAAACCATTTTAATTCTTGACCACAAATGAAAACTAGGATGGAAAGGTACCAGCACCATTTAATTCTTGACCACAAATGAAAGCTAGGATGGAAAGGTACCAGAACCATTTTAATTCTTGACCACAAATGAAAGCTAGGATGGAAAGGTACCAGAACCATTTTAATTCTTGACCACAAATGAAAGCTAGGATGGAAAGCTACCAGAACCATTTTAATTCTTGACCACAAATGAAAGCTAGGATGGAAAGGTACCAAAACCATTTTAATTCTTGACCACAAATGAAAGCTAGGATGGAAAGGTACCAAAACCATTTTAATTCTTGACCACAAATGAAAGCTAGGATGGAAAGGTACCAGAACCATTTTAATTCTTGACCACAAATGAAAGCTAGGATGGAAAGGTACCAGAACCATTTTAATTCTTGACCACAAATGAAAGCTAGGATGGAAAAGTACCAGAACCATTTTAATTCTTGACCACAAATGAAAGCTAGGATGGAAAGGTACCAGAACCATTTAAATTCTTGACCACAAATGAAAGCTAGGATGGAAAGGTACCAGAACCATTTTAATTCTTGGCCACAAATGAAAGCTAGGATGGAAAGGTACCAGAACCATTTTAATTCTTGACCACAAATGAAAGCTAGGATGGAAAGGTACCAGAACCATTTTAATTCTTGACCACAAATGAAAGCTAGGATGGAAAGGTACCAGAACCATTTTAATTCTTGACCACAAATGAAAGCTAGGATGGAAAGGTACCAGCACCATTTTAATTCTTGGCCACAAATGAAAGCTAGGATGGAAAGGTACCAGAACCATTTTAATTCTTGACCACAAATGAAAGCTAGGATGGAAAGGTACCAGAACCATTTTAATTCTTGACCACAAATGAAAGCTAGGATGGAAAGGTACCAGAACCATTTTAATTCTTGACCACAAATGAAAGCTAGGATGGAAAGGTACCAGAACCATTTTAATTCTTGACCACAAATGAAAGCTAGGATAGAAAGGTACCAAAACCATTTTAATTCTTGACCACAAATGAAAGCTAGGATGGAAAGGTACCAGAACCATTTTAATTCTTGACCACAAATGAAAGCTAGGATGGAAAGGTACCAGAACCATTATAATTCTTGACCACAAATGAAAGCTAGGATGGAAAGGTACCAGCACCATTTTAATTCTTGACCACAAATGAAAGCTAGGATGGAAAGGTACCAGAACCATTTTAATTCTTGACCACAAATGAAAGCTAGGATGGAAAGGTACCAGAACCATTTTAATTCTTGACCACAAATGAAAGCTAGGATGGAAAGGTACCAGAACCATTTTAATTCTTGACCACAAATGAAAGCTAGGATGGAAAGGTACCAGAACCATTTTAATTCTTGACCACAAATGAAAGCTAGGATAGAAAGGTACCAAAACCATTTTAATTCTTGACCACAAATGAAAGCTAGGATGGAAAGGTACCAGAACCATTTTAATTCTTGACCACAAATGAAAGCTAGGATGGAAAGGTACCAGAACCATTTTAATTCTTGACCACAAATGAAAACTAGGATGGAAAGGTACCAGCACCATTTTAATTCTTGACCACAAATGAAAGCTAGGATGGAAAGGTACCAGAACCATTTTAATTCTTGACCACAAATGAAAGCTAGGATGGAAAGGTACCAGAACCATTTTAATTCTTGACCACAAATAAAAGCTAGGATGGAAAGGTACCAGAACCATTTTAATTCTTGACCACAAATGAAAGCTAGGATGGAAAGGTACCAGAACCATTTTAATTCTTGGCCACAATTGAAAGCTAGGATGGAAAGGTACCAGAACCATTTTAATTCTTGACCACAAATGAAAGCTAGGATGGAAAGGTACCAGAACCATTTTAATTCTTGACCACAAATGAAAGCTAGGATGGAAAGGTACCAAAACCATTTTAATTCTTGACCACAAATGAAAGCTAGGATGGAAAGGTACCAAAACTATTTTAATTCTTGACCACAAATGAAAGCTAGGATGGAAAGGTACCAAAACCATTTTAATTCTTGACCACAAATGAAAGCTAGGATGGAAAGGTACCAAAACCATTTTAATTCTTTACCACAAATGAAAGCTAGGATGGAAAGGTACCAAAACCATTTTAATTCTTGACCACAAATGAAAGCTAGGATGGAAAGGTACCAAAACCATTTTAATTCTTTACCACAAATGAAAGCTAGGATGGAAAGGTACCAAAACCATTTTAATTCTTGACCACAAATGAAAGCTAGGATGGAAAGGTACCAAAACCATTTTAATTCTTGACCACAAATGAAAGCTAGGATGGAAAGGTACCAAAACCATTTTAATTCTTGACCACAAATGAAAGCTAGGATGGAAAGGTACCAAAACCATTTTAATTCTTGACCACAAATGAAAGCTAGGATGGAAAGGTACCAAAACCATTTTAATTCTTGACCACAAATGAAAGCTAGGATGGAAAGGTACCAAAACCATTTTAATTCTTGACCACAAATGAAAGCTAGGATGGAAAGGTACCAAAACCATTTTAATTCTTGACCACAAATGAAAGCTAGGATGGAAAGGTACCAGAACCATTTTAATTCTTGACCACAAATGAAAGCTAGGATGGAAAGGTACCAAAACCATTTTAATTCTTGACCACAAATGAAAGCTAGGATGGAAAGGTACCAGAACCATTTTAATTCTTGACCACAAATGAAAGCTAGGATGGAAAGGTACCAGAACCATTTTAATTCTTGACCACAAATGAAAGCTAGGATGGAAAGGTACCAAAACCATTTTAATTCTTGACCACAAATGAAAGCTAGGATAGAAAGGTACCAAAACCATTTTAATTCTTGACCACAAATGAAAGCTAGGATGGAAAGGTACCAGAACCATTTTAATTCTTGACCACAAATGAAAGCTAGGATGGAAAGGTACCAGAACCATTTTAATTCTTGACCACAAATGAAAACTAGGATGGAAAGGTACCAGCACCATTTTAATTCTTGACCACAAATGAAAGCTAGGATGGAAAGGTACCAGAACCATTTTAATTCTTGACCACAAATGAAAGCTAGGATGGAAAGGTACCAGAACCATTTTAATTCTTGACCACAAATGAAAGCTAGGATGGAAAGGTACCAGAACCATTTTAATTCTTGACTACAAATGAAAACTAGGATGGAAAGGTACCAGCACCATTTTATTTCTTGACCACAAATGAAAGCTAGGATGGAAAGGTACCAGAACCATTTTAATTCTTGCCTACAAATAAAAGCTAGGATGGAAAGGTACCAGAACCATTTTAATTCTTGACCACAAATGAAAGCTAGGATGGAAAGGTACCAGAACCATTTTAATTCTTGACCACAAATGAAAGCTAGGATGGAAAGGTACCAGAACCATTTTAATTCTTGGCCACAAATGAAAGCTAGGATGGAAAGGTACCAGAACCATTTTAATTCTTGACCACAAATGAAAGCTAGGATGGAAAGGTACCAGAACCATTTTAATTCTTGACCACAAATGAAAGCTAGGATAGAAAGGTACCAAAACCATTTTAATTCTTGACCACAAATGAAAGCTAGGATGGAAAGGTACCAGAACCATTTTAATTCTTGACCACAAATGAAAGCTAGGATGGAAAGGTACCAGAACCATTTTAATTCTTGACCACAAATGAAAGCTAGGATGGAAAGGTACCAGAACCATTTTAATTCTTGACCACAAATGAAAGCTAGGATGGAAAGGTACCAGAACCATTTTAATTCTTGACCACAAATGAAAGCTAGGATGGAAAGGTACCAGCACCATTTTAATTCTTGACCACAAATGAAAGCTAGGATGGAAAGGTACCAGAACCATTTTAATTCTTGACCACAAATGAAAGCTAGGATGGAAAGGTACCAGAACCATTTTAATTCTTGACCACAAATGAAAGCTAGGATGGAAAGGTACCAGAACCATTTTAATTCTTGACCACAAATGAAAGCTAGGATGGAAAGGTACCAGAACCATTTTAATTCTTGACCACAAATGAAAGCTAGGATAGAAAGGTACCAAAACCATTTTAATTCTTGACCACAAATGAAAGCTAGGATGGAAAGGTACCAGAACCATTTTAATTCTTGACCACAAATGAAAGCTAGGATGGAAAGGTACCAAAACCATTTTAATTCTTGACCACAAATGAAAGCTAGGATGGAAAGGTACCAGAACTATTTTAATTCTTGACCACAAATGAAAGCTAGGATGGAAAGGTACCAAAACCATTTTAATTCTTGACCACAAATGAAAGCTAGGATGGAAAGGTACCACAACCATTTTAATTCTTGACCACAAATGAAAGCTAGGATGGAAAGGTACCAGAACCATTTTAATTCTTGACCACAAATGAAAGCTAGGATAGAAAGGTACCAAAACCATTTTAATTCTTGACCACAAATGAAAGCTAGGATGGAAAGGTACCAGAACCATTTTAATTCTTGACCACAAATGAAAGCTATGATGGAAAGGTACCAGAACCATTTTAATTCTTGACCACAAATGAAAGCTAGGATGGAAAGGTACCAAAGCCATTTTAATTCTTGACCACAAATGAAAGCTAGGATGGAAAGGTACCAAAACCATTTTAATTCTTGACCACAAATGAAAGCTAGGATGGAATGGTACCAAAACCATTTTAATTCTTGACCACAAATGAAAGCTAGGATGGAAAGGTACCAAAACCATTTTAATTCTTGACCACAAATGAAAGCTAGGATGGAAAGGTACCAGAACCATTTTAATTCTTGACCACAAATGAAAGCTAGGATGGAAAGGTACCAAAACCATTTTAATTCTTGACCACAAATGAAAGCTAGGATGGAAAGGTACCAAAACCATTTTAATTCTTGACCACAAATGAAAGCTAGGATGGAAAGGTACCAGAACCATTTTAATTCTTGACCACAAATGAAAGCTAGGATGGAAAGGTACCAAAACCATTTTAATTCTTGACCACAAATTAAAGCTAGGATGGAAAGGTACCAAAACCATTTTAATTCTTGACCACAAATGAAAGCTAGGATGGAAAGGTACCAAAACCATTTTAATTCTTGACCATAAATGAAAGCTAGGATGGAAAGGTACCAAAACCATTTTAATTCTTGACCACAAATGAAAGCTAGGATGGAAAGGTACCAAAACCATTTTAATTCTTGACCACAAATGAAAGCTAGGATGGAAAGGTACCAAAACCATTTTAATTCTTGACCACAAATGAAAGCTAGGATGGAAAGGTACCAAAACCATTTTAATTCTTGACCACAAATGAAAGCTAGGATGGAAAGGTACCAGAACCATTTTAATTCTTGACCACAAATGAAAGCTAGGATGGAAAGGTACCAAAACCATTTTAATTCTTGACCACAAATGAAAGCTAGGATGGAAAGGTACCAAAACCATTTTAATTCTTGACCACAAATGAAAGCTAGGATGGAAAGGTACCAAAACCATTTTAATTCTTGACCACAAATGAAAGCTAGGATGGAAAGGTACCAAAACCATTTTAATTCTTGACCACAAATGAAAGCTAGAAGGAAAGGTACCAAAACCATTTTAATTCTTGACCACAAATGAAAGCTAGGATGGAAAGGTACCAGAACCATTTTAATTCTTGAGCACAAATGAAAGCTAGGATGGAAAGGTACCAAAACCATTTTAATTCTTGACCACAAATGAAAGCTAGGATGGATAGGTACCAAAACCATTTTAATTCTTGACCACAAATGAAAGCTAGGATGGAAAGGTACCAAAACCATTTTAATTCTTGACCACAAATGAAAGGTAGGATGGAAAGGTACCAGAACCATTTTAATTCTTGACCACAAATGAAAGCTAGGATGGAAAGGTACCAGAACCATTTTAATTCTTGACCACAAATGAAAGCTAGGATGGAAAGGTACCAGAACCATTTTAATTCTTGACCACAAATGAAAGCTAGGATGGAAAGGTACCAGAACCATTTTAATTCTTGACCACAAATGAAAACTAGGATGGAAAGGTACCAGCACCATTTAATTCTTGACCACAAATGAAAGCTAGGATGGAAAGGTACCAGAACCATTTTAATTCTTGACCACAAATGAAAGCTAGGATGGAAAGGTACCAGAACCATTTTAATTCTTGACCACAAATGAAAGCTAGGATGGAAAGGTACCAGAACCATTTTAATTCTTGACCACAAATGAAAGCTAGGATGGAAAGGTACCAGAACCATTTTAATTCTTGACCACAAATGAAAGCTAGGATAGAAAGGTACCAAAACCATTTTAATTCTTGACCACAAATGAAAGCTAGGATGGAAAGGTACCAGAACCATTTTAATTCTTGACCACAAATGAAAGCTAGGATGGAAAGGTACCAGAACCATTTTAATTCTTGACCACAAATGAAAACTAGGATGGAAAGGTACCAGCACCATTTTAATTCTTGACCACAAATGAAAGCTAGGATGGAAAGGTACCAGAACCATTTTAATTCTTGACCACAAATGAAAGCTAGGATGGAAAGGTACCAGAACCATTTTAATTCTTGACCACAAATGAAAGCTAGGATGGAAAGGTACCAGAACCATTTTAATTCTTGACCACAAATGAAAGCTAGGATGGAAAGGTACCAGAACCATTTTAATTCTTGACCACAAATGAAAGCTAGGATGGAAAGGTACCAGAACCATTTTAATTCTTGGCCACAAATGAAAGCTAGGATGGAAAGGTACCAGAACCATTTTAATTCTTGACCACAAATGAAAGCTAGGATGGAAAGGTACCAGAACCATTTTAATTCTTGACCACAAATGAAAGCTAGGATGGAAAGGTACCAGAACCATTTTAATTCTTGAGCACAAATGAAAGCTAGAATGGAAAGGTACCAGCACCATTTTAATTCTTGGCCACAAATGAAAGCTAGGATGGAAAGGTACCAGCACCATTTTAATTCTTGACCACAAATGAAAGCTAGGATGGAAAGGTACCAGAACCATTTTAATTCTTGACCACAAATGAAAGCTAGGATGGAAAGGTACCAGAACCATTTTAATTCTTGACCACAAATGAAAGCTAGGATGGAAAGGTACCAGAACCATTTTAATTCTTCACCACAAATAAAAGCTAGGATAGAAAGGTACCAAAACCATTTTAATTCTTGACCACAAATGAAAGCTAGGATGGAAAGGTACCAGAACCATTTTAATTCTTGACCACAAATGAAAGCTAGGATGGAAAGGTACCAGAACCATTTTAATTCTTGACCACAAATGAAAGCTAGGATGGAAAGGTACCAGCACCATTTGAATTCTTGACCACAAATGAAAGCTAGGATGGAAAGGTACCAGAACCATTTTAATTCTTGACCACAAATGAAAGCTAGGATGGAAAGGTACCAGAACTATTTTAATTCTTGACCACAAATGAAAGCTAGGATGGAAAGGTACCAGAACCATTTTAATTCTTGACCACAAATGAAAGCTAGGATGGAAAGGTACCAGAACCATTTTAATTCTTGACCACAAATGAAAGCTAGGATAGAAAGGTACCAAAACCATTTTAATTCTTGACCACAAATGAAAGCTAGGATGGAAAGGTACCAGAACCATTTTAATTCTTGACCACAAATGAAAGCTAGGATGGAAAGGTACCAGAACCATTTTAATTCTTGACCACAAATGAAAACTAGGATGGAAAGGTACCAGCACCATTTTAATTCTTGACCACAAATGAAAGCTAGGATGGAAAGGTACCAGAACCATTTTAATTCTTGACCACAAATGAAAGGTAGGATGGAAAGGTACCAGAACCATTTTAATTCTTGACCACAAATGAAAGCTAGGATGGAAAGGTACCAGAACCATTTTAATTCTTGACCACAAATGAAAGCTAGGATGGAAAGGTACCAGAACCATTTTAATTCTTGACCACAAATGAAAGCTAGGATGGAAAGGTACCAGAACCATTTTAATTCTTGGCCACAAATGAAAGCTAGGATGGAAAGGTACCAGAACCATTTTAATTCTTGACCACAAATGAAAGCTAGGATGGAAAGGTACCAGAACCATTTTAATTCTTGTCCACAAATGAAAGCTAGGATAGAAAGGTACCAAAACCATTTTAATTCTTGACCACAAATGAAAGCTAGGATGGAAAGGTACCAGAACCATTTTAATTCTTGACCACAAATGAAAGCTAGGATGGAAAGGTACCAGAACCATTTTAATTCTTGACCACAAATGAAAGCTAGGATGGAAAGGTACCAGCACCATTTTAATTCTTGACCACAAATGAAAGCTAGGATGGAAAGGTACCAGAACCATTTTAATTCTTGACCACAAATGAAAGCTAGGATGGAAAGGTACCAGAACCATTTTAATTCTTGACCACAAATGAAAGCTAGGATGGAAAGGTACCAGAACCATTTTAATTCTTGGCCACAAATGAAAGCTAGGATGGAAAGGTACCAGAACCATTTTAATTCTTGACCACAAATGAAAGCTAGGATGGAAAGGTACCAGAACCATTTTAATTCTTGACCACAAATGAAAGCTAGGATAGAAAGGTACCAAAACCATTTTAATTCTTGACCACAAATGAAAGCTAGGATGGAAAGGTACCAGAACCATTTTAATTCTTGACCACAAATGAAAGCTAGGATGGAAAGGTACCAGAACCATTTTAATTCTTGACCACAAATGAAAGCTAGGATGGAAAGGTACCAGAACCATTTTAATTCTTGACCACAAATGAAAGCTAGGATGGAAAGGTACCAGAACCATTTTAATTCTTGACCACAAATGAAAGCTAGGATGGAAAGGTACCAGCACCATTTTAATTCTTGACCACAAATGAAAGCTAGGATGGAAAGGTACCAGAACCATTTTAATTCTTGACCACAAATGAAAGCTAGGATGGAAAGGTACCAGAACCATTTTAATTCTTGACCACAAATGAAAGCTAGGATGGAAAGGTACCAGAACCATTTTAATTCTTGACCACAAATGAAAGCTAGGATGGAAAGGTACCAGAACCATTTTAATTCTTGACCACAAATGAAAGCTAGGATAGAAAGGTACCAAAACCATTTTAATTCTTGACCACAAATGAAAGCTAGGATGGAAAGGTACCAGAACCATTTTAATTCTTGACCACAAATGAAAGCTAGGATGGAAAGGTACCAAAACCATTTTAATTCTTGACCACAAATGAAAGCTAGGATGGAAAGGTACCAAAACCATTTTAATTCTTGACCCAAAATGAAAGCTAGGATGGAAAGGTACCAAAACCATTTTAATTCTTGACCACAAATGAAAGCTAGGATGGAAAGATACCAAAACCATTTTAATTCTTGACCATGAAGGAAGGCTTTTTAAAATTACTCTAAAACAAGGATTGTTTAAATCAAGTATTATTAATTACAGAGTGATTTAAATTTAATATACTTACGATCTTGATGTAGCTCCTACAAAAGAACTTGTTTTTAAGATATCAACATTAAAGTTAATTCAAGAAAGAATAATAATAATTTTATCCACCAACATTTTTGTTTGCATTAATTTGGTAATTGCATTAAAAAAAAATACATATTTATTATTTCTTAATTTTATATATAGCAATTTCAGATCATGCAGATGATTTTGTTTACTATTACAAATTAAAAAAATGGGCCAGGAGGGGACCCTCTAAATATTAGTCACAAGTACTGATGATTGTTATCTTGTATACCACACAAGTGTGTTTTCTTTTAATTCATAGTTTTGAGTGTGTATTCTTTGCATACTCCCTAAAATTACACACCAAATGGATCTGCAACCAATGCACAACTACCCACACATCCCCCCTCCCCCCTGCAGGTTGGTACCCTGTGTAGCCTGCTACACTTGGTACCTGGCCTGAATGCAAATGTCTCTGTTGGGGCCTGGGAAAGCTGTTTGTGCACTTCCCCCTCACTCCCTCTTAGTGCTTTATCTTTATTTACTTTATTTTTATTTATTATTATTATGACTATCCCCTCAACCTTTTGTTTACCCTACACCTTGTACCAAATCAAACTGTTCTCACCTGGAGTGTGTTAAGTCCACTAGACATGGTGCTTGGATGCACTGCATGTCAACCTGTGATTGTCTAGTGCTGGGCTATGATGTTATCGGAGTCACCTATCTCTACTTCTCTTTATTACATGCCTGCCTACCCCCTCTTAAACTTGCTCTTCTAACCATAGAGGTTCTGGCTGCCCAGAGCACTTTCCTTCTCGTATGGGTCCTTAGTTGAGTGGCTGTATATACCATAAGATTTCTACCTGCTCTGAAGGCTGAAAGCTTGCCAGCTAAGTCAAGTATTAGGTACTGGGTGTGTGGGGGGTCTGTAGACTCTGTTCACCTTCTTCCTTTATGGTCAAAGCTGGAGGACAATTTCGCCTGAATGGTGGACTGAATTGTCAAGGCCCATCTTGGCTCGAACCCATGGGCTGAGTATATGCAAATGATCACATTCAGGAATTTTTTATCTTATGGAGATTTTTCTCCTAACTTTCCAAGGCATTGAGAGGTCATAATCCTTTTTTCGACTATCATGGCTACAACAGAGGGAAATACTGGGTGACTGGAGGTGCATAGAGATCCCACTCCAAGTAGGGCATTGTCCTCCCTAGATGTCAGGGAGAAGAATGTTTAACAAAGCCCAAGTTTGACCATTGGAGGGGCTTCCCTCTCACCATTCCCATGCGACAGAGGTGTTTCCCTTTTGCTACCATTTTTGGAGCCTCCCTCAGGCACCTCCACATCTGAAAAGGAAGTCCCCCTCCCCTGCTTTCTCACGGGCATCTCTTAACTTCTTACAGCAGAGAGAGAGTGCTTTCCCCCTCACCTCCTTTGGAACCGCACTTGGGCGACTTAATCTTAGTACCAGCAGTAATCCCTCTTTCCCTATCACAGGGGGTCGGTTTGCTGACCCAAGATGAAAAGACTGAACAAGGATACATTGGTGGGGGGGGGGCACTTGAAGGCCGGCTTAGGTGCATCCCCCCTAGATGGGGCAGGATCTTCCATGGGGGTTAGCCTGGGACCTGAATCTGCCCGTGTATAAGCTTCTCCCCAGGTGGCTCAAGCTCCCAAGGACTCAAAGGAGAGGAGAGACCACCTCCCTCAAGTGGTGGCCATTCAACAGCCAAGCCCTTCGCCATTAAAAGAGAAGGATCCTATGTCCCAGTTAATGAGTTTAGGTCAGTGTTGTGTTGTTCTCCGCCAACCTCATCGCCGTGGGCCTAACTACTATTCCTAAAATGTCTGGCCATTTTACACACTGACCATTTCCATGGTGGTCAGCTGAGTGTGAGCTGGCCCTCAAACAGAAGCATTATGCCTACATGTGCTATAAATGCCACACAAACAATTTCACTGTCAGGGAATTTCATCAAGCTAGGGCTAGATTCCAGTGTTTTGAAGCATGCCTGCTGCTCTTCCAGGCAGGCATACATGTCTTCACTTAATGGGATGACCCCTTTCGTAAAGGAGTAAAAGTGAGTCAAGAGGATTTGGTGCAAGTTCTTGCCCAGAGCTCCCTCCTCCTCCCATTCTCTAGTAGATTGTGATCACAATTTCAGACCCTGCATCCATGGCAGAGTTCTTCACAACTGCTTTTGCTGCATTACCTAGCTGGGATGCTGCTCTGCCAGCATTCAATGCATGTCTTTATGTCACTGAAGAGTGCCCACTAGACTTTACCTCCAGAAGTGGAGAACCATTAAAAGACAGGTTTACACTGAGTGAGTTGAATTCTGCTCTTGCTTCTTGCGTGGACACAATCCCTGGTCTGGACGATGTCCTGTATGCCATTCTTCAACACCCAGGTGAGTGAAGCATGGCCTTTCTGTTGTTTAACAGGATCTGGACAGAGGGTATCCTCGCAGACTCATGGCCAATAGCTATTGTGCTTGCTTTTCACAAACCAGGAAGAGATTACTCTATCCCGGCCAGTTTCCACCCAATCTCTCTAACCTCCTGCATGTGCAATTTGATGGGAGAAATTGGTATATGTTAGACTATCCTTTTTCCTGGATAGCAGAGGCCACCTGTCTTCTGTACAGTATGATTTCCACAGCTTCCACTCCATGTCGGATGCTTTGCTAAGACTGGAAAATGCCATCTGCTAGGCCTTCCTTCATAGACAGTACTACACCATGGTTTCTTTCGATCTGGAGAAAGTCTATGATACCGCTTGGCGATACAGTATCATGGAGACTCTATGCAATAGGGGTGAGGTGTCACATCCCAACCTCTATTTCTGAGTTTTTGCAAGATTCTCGATTCCAAGTACGGGTGGGAAAAGCCCTCTCCAACCCAATGGAGCAGGAAGAGGGTGCCCAGCAAGGAAGTGTCCACAGTATCATTGGTATCATCTTGGGGATACTGGAAGATGTTCTTGCTAAACTTTACATGGACAACATTTCAATCTTCTTTGGTGTGGCCCAAATGTTAACTGTGGAGCATCAACTCCAGTAGCCATTGAACTGCATCTCTCGCTATGCCAAAGTGCACAGGTTTCGGTTTTCCTTGCCTAAGACTAAGGTGGTGCATATATCATTCATGGTTCTACTACAACCCAGACGTGTTCCTAAACTGGTTCTCCTGGAAGTAGTGGATTCGCATGGTTTCCTTGGTCTGTTTTTTGACTGTCTCCTCATCTGGGAGGCTCATATTTGCAGCCTCAGGTCTCTTGTACCTTTCACCATGGACACTCGTTCCATGATGTTCAGCACCTAGGGTGCTGATAGGGCTACCTTGTTTTTCTGCTATTCCTTCATTCATTCGAAGCTTGACTACGGATGTGAGTTTTATGTATCCACAGCTGAGTATATATTGCAGAAGGTGGATGTATTCACCACACCAGTCTCTGCATTGAGAGTCTACTTGTCGATGCTGGGGAGATGCCACTCACTCTGATGCTGGGGATATGCCATTCGCTCTGCACTGTAGACAGTGTATATTATGCGCCTGTCTGTGAGAGCCTGTTTCATTACCCAGTCGCCGAGGGCTATCACTACATCTGCAGGCCATCTTGATGGTGCCTATGTAAACAAGAATGCCAGTCATATCCTAAACCCAAATTAACCCTTCGAGTGTAGGGCTATGAAACTTTTGAGAGCTCTGTGTAGTTTTCAGACTGGTGGCGCCCCTGGTTCTGCCAGGATGCCACCCTGTATAGTACAACCTTTGACTATTTTTTGCCATGCCTCTTTTCCCCAAACATTTGCTGTGCCAAGATTATTGATTATCAGTTTCCACACCTTATTTCCTCTTTTGAAGTCAGCTTGGCTCTACCAGGCACTGTGTCTATTTTAATGTCCAAACTGGGTGCTATACACTTAGAGACTGGATTGTATTCTCTAGTGACTGACAAAGCGCCCTGACTGCTCTCGGTGCATTGGAATTTCCACACGCCCTGGTTTGCAGTATTTTGTGATACCACAATTGCCATGAGCTGGGTGGATGTCGAGATTATCTTCTGCTGGGTTCATGGACATGTGGGAATTATGGGGAATGAGTGTGCCAATTATGGCACCAAATTGTCTGCGATGCCTAGGTAACTATACAATGGTTTTGCTCTCTGTCACACCAATTACATGGCAGCCCTTCAGGCTGCTTGGCAAAGAAGATGGGAGATGGTCAAGGGGAACTTAAAGTTGTGTGTTATTGCACCATGACTGTTCGTATAGACCTATTCCCTAATGCTGCAATGGCTTTAGGTCCCTTTCTTTCATCTTCAAATTTGATGGAGCACTCACCTGCACTCATTGCGATAACTTCATTGTCCCTCCCAGACTGTTTAGCACATTCTTGTTGAATTTTCCAGTCTGGATGATCTTCACCCACATTATCTGTCCTTGTATCGGTACGAGCAAGGCTTGTCCCTTGTACTTGGACTGGGTTTCTGTACACAGATTTTTGTACTACTTGACTTTTTGAAGGAGGCTGGCCTCGTCCATTTTATTGGACTGTTGAAGGCTGCATGTTCCTATGCTGGGGGGGGGGGGTCTCCTGATATCAGAGCCCCTTTTTTTAAAAAAAATAAATTTGTGTTGTGGTCCTTTGCATGTTTTTTATTTAATCTAGCCAAGTATTAGGCTGTAAGGTAATTACAGATGAACCAGTGAGATATCATTTACATTTATAGCACCTCAGTTAAGCTAGTAGTTTTAGATTCATTTTCCTCAAGGATAATTAATTATTTTTTTTTACCCTATTTCATTTTTGGCTACCAGTTAACCCAGTTGAAACCCTGCTTCCAATGAGTGAATTTAAGCCAGATTGGATGTGGTAAGTGGTGAGATGGGGTCATAATTCAGGTCACCTTCATGGCAGCTGCTATATACTGTAGATTCCTGCAAGTAAAACCCTTCCATTTTTTTTACAGGGTTCCGGGAAAACAACTACCTGTACAAAATTAGCCTATTACTACATGCGGAAAGGGTGGAAAACTTGCTTAGTTTGTGCCGATACTTTCCGAGCTGGTGCTTTTGATCAAGTGAAACAAAATTGTACTAAAGCAAGAATCCCCTTTTATGGAAGGTAAGGTGAGGGCACAGTGTTAGGGTTGACAATAATAAAGTGTTTGGGATGTGAGATGTATAAGTTGATAGTTGAATGCAAATGAAACATTTTTTAAGAGACCAACTTTTTTTTAATCACAAGTACAGGACTAGTTTTGCAGCATCATGTTCCATTCCATCTTTCAAACTTTGTCAGTGTTTGTGCAGTTGAAGGATGGAGCGTGATGCTCTGAAACTAGTCATATATATGTGATAAAAAATAAATAATTATTTTAAAAAATGCTATCATTTGCATTCAACTCTATATGCTATGATCTTTCAAAGTTTCAAGCAATCCTTTAATTTTGATATACAAATCAACTTTGTATTTTTTCTATTTCATTGTCATTTCAACCACTATGCCATAGAATGGGTGTTTAGCATGTGTTATTGCCCGATACTAGAGAAGAAAAAGGTAAGCAAAGTAGATAAAGCACCCTTACCTTGTCTTAAAACACCTGCAACAGTCATCAGCTCAATTATGGTATTTATTCACTCAAGGTTCTATTTTGGTCATAGCAACCAAGGTCTAGTTATACGATCACATCATGAATCCCAATTTATAGGGCTCCCAGTCTGCCTCTTAAACATTGTATCTAAGTACCTCTTTAACCCTTAAAGCACCCAAGGAATTAGCTCAAAATCGCAGTTGGTGAAATTACGATTAGTACATGGTTAGGGGGGGGAAAAAATGTCATTATTTATCAAATAGTATATCATTTTAATTGAAAAGAACTCTTCTATTGATCTAATTTAAAACTGATTAATAACCACATATATTTAGAATAATTATGATTGGATTATTCTCCATTGGTCAGTCCTCAAACATTTTTGGCCCCCCTTCATGAAACTTGGTTTATTTAATTTAAGCTAGTGCTTAAAACTATTTTTATTTTATAGAAAACTGCTTCAATTTATAGTAAACATTTTATTTGAAAATATCTTGTTTCTTGATATTTATTGTTTACAATTATACCCCCTCTCCCCACTCCCCACACATGCATGCTCCAATTTTGTCACTGTCAATGCTTCCTCATTCTGTGATTTGAATAACATGCTAACCTAAGGCATTTCTGTATTTTAATTTGATGAAAAACCACAAACTAAGTGTGTTAGCCCCCCAAATGAAAGAGTAGTGAGAGAAGGCATGTTTAAAAATGTCTGAAATATGAATCAAGCATGTGGTGTGGCCACTGTCAAACAAAATCAGTTGAAACTGGTGTCACGTTACTCTCATTCATAAATCTGTTTACAAACAAAGAAGGACTGACTTAAGGCATTTCTCTATTTTAATTGAATGATCAATCACTAACATAAGAGTTTAAAACCAAAAAAATAGATAAATAATCATAAAATTGAGCATTAACACAAGTCTAATTTCAAACATCACAAAAGGCCCTCGGGCGATTATGATTACGCAACACAGTTGGAGACCTCGAAAGTCCCCCCTGCGACTAATGGGTTAATGCAGATAATTCTTTACACTTAAGTGAGTGGATCTTTTTCAGTAGACTCCAACCTCCTTGTCTGCTATTATAAACTTCATGCACCTTTTACACAAATCATTCTAATTCTATACCCCCCCTTCCTTATATCATAATTCTCCAGAAGTCTTTTCAAAGTACTGTGGTAGCAAATACCTTGTGTACATAACCTGCCCCAATATAAAATTTTGCTTCTATTCCCAACCTAATTCTCAGCCATTTTATGTACTGTGAATAAAACTTTTCTTCATGTTCAGATTAAGCACAATTTCTTCTCTCCCTCTCCTTGTCTATGCTCTTTTTTGGGCTGAATGTGGATGGGCTTCCACCTTCTCAAGGTGAGGGGCATTAGCTTGCTTGCTTGTGACCAACTTGTCTTTCATCCTCTCATTCTTGTTTATTAATTTATTTTATTTTTCCTCTTTCTGTCCACTGCTTCCATACTCGACTTTTCCCTCGCTGGTCAGTATGCAGCCTGATGACCATTTTGGGCTCTCATTGGGGGTGTCACTGTAAATGCTGCACTGTGCCAGAAGGGTACCCATCCTGTTTGGGTCTTTGCATTAACTTAGGGCTATGAAATGCCTGATTCTGTGGGTCAGCCCCTTTATCCCAGTTGAAGTGCCTTAGAGAGCAAGTGCTGCTCTAAGAATGCCAACATGACTGAGGTCCTCCATTTTTTAATCATTGAAAGTGTAAGGGATAAACTAAAACAAAAACCTGGCTCTAAATTACCTAATGACCTTGCAACAAATATGAACTATTCACTAACCCCTACTACCCTTGCCCAATGTCCCACATCCCTTGCTAAGAGATGCAACCAATCATACCCCCTTCCCTCCCTAGCTCTCACTCAGCCCCCATTTGCTTACTCTCCCTTAATATCCCACTACCCTCCCAATCTCCATCATCTTGTCTTTCCCAATACACACTAATCATCCACATCTCCTCCACCCTCTCAAAACCACATTAACTACCCAGAAAAAAATTAGCACTCGCAAGTGTCCTCTTAACATCCACTGCTTATTTTTGGATACAGCCTTGATCTAGTTTCTGGTCCTAAGATCATCTTCATTAGCCTCCTTACCCTCAAATCAGGAGAGTCTATTTCAAACGTTACATGCCAAAACCTCAATAGAGAGGTTTGATTTTCGACCCCAGTCACATGGGGCTGTATTGTTAAAGTTCCATTCTGCTAGTTGCAGTAACTCTCAACTCACACCCCAACAGGTAACAGGTTGTGGGATCACTGTAACCCAGCACCCATACCTCTACTGCTGCTATGGTACAATTTTTGCCAAGGGCCTGTGGGAAATCATATTAAAGGAACTCCTTTAGGATATCTTCCCCCACAGAGTCATGAAGGTCCACAAATTCCAACATAAGGTCTGAAAGACAAGGTTGCCCACCACTAAACTTAGTGTTATTCAACAACCTACTCCCACCCCTTCTCATATTGGGCTAGGTGCGATGCCCACAACTCAAAATTTGAGGTTGGTCCATATTTTCAAACCCCTACGATGCTTTAAAATGCAACAAATTTTGGTACTGGGAGGAGCTTTTCTCTCCAGGGCTGAATGAAAATTAGGGAAGTCCCATCACTGGGTTGAATTGAACTCAGACGGTGCTTGGGGAAGTTGTTGGGGCACTTCCTCCTCACATTTTTTTATGGCTATCCCCGCAACCTTTTAGTAGGCTTAAGGACCTGACCAGCTAACTCATGCCAGGTCACAAGAAAGGCTTTGGAACCTTTATAAACAATGTTGCCAGTTGCAATAGACCAAGGCTTGAGTGGCCCTGGGCATTGGAGCGCTATTAATGCCAAGATCAGCTTTGCTCCAATATCCCCATTCCTATGTGTACATAATGGGTTATAAACCTTCCTCCAACCATTTTCCGGTGTATAAGGCTCTGCTGCTTATGGCGGGTGGGGATTAATTCCTTCTTTTTGCCAGGCCAATGGAAAATCCTGGGTCGCATTTCTGTATCTGCCACAACAGAGCTTCAGATCCTGGCTATCCTGTCAAGGATTGTTAGGAACTAGTAAGGAAATCCACTCTGTTGCCCTACTTCTCTAGCTGCTCATTTGGGAGCTGCGGACCTTGGGATTGACTAATCCACTGTGTGACTTCTGATCAGCTAGCATCGCTGCACAGGTGCAAACACCAATCTTTAATGCACCCAGGGTGGACACTTAAAGTTTTAAAACCTGAGATTGGATAGGTAGAAGTGGCTGTATGTTGAATATAGCCCACCACCACTTTCTCCTTTTCTCAGTGGTCACAAATTCAGTTTCTTTCATGTGTTGGTAGGTCCTCAAAACTTGACAATAATTTCTGACTATATACCCTTCTTGAAATCATCACCCAACCTTAGTGTTGGGTGCGGATGATGTAGCCAGTGATGCTTCACTCTGATCAGTGGAGGTGTCTCAAACAATTTGTGTCGACTGTTCCCATGGACCTACCCCCCAATGCTGCAATGGCTTCAGGTTGCTTTCTGTCCTCCAAATTGGATGCACCGCGAGTGTGTCCCGCCATTTGATGGAGCACTCGCCTGCGCCTTATTGCATTCTCCCCAAGACTGTTCAGCATATCCTTTTGAATGCCCCAATATGGGTGATCTTCACACATGCTACCTGTCCCGGTACTGGCATGATTGGGGTCGCTACCGCTTGTTCCTTATACTCGAGACAGGTTTGTCCACACTGACTTGTGGACTATACAACTTTTTGGAGGAGCTGGCCTCCTCCACTTCATTTGACTCTGTTGTATCTTTCATGTTCCTGCAGTGGGGGAGGCAAGCCTACCCCCGATGCCGGAGTGTGCTTCCTTCTTGCCATTTTTCTTTTTCTTTTTTTTTTTGTTTTTTTAGCCTTTTTTTCCTTTTTTTATTGTTATATATTACTTGTTTTTTATCTAGCCTAGTAGTAGGCTATGGTGTGAGTATGGCGACCATTGCCATAATAGGCAGTTGCCAAATGGGCTCCTAAAATAAAAATTAAAAAAAATCCTGGGGTACAGCCTAAGAAAATGACTTCTTATGCTCCATCCCTGGAGAATTTTGGTAGGAACCACATTTCAGTTTCTCCTTCGCCACTGTGCCCAAGAGATAGCACTTCCAAAGATTAGACTGGGCCTGTACTCAGGCTATATAGCTTGGTTCCATAGGGTGTTTGATTTCCAGATTTTTGGAGTCCTAACCTTCACATATACCCAACACATTATACATATGCATTCAGTTCATACATTGGTGCAGATTATTCAGCCCACCTATTGTACTCATGGGATAACAACTTTGGGGGATCACAGGGTATTGCAAAAGTCATTTTACACTCATTACAACACTCAACAAAGGACACAATTTGATGTAGTTACACATTTTTGTTTTAACTGTTTAAATTGTAATACAGTGGTACCTCTACTTACGAAAGGCTCTACATACGAAATTTTCAGGTTACGAAACACTTCTTCGGAAAAATATTGCCTCTTGTTACGAAAGAAATTTCAGGATACGAAAGGCGAAAATTTCAAAATACGCGCTGCTACTCACAGCTCCTAGAGTCCACCGAAAGTAAACATACTTGTAGCATCCTGTATCTTGGTTTGAAAGTGGCGTGTCCGAGCTGCTCTGCCATTGGCTATTGCCCAGCATCTTACTGGCATCCCATTGGCTAGGATGGACCTCTGTGTGTATGTGCGTATACCCAGAATACCCTTCGTTTTCCCGTTGGCCCACGAGGATCACCGAAGCCTCAGTTCTCAGGCTCGCGAAATTCAGTAAAGCACGAAGTGTTCGGACAGTTTTTTGTCAGCTTTTGTTAGTGTTTATTGCAACTTTATGTGTGTGTATTAACTTTTATTCACTATGGGCCCCAAGAAAGTGATGGAGAAGAGGCAGCCCAAATAAAAGACATTTTACAAAAATTCTATGAAGTTTCGGACTTTGTTGAACAGAATCACCCAGAAAAAGTGTTCACTAATCGGGCTATCGCTCACTATGATGATGTTTGCCTTGCACATTTTTGAAAGATTGTTAAAAGCCGACAAAAGCAAACAACCTTGGATCGGATCTTTACAAAACGTCAGGCAAAAACCACTGCTGAGAGTGAACCTGAACCGAAGAAGGCGAAAGGTGACAACGATAGCAGTTAAACAAGAGAACCATTAAAGTAAAAAAGAAGAAAAAAAACTTTATTCTTTACATTATGTACAACTCTCATTTTTATGTTTATTGTGCAGTAATTTAATTCTAACATGTATTTGTTACAAGTTTTGATGCATTTTTGTAATTTCTAAAAAAATTATGTCCGATTTTTAAGGGGCTTGGAACCGATTAGGGCATTTATAGGGTAAAAAGCATTTCTACTTACGAAATTTTCACGTTACAAAACGATTTCCAGAACGAATTAATTTCGTAAGTAGAGGTACCACTGTATTAATCAATGCGGCTGCTCTTGGTGGTTAGCATGTGCTCCAGGCAAGACCCGATGGCTGCACACTCATTCCAGGCAAATTCTTTCCTCATGCTGGTCTACACGTGGTTGATGGAGGACTTGAGCTCATTGATGGTGCTGTAGCACACCTTGCATGCCTTGCCCTTGACTTGCACTTACAAGCTGTAGTTGATCGGATTAAGGTTGGATGACTGCGGTGGCCAAAAGTCCTTTGACCAGTTCATGTTCGACCCCAGGTTGTCAAATGGTTGAGAATTTAAGGTCAAGCTTTGAGGATTTCCCCATTCTTGAGCGCCTCTGTGACTCTGTGGATGGTCATCCGGCTGATGTTGAGCCGCTTAGTGATGTTAGACTTGTTGTGGTCCATGCACAGGAGAGCAGAGATCTTGATTCTTTTCATTTCCCTCTCAACACAATGGAAAAGACATTTTAATGACACAAGTAGAACTTTGTTTGCTTGTGGAACTTTATCTATCATACACGGAAATCTCTAAAAATAAAAAACAAACCCTGAGTGTAACATATCTTTTGCAAAATCCAGTAGCTTACCCTGCTACGCTTAGTCACTTTTTATGACACCCTCTATAAGATGGTATGGGTATTCTTCCTGTCCAATATACAGACATTATTCTCCCTTTATTTGATCATCTTGGAATTGGACACACTTGCAGGATTCACTGCCACTTGATGGAGTGCTCCCCTACCCTTTATTACGGCAACTGCTTTGTCCCCCAGATTGTTTGGCACATTTCTGTTGAATGTCTTAGTGTGGGTAATCTTTGCTGCGCACATTACCTGTCTAGGTACCAGAACAGGCGGGGTCGCTACTGCTTGTTCCTTGTCTCTGGTTGTATGATCCTGCCCCAGGTAGAGGCGGGCATCCTCCTTACTCCGAGTGTGTTTCCTTTTGCTTGTTTTTTTGTTGTCTCCCCCCCCCCTTTGTCTTTTACTTCTTTTTTTAAATCTAGCTTAGTATTAGTCTGTAACCTAGTGTCAGATGGTTGCTGAAAAAATAATGAAGCCTTTATTTGCCTATTATGAGAGACACGTGGATGATATGGGCATTCCAATTTCACTTAATTATTTTAGAAACATTTTATCCAAATGTTTTGGCAGAGATGCTTTCGTTGGTTTTTACTATTAATTTTTTTAAATGAAATTTTACTTTGAGAATCCTACATACACTAAAGAGTTCTGCACAAAAGTACACATGAACTTCCTTCTGATTGTAATAATATTAAATTTTATAGATTAGATACGACTCAAACAAGGAAGAGATGAGCATGTTAAGCCAACAATATTTGGACTTTTTAGATGAGAGATGTTGGGTAGTTAATGTTTAAAAGAATCATGTTATTAATGTGCATTCATGGACAAAAGTTTTGAAACTACTATATTTTTTTCATTTAAGAAAATTAATAGAACTAATCAAACTTTACATTTGTTTTAGCATTTTTGTATCAAGATTCAAAGGTAAAATATACAAAAATTTAGAGCACAAACCCCTTTTTATTAATAAAAACAGTCAATTGATAAGTTCCTTCAATAATTACAATAGTGTCCCTTGTTCTTCAGGACTATTTTGATTTGCTTTGGCATTCTGGAGACGAAATTTGTGATATCTTGACTGATATTGGTCTATTTTTGTTCAATGAGCACTCAAGTGCTCACAATTGGTTAGCTTCTGTTTATCAACTGCCAGTTTAATTACCGCCCACAAATACTCTATTGTGTTCAAATCTGGCAAATGTCTCTGGTTAAGGTCCACAAAATTTAATGTTATTTTAAGCCAAGAACTTTGTTATTCTTTTATGTTGTAACAAGGTGCACCATCATGCTAAAAAATGGTTATCTCCAAATTGGCCCTGAACTGTTGGCAAAGATGTTGATGAAGCAAGTTTTCGTACCATTTTGAGTTCTTGTGGAAAATTGTTAGTGCTCCAGTTCCCTTAGATGATGTGGCGATTTGCCTTCCTGGCTGCTGTGCTGACGGGACTCAGCACCCCCGTCGTGCCCCAGCTTAGCCTCCTCTCCTTCCTTCAATCAGTGACTCACAAAGCACCCAGAGTGCTCTTGAGGCATTGGAATCTCCGCATCCCCTGGTTTGCAATATCCATGATGCCACAGTTTTGGCAAGCCGGGCAGATGTCAAGATTATCTTCTGCTGGGTTCCTGGACATGTAGGAATTGCTGGGAATGAGTGTGCCAAAGAGTCCGCGAGGACTGGGCGACTGGACCAGCGTTTCACTCTTCCTCGCACCAACTACATGGCAGGAATACTGGCAGCTCTCTGGGGCTGCTTGGCAAAGAAGATGGGAGACGGTCAAAGGGAACTTAAAGTTGCATGCCATTGAACTGCGACTATTCCCATGGACCTACCCGCCAATGCTGCGAAGGCTTCAGGTTGCCTTCTGTCATCTCTGAATTGGACACACGCGGGATGCACTGCCATTTGATGGAGCACTCGCCTGCGCCCTACTGTGAAGACTGCGTTGTCCCCCAGACTGTTCGGCACATTCTTGTTGAATGTCCCAGTCTGGGCAATCTTTGCGCACTTTACCTGCGGGGTCACTACCACTTATTCCTTGTATTCGGGACAAGTTCGTTCGCATTGACCTATGGACTCTATGACTTTTTAGAGGAGGCCAGCCTTCTCCACTTTTTTTGTAGTTCGCATGTTCCTGCCCCGAGGGGAGATGGGCCTACCTCCGACGCTGGAGCATGCTTCCTTCTTGTCCTCTTGCTTTTGCTCATTATTTTTTATAGTTATTTGTTAGTTACATATTATTTGTTTTGTTATTTATTTTCTAATATAGCCTATATTAGGCCGTGTGGAGTATGGCGACTTATGCCCAAGTAGGTAGTCGCCAGATGAACTCTTAAAAAAAAAAAAAATCCCTTAGATGAGAAACAGCGCCAGACATGGAGAGTGTCCAGATACTTCACCAAGGGCACAACCAAGATTTGTGAATATATTTCCCTTTTGTCCTAACAAAAGACCTTTCAGAAGCTCCAAATAACCAAAAAGGTACTTCACCCCAGATTATCACTTTGCCCCAGTCTTCAAAAGACCATTCTTTATATTTCCTATAAAAGAGGAGCCTATCTGTAAGCTTCTTGTTGAGATGAGGCTTCATCGCAGTCCTTCTCATCTTGAGACCTATGTTGAAAAGTCTCCATCTCACTGTGTGTGCTGAAGCATTCACATCTGCTTTGCTCCAATTGTGAGCAAGCGTAGGTCTCGAGACAACCCGATCCTTGAGTGGAACATTACCAGAAGGTAATCTTTGCATTAATTTGAAGTTCTTTGGTGCCACAAAGACTTCTTCACCAGATTATAATCAGTTTTTTAAAGTCATTAATGATCCCAAAGATGGTGCAATTATTTCCTTGCTTTTCAGGCCACATTGGTGCAGAGTAATAATTCACTGGGGAACACACATTTTATTGAATGATATCTGTCACTTGATTGTAAGTAATTTTGATGCGCTGAAAACAAATTTCACCTCAGTTTGGCTCTATCAGGTCCTGATTCTTATAAACAGCCCATGCGCCATTTTCCATTTTTTCCAAAGTTAGGACTAAAAATGAAGTCATGCGTTAATATTTATTTGCAATTTTCATGAGTAAATGCAGTTTAACTATTGTAAAATTACATTTTAATGATAGAAATGACTTAAAATGGAACAAAACAAAGAGATATGAAACTTTCAATCTGGTAAAAGTTTTCTTTTATAGGACTTTCTAGAGTTTTGGGTTGTTGACGGCCAATCTCTTTTCAAGCACCAGCAATAATCAGCCATCATGTGGCAATCCCAGCGTCCTTGATAAGGTTCCTCAATAATTTTAATATCTTGGTGGAATCTTTCACCTTATTCGTCACTTACAGCACCTAAATTACTTGGAAATTGGTCAAGATGACTATTCAAAAGATGCATTTTTATGCTCATAATGCAACCTAGCTCTTTGTAGTCCCTTAAACATTTTCTTAAGACTTCTTTGTAGTTATCTGCCCTATAAGTTCCTAAAAAGCTTTTTATCAAATCCATGAATGAGAACTAAGTACTTCTTTTGCGCTCATTCATGACATTAGGAAAACTGCCGTCATTAATTAATGTTCTTATTTGTAGACCGTAGAAAATTCCAGCTTTGATCTTTTCATAACTTAAACGGGAATTTTGAAATTATGTGTTGGAAACACTTGCTGTTTGTATCTAAAGCTTTTACATATTGTTTCATGAGACCTAGTTTGATATGCAGAGGAAGATATATGGTTTTATCTCTGTTCACTAAAGGTGGATTAATTACATTTTTTTCTCAGACAGTAAGTGATATTCATCCTGGCCAGATTTATTTGGAATAATGTTCTTCCTTATCTCTGCTGTCCCATAAGCAAATGAAGCAAGGATATTTAGTATACCCTGCTTGTTGCCCTAGCAGAAAATTGACCATTTAATTCAACACATATGATCCACTCGTGTTCCCTATATTTGATAAGTTCTAAAACAGTTTCTATATGCTCATACTTTTCTTTTAATGTTGTTGACTGCCCAATTGGTATCGAGCTGTATAGATTACCATTATGCAGCAACACACACTTAAGACTTCTTCTGGAACTGTCTAAAAACAAACGCCAATCACTTGCATTGTAAGACTGAACCCCCATCTCCTTTAACAAACCTGACAAAGCCTGGTATGTCGCAGCAATATACTAAATTATGCTGTCCTAAAATATTTAAGAAGTTCTTTTTCTCTGTTTCTGTAAAATGAAATGTATGTGTTTGAACTAAGCATGTTTTTCTGTTTAATCTTGAAGCTAAAATTTCCACAGCCTTTTTTGATAAATTTAGATCCCTTACAAGATCATTCAACTCGGCTTGGTTAAATAAACCTTTGCTGATCACTTTCACTTACAACTACACTGGGGTCGAATTTCAGAAACATCTTCAACTAATTCCTCAGATGGCAGACTCTTATTGTGGTGTCGAAATTTGGGTACTCGATACAATATTTATTTTCCTTAGTGAAACCCGAAGTCTTGACAAAGCAGAAGTAGCAATCCGTCTCATGGTTAGTAGGCTCTCGCCACACCTGAAATGGAAAAAAATATAAAGCGTTAGCAAAAACAAATTTTATCAAAAGTTGTTTATGTACCTAAGTTACAATTAGACTTAGGTAATTTACACTACACAAATGACTAAGTTACATAGTTTTATGAAATCATAAACTTACCATCGGAACTCCAAAAGGTACTTTTGACTCCGAACCCTTCGTCCAATGTCGCAGTCTTTCAATGCATACAGTGCAGGCTTTATGTGGAATCCATGATTTATCTTGATCCCCCAGTTTTATGCCAAAATAAGCTAAGTAAGATCTTTTCACGAAGTTTGTTATATTTCCTCGTTGATGTGCAAGTATAAAATTTTCACATATATAGCAAAATTAATCAGGAGAGTTTTGCATATAAACTTTCTAGTGCTTGAGGACATATTACTTGATTGTTTTGTCAATTTGTAAAGGTATTTCAATTCCTTATTTTCAAAATCTGAAATATAAAAACAAACATTAGTTTAAATAGGTACTAATAGATAATTATAATTATAATGTGCAACTGCAAAATGACTTAGCAAGTATTGAGAAAATATCCTTTTTATGAAGATGATGAAAGAGGGTTGAACAAAATCAGGATCTGATAGAGCAAAACAAAGTAAGAATTCATGCTCAGCACACCCAAATTACCTATAATTAACTGTTAAATCTAAGTCAATAAACAAAATGTTGAAATTTGTTCCCCACTGATAATAGTTGCACGTTTTTCTTTGGAAAGAACCATCTATGGAATTGAAAAAGATTCAAACATAAGATTTTTACAAAAAATATTCAAAATTGATTATAATTACACATCATATATTTGTTGTCATCACTTTATCCTTTTGATCAATTACCAAAGCTCCAGGGACCGAAACTCTCCTCCTTCAAGAACAGGATCACAGAAAGTGTGATTTTTGATTCATCGAAAGAATACTGTTTCTTTGTTTTTCATTATTTTTGAGATGATGACTTTTTAATAAACCTGCAATAATGTAAACATTAGAATATTCATTTCACATAAATTTTAAAAATGAATACAAAAAAAATATATATGTTAGCCTCAACTTTTGGCCATGACTGTCAATGAATTTGATTTGTGAGGGGATGTGTATGAGTGAAAATATGTTCCTTTAGCAAGTAGTGTAGATAATTGTGCTTGGAGCTTTATGTCCATGGAACCTTGACCTGATGAGAACCTAACCCTGCGGGTCTGTTGATATACATAGATGAGTGTAAGGCAATTTTCACATTTTTGTTTTTCTACCCTATGTAATTGATGCCAACAGATTTTCTCTGTACTGAGGTTTTGATATGTTTTCAGTTACACTGAAGTTGATCCTGTGGTCATTGTTCAAGATGGTGTAGATCAATTTAGGAAGGAAAATTTTGAAATAATTATCATTGATACTTCTGGCAGACACAAACAAGAGGATTCTTTGTTTGAAGAAATGCTTCAAATATCTAACATTTGTGTAAGTGACTCCAACCTCTTTATTTTCCTCAAATAAACTGTAAATGTAAACTCAAAATAGGGTTGTCTTTTTGTAAGATAGCCATATTTTTTTAACAAAGTTCAGCTATTCTTTCTCGTCTCTCCATTCTCCTGTCTTCCTGTAGGGAGCATTCCTCCATTGTGCAATGGCATCAAGGCCAGGAGACTTGTGTGCCCTGTCTGTCCCTCATATCCATAAGTATTATTCCTTTTTAACTAAGTCTATGTATCTTTCCCACATATTCACTTTGCTTACCAGTTTATTTACCTCTTCACATCACCTTTTACAACATTTATAAATTCCTCTGTTGGTAACCCCCTACCTAATTATGCTTTATTAATTCCTTCTGTGTGTGTGGTAGGGTAAGATTATCACCAATGTGGTATGTGGGTAGAAGGAAACTGCGATCCTACCCAGGTGTTGAAGATGCTGAGCTACCTCAGAAATGCTTTTTATAATAATCACATGAATCAATTCAGCGGCTGCAGATCTAGTTTGTGTCCAGAGGCCTAATATTATGTGTAAGAAGTAAAAGTCTTGGGAAATGGCTAATAGGTTGTTTGAAATGAAAATGGTAATTATGGTGTGATGTATGTTGGTTAGGGATAAACAAAAATGGTCATGTAAATGATTTGTAAAGGAGTTATTAATAAAGTGGGGAGTCATCCACATAAAAGAGAACTGCTGTCACATTAACAAAGTAAGTCTCATGTTTGGAGTCAAAAGCTCAGGGAATGATCCCCTGACATGATGAGATGCCCCTGCCCTATTTGACCAGACTAGCGAAAGCTCTGAGCCATAAGTATCATGACCCAGCATTGTCTGTAGTAGCCATATAAGTAGATAAGATTATATACCACACTTGTCAAGGTCACAAATCCTCACAGAGCTACTGGCTGTCAGAAGACTAGGGAATGGCTAGGGAGAAGAGTTGCATCTTCCCAAAGTAGGGCCACTACCGCCGATCTTGAAGTAAGAAGAAAGTGGAGTAGACATTATTGGATTAATCGTTGCCTTGACATCTCTGGATCAAGGCACAGCCTGTCTGGCCCTACTCTGGTTTCCAGGCAGGATTCAATGGGTCTGAACTCATATCTATCACCTGACATTATCTTCACTTTCCTCCTACTTCCTTGGGATAGTGAACTCAATCCTGGACCCCCACAAAGAGTTGCCACTCATGTTAACGCATAATGCACAAACCACATATCCATGTGTTTAAAACACCCTAAACTCAATTATCAACAAACGCCGAACTACTCAGCTTCTTATACAAACACAAAATACACATAGCCCTCATCCATGAAACAAATTTAACACCTCAACAAAAACTCCTCTCTCTATGAATAATACACTAGACAAATGTCACATACATCAATTCAAAATACCAAACAGTACAGCCATCACGGACATCAAAAACATTGCACACATTCAACACAATCATACAAGGTGTATACAAAAAATATCCCCAGTGGCAACAAAAATGTAACTCCAATTTTTACTTCACACAAGAAATTAAAGACCCCATCACACAATGCAACACAGTAAAACATAGCTCCCTACACCGCTCACACAAGACAGCTCACCAAATAAAAGCTCTCAAATAAACAAGAATCCTAGAACAATAAATAATATACTGTCAAAACACGACCACAGAACAAACTGCAGCAAAGTGTAGAAATTACTACAGAATCACACTTTTCAACAGCAACTATAACATCTAGCTACACTTCCTCCCAACCTGAGTGAAAATTAGGGAAGCTTTCTTGTTCTTTCTCAGCATTCTTGGGCATTGAGGCATGATTAATGGGAAGATCAGTTTTACCCCCAATAACCCCTTTACTGCATGTAATGGGCTGATCACCTCCATGCAGCAGTTCTCGAGTGAGTAAGGCTGTAGTGCTTGTAGCGGGCCGGCTTTACTGCCTTGTTGGCTGCCAGGCCAACTAAAAGTCTCTTGTCGTGTCTGCATCTGCCACAACAGATCCTGGCCATCCTGTCGACAGTTAGTACGATCTAGTAAGGAAATCTACCATGTCTCCTTCCTCTCTGGCTGCTCTGTTGGGAGCCTCGCCTATTGAGGAGACACTGGTCCATTGGACAACTTTTGGTCAGTGTGCATTGCTGCTTACATGCAAATACTAATTGTTAATGCAGCCAGGGTGGACGTGTGAAAAGACTGAAAACCTGAGATGTGATAGGAGGGAACAGTTGGATGTGGGTTATAACCCACCAACCTTTTCTCTTTTCTCATATTGATGACAAGCTTTGGAAATATTGTGTATCTGCAAATTTGTAAAAAAATTCTAACTACCATGACAGGACCACTCTGATGAGCAGAGGAGTTTCCTCTTAACATGCAGCAAAGGGGTTGCCATCTTAGGAGCCACATTTGGGCAGCTCCAACTCTGAAGAGGTGACTCACCTGTTTTTCTCAGGGGTCCCTCAAGCCTCCTTAAAGTGGAGACTGGCTTTACCTTCGGAGTCATCCTCAGATCATCCTCAGATGACTCCACTAAAGTGAGCAGGTGAATCCCCTTAGAGGGACTACAGTTGGTGTGACCTATCTGGTCATGCCTGCCACTGTCATTGGCCAGTGTCCTGACCTTGTTCCCTTTCTTTCCCAACAGAGGTTGGCTCGCAGGTCCCAATGACGTTTGTTACAGGCCATAAGCCTGGAGAATGCCTAGTTCGGATCCGTGATACCTTGTTGGTTGGGGATTGGCCGCTTGGAATCCCCTCCTGAGTTTGAAGTAGCCCCCTGAGGTGCTCTTTCCTCGAAATAGCATGGTCTTCCAAAGGGGTGGACAAAGACTCATTGATAGACGAGCCCAAGCCAAATTCTGCAGCCTGTGCAAGATCCTCCTGAAGTGACACGGGCCTCAAAGACTCGGAAGGAAAGCCTCCACCCAAAACCTGGACTTGTTCCTAAATGGAGCTTGCCTGGAATTGGTAGATTCGCACTATTTCTTTCGTCTTATTTTTTACTCGAGCCAGCACACTTGTCGATGACAGGAAGATGCCTGCCACTCGCTCTGCACCGTGCGCAGTGCATTATGCGCTTGTATGCATATTCTTGACGTCTCCCGCAGTTGCTAAGGCTATCACTGCATCCGCGGTCGTCGAGAGGCGCCGGCATACCCTAAGCACTTTAGTTTTATGGCTAGGAAACTCACAGAGTTCAGTGTAGCTCTCGGGCGGTAGTGCCTCTAGTTCTGCTCAGGATGCTACCCTGGATGGTACCACCTGTGACTATTTGTCAGCACACCTCTACTCCCAAAGCTTCCACAGCTCCAGCTGCATTGCGTTTGATTTTTTGCAGCAAATTTTTAGTCATGCTAAATCAGTTCCTGCCAGTGCACATGATGGCTACAAGTTCCAGGAGGGGATCTACTTCCACACACTATCCCCTCTTTTTGAAGTCAGCAGGGCTCCTTCCCCCCCCCCCACACAACTTCATTTAAATCACCCAAACTACAAAAAACAAATTGTACAAGCTACACCAATTACATATAAGAAAAATTACACATCATCATAGACTACCCCTAGAAAAAACACTCACACAATAAAAAAAGCCAGCAAAAATCCAAACTTCTTAAAAGAAATTCAGACGGCAAAAAAGATAGAAGCAAACTAAAACAAATAAGAGCACCCACACAAAAAGCATTACAACAAATCTAACACCTCGATGCTATTCACATCACCAATCTAATCTCAAAACAACTGGAACCAATACATGAGCACATTATATTGCAAAACAAACATCTGGAGAAACCTAAACAAAATACATACCACACTCAACTCTAACTTCCACAATTGTCACAGATTACCAGCAACAGCAAAATAGCATCACCAAAACACAACATATTCATGAAATTCTACTCAAACATCACCTTTCTGCCCACCGATTGACAAAACAGACAAATCCATAGAGACAAAAACACACCATTGACCAAAAACGCTGAGGTAGGATTTCAACCCCAGGAAGCACAAACACACAACTCAGTGGCATCTTGAGTTAACTGCCAATTGGGTGGATACGCTGATCCTCGCACCCCTCAGGAAGAAGTAACTCCACATGCAATCCACATCATCCCTACCGCTATCATTCATGATACGTCTAAGTTAGTTGAACTTCACACTTATGGGTAATAACACCACACTCTAATATTACACCCCATCTTATCCTCACCCCCAAACACCATTACCTTACTTTTTTCTGCACTTTTAATTTCCTCGTACTCATACACACCCTGACAAACGCTTTCATCAACAATCCAAATCCCTCTCTCAACCAACGCATTTATCAGGATATCACCAACAGAGATGGAATCCATTCCTCATCAGTCTCCCCCCATCCATTCCATCATTCCTCTTCCTGCTTCTCTTAGTACTACTTCATGCTTTAAGATATGTTGTTGTTTATAGCTCCCTGAGGGAAGATGGCATCTTTGCTCCTTGTTACCACTCTGTAGGCCTTTGTTGTAGGCCCTGCCAAAATTAGCACAATTAATTGGGGGCGCTTTATGAGAGGCTATTCTGAATGACCAGGTTAAATAGGGAAAGGAGGCTGTTGCATGCTCTGGGAATTTTATTGTAACCCCGTGCTAGGTGTCCATGTAACAGTGAGGAAGTGGAAGTTCTATTGCAACTTAACCTCACACAGAATACATCCAAGTGGGGTGATCCCACTCCAAGATTGCATTGAGATGAGGTAGCATTGTCATTTTCATTTGGAAATGATTGACCACTCTACAACAATTTTAGCTCTTTCCCTACAGGGCGGATAGAGTTTTAAAAAATATGCACTACCAAGCAAAATAATAGAATAATTTTCCCCTTACAATATTTTTGAAAATATCATGAGTTGGTAATTGAAATTTCCATAGTACATAAAGGTTTGCATTTAATATATTTTATGAAGATTTCTCACAATATAATCGTATATTCAAGAAATTATACTAAATAAACTTAAAAAATAAAATATTGACACATGCAAAATAAGAGAATGATCATTCCCAGAAATAAAGCAAGATTTGACAACGATGAAACTGAAAACATCTAATATGAGGTTTTGAACCTTATGTTTACTATTACTTAGGCACAATGATAACTGCAGTACTTCACCAGTTTCTTGTAAAATTCTTGTGTTGTTCTTGCGTACCTTTCGTCCATAAATCGATTGCAGTTGAAGGTTCCTGGTCTCAAGCTTTTTCTCCACTGATCTTCAAGAGGTTCTCAATGAGTTCTGGTCTGGGCACTAAGCAGGCCACTTTATTACTTTGATATCTTGTTTGAAATAGCCTCTTACTCGCTTTGCAGTTTGGCATGGCGTGTTCTCCTGCTCAGGGTGAAGGTATAACATGTTATACAGGATTTAAGTACATATTCGCATTTACCATTCCAATTATTCATACTATTAGGCCAACTCCTTCAGAAGAAAGCCTCCCCCATATTATGATGCTGCCTCCTCCATGCTTGGCAGACTTTTTAACACATTTATGGTTAAGTCTCTCACCTGCAGTGTGTCAGATCCAACTAGATTAAATTTACTTAAGTCTCTGAAATGAATTCTCTCTATGTTCATGCCTGCAAACAGCATGAGCTTCAGTATATTCGAGTCTCGCCTTCTGGTTCTTCCTGAGGCAATGTGACACTGTCAAATGGCTCACTTCTTTGCCACTATGGGTCCTAATTTTTTGAGAAATTCCTGTTGCAGTCTTGAAGGGGTTCATAGAGAAGCTTTTAATAGCTCTGTCTTCTCAGAAAGTGGTTATGTAGGTAGGCTAACTTTTGTAGGAAATTTATAGGTTTTGTTTTCATTGTATAACTTCAGAACGTGTGAAATCATACTCTTGGAGCTTCATAGCTCTCTTGAAATTGCAGAAAGAATCCTCCCCGAAGTTTTCAAGTGAACAATTCTCTAAAGGAGTTCATGAGTTACTTTCATGTGTGGTAGCATATATGCAATGTGAGTACAAAAACAATAGTGGTTGTACAGTTCTTACCTACTGAGTAAAATGTTGGCAGATGATTTCAAGAAACTTCTAGAATATTCCTGAAAAAATCTTGTCTTATTTTTCATGTGTCAATATTTTATTTTGTTTGTTTATTTAGTATAATTTCTTGAATATAAGATTGTATCATATGAAATCTTCATAAAATATATTAAATGCATGCCTTTATGTACCATGGAAATTTGAGTCACCTATTCATGATATTTTTGATATCTTAATAAAGGAAAATCCTTCTTTTATTTTGTGCAGCAGTGTACCCTTGCCTGCTGGGCTCAGTGTACATTTTACCAGGCCAGTGACCTTGTAAGATTAACAGATGTTGCTCTGTTCAGACTATTTAATTCACTAATAGAAGCAGTACTTGATGTAAATTGAATATATCCTGTTTAATTTCACTTCATTTATGATTACCCTTGTTGGTTATCATTCTTCCATTAATCCATGGTTGTTCTCGTAACTGAAAGGTTTCAAACTCTTTAAACTTGTCTAGCCAATGAAATGTAACTTGTGTATTCAATCACTGAAGTGGGCTAATCCTTTAAACTGGCTATAAATAATTAGGTCAGATTGGAGTCTTTGGATGAAGAGAAAGACTTTTTATTTTGAGCTACCTTGGGATTTTAACAATTGTATTTCTTTAAAGTTGTTACTCAAATGTTGTTGAAACTACCTTTGGATTTGAATCCCTATATTTTTGTAAAGTTGTTACTTGACTGTCAAAGTAAAACTTGTTCTATGCAATTTCAAACTTATTATCTATCTCCCAAAGGCTTTGCTTATTTTGTATTCTTGCTTTGGCCAACAGAGACCAGACAATATCATTTATGTGATGGATGCCAGCATTGGACAGGCCTGTGAGTCGCAAGCACGGGCTTTCAAGGAGAAAGTGGATGTGGGTTCAGTGATAGTGACAAAGCTGGATGGGCACGCCAAGGGTGGAGGAGCACTTTCAGCTGTGGCTGCCACACGATCGCCCATAATTTTTATTGGTAAGAAACATTCCTATTATTAATTTCCAAACAGCCCCACTGAGATATTCACTTGCTGTCAGGTGTTAATTGGCGGTAAAAAAAAAACCCAAACCCCAAACAAGTACATACACCCTTGGAGATGTTCATAGAGATAAAGATAAGCTTTCAACTCATTTTCCCCCATCAATTTTCATAATTTAATGTCAACCACTGTCACAAGAACAAGGGTTTGCATTGTTATATTTTCAAAGTTTAGGAGGAAGGCAGATTACATGCAGTGCAATGTATAGTAAACATATTTCTTCCACCCTAAAATAGTTCCTGCCTTTATTCTAAGCAAATTATTTCTCTCATTTAGGAACTGGAGAACACATTGACAATTTTGAAGAGTTCAAAACCAAGCCTTTCATCTCAAAGCTTCTTGGCATGGGCGATATTGAAGGCTTGATAGAAAAGGTAGAATCTCTTTATACACTCTTAAGTTATCTGATGAGATCACAAAAATAAGGCAGTTCTTTCATCTCAAGACCGATATAGATGATTTTTTCTCTTTTCTCTCCAGGTCAATGATTTGAAGTTAGAAGACAATGAAGCGCTAATTGAAAAACTCAAACATGGACATTTTACTTTGAGAGACATGTACGAACAGTTTCAGAATGTTCGAAAGATGGGCCCCATGTCACAGATAATGGTATGAAAACTTTTTTAATGATCGTGTCTCTTATCATGTTCAGGACTATATAAGAGATTTATGGTTTGTACCTTCGAGTGTCTCCGCTCTTTCTCCGAACTTGTTATAGTTTTATATCATCCTCGCTTCAGTATTTTGAGCCCCTGAAGGGAAGTACCCTGTGTCGCCTTTCACACTTGGTATTGCATGCCCACCCTCCTGGGGTATAAGGGTTATGCGACCCCACTACCACAGGATGGGGGCCAGGCAGGAGGATGCGCCATATACACCTTGCATGATGTCTCTGTTCTTCTCTTCGCTTTAGATACCTCTTTTCAGGCAGTAGCTGTGCAGCTGCACCTGGATAGGAGGTATACTGTTATTTCTACGTATATTCCACTGTCAGCTGACTTCGACGCGGTGGACTTCCGCTGCATTGTGGCACGGTTGCCGAGGCTCTTTCTCTTGCTCGGGGATTTGAACAATAAACACACCCTCTGGAGAGACTAATCGATCAATCCCAGGGCTCAGGTCCTCGCTGATGTGATTGACAAGCTGGAGATAGGTATCCTAAATGTGGATGAGTTTACGCATCACTGCCCAGGAACCGCTTCATTTTCCTCTCTTGATCAATCTTTGTGCTCTGGATGCACAGCCTGATTTTGATTGAGGGGTGGTCCATGACCTCCATTGTGATCACTTTCCCATTCAAATATTTTCTGGGCAGCTGCCAACCCAGAGCCCACCCGGGTGGTGCTTAGTGCGGGCGCGGTGGTCTGCATTTCAGGAAATGACTGAATTCTCTATCTCACTTAAGGAGTTTAGGTCGGAGGATGAGGCCGTTGAGTTCTCTGACAACCTCATCGCCGTGCGCCTAGAATCCGTTTTGCACGACGACCATTTCCATTGTGGTTAGCCGAGTGTGAGACGGGCCTCAAACAGAAGGGGAGGGGCAAAGTACATGCTTCCCCATCTATCCCGACTAGATACACCGCTGCCAATGGGACCTGTGATGTCTTGGGGGGGGGGGCACATGGAGGCCCCCTAAGATAGACATGGTGCTTGAGGCAACCCAACCCAAGACGGTAGAACCTTCCATAGGGGCAAATCCGGCCTCGGCGCCAAGCACCGAACCCGAGTCCGCCCCTGCGCAAGGTCCTCCTCAGACGGCTTAGGTCTCCAAGGCAGTACAAGGAGGGGAGGGATCTCCTCCGGCTGGTACCCCTGCGACCGCCGGGACCTTCTCCATCTCGGAGAAGGACCTTGCTGAGGCCGGTCCATCTGGCCTGGGGGCTCCTGCCGGCGGAGGGTAGAAGAGGGTTCATTACCTGCCCTCCTCTACAAAAAAGAAAAAAAAAACGGAAAATGGGGACGAATGGGTCTACTGCCACTTCAGTAAGCGACCAAGCCAAGATCGGCACGTCCAGCCCCGCTGCCCCTTTTCCCCCCCCCGGGTGCCGAGTCCCTGACAAAGACCAAAAGTGCAGGTGTGCAGAGCGTGTTGGCTAAGGGCAACATGATCCATCAGAGGAGAGATTTAGCTAGTGTGATTGGTAGAGGGCCGAAGGTGACCCGTTTCTCGGACGGGAGCCTTCTAGCGAATGCGTCGGATCCCTCCGAGACGGCCAAGATTAGTGCTCTTTGAACACTTGATAGCACCCCAGTGAGTGTGACACTCACTCTACAATGAACTTCGTGAAAGGAGTAGTTTATGCGAGGGTACTCGTTGACTACTCCATAGAGCTGGCCGACCATGAGGCGGTCAAGGTCGAACGTGTGATGAGAAAACAGGGAGGGGCCTCGAGACCCACCCCTACACTCTTCGTCACGTTCGATTGTGACAAGCTCCCTGAGTCGGTGCGTGCCGGTTGGTACTGCTACCGCGTTAAGGCATTCGTGCCACTGCCGCGGAGGTGCTATTACTGTCACCGCTTCGACCATGTTAATCGCTCGTGTAGACGTGCTAAGTCTGGTTCACCCAAAGTCTGTGTGAATTGCACACGATAAGTCCAAATCGTGTGTGGTTAAGTGTGTCAATTGCGGAGAGACGCACCCCGCTTCTTCGAAGCAATGTGGTGCATATCTCCTTGAAAAAGAAATCCTGGCCGTTCAGGCACTGGATCGTCTCTCCTTTTGAGAGGCTAAGGACTTGGTCTTGGCACGCCCGGCTCAGGCTGAAACATCCTATGCCCCAATAGTAAGAAAGACACCCTCTACTCCTGGCCCCTCCGTCGTTTCCGCGCCCATTCGGAACCCTTCTGCGGGTTCTTCCCACCCCTGGTAAAGCTGGCGGCACAAAGGGTCGACACCCAGCCCCGGCTAAAACCAGGGCTACCCTCCCTTTTCCTAGCGTGACCGTTTCCCATAAGATGAAACAAGCCACGCGCCTCCACCGAAGTCGTTAGACTCACAGGAGGCTACCCTCCGGGGTTCATAAAGCTGCCCCCATAAAGGAAGACAGCACTAAAGGAGCCTCGGCTCCTTCGCCCACACTCTGGTAATCTGGGTGGCTCGGAGACTGTAGGTCCTGCAAAGGAGGGACCACCGCCTCCGAAGACGAAGCCCCCCCTCCTCCCCGCTCGCCTAAGGTTTCAGGCGGAAAGAGGAAAAGACACGCATGGCAAACCCAATCTCCCTCGATAAGTCCTCTACGATGACCGCCTTCAGCGCATTGTCTGGCCAATAGCGCCTTGAGTTCTGCCTCCGTGAAGGTCTTGTCTTCGAAAAGGGCCCCCGCATCTCCTCCGAGTAGGCCTGGAAGGCATATTCCTTCAATGGAATTGCCACGGACTCCGGGCCAACTGGGAGGAGCTGCGGAGGCTCGTCACCTCCCTTTCCCCGTTAACTATATCTTTTTCAGGAGACCATGTTGGCTGCGTACCCCTTGCTCACCATTTAGATACCTCCTTTCAGGCACTGGCCTGTGCAGCTACACCTGGATAGGAGGTATAATGTTATTTCCGCGTACATTCCACCGTCAGCTGACTTCGACGCGGGGGACTAACGCCGCGTCGTGGCACGGTTGCCGAGGCCCTTTCTCTTGCTCGGAGATTACTTAATTAATCCCTAGGGTCAAGTCCTTTCCGACCTGATTGACGAGCTTGACATGGGTATCCTAAATGTGGATGAGTTTACCCATCACTGCCCGAGAACCGCTTCATTTTCCTGCCTCGATCTATCTTTGTGCTCTCCAGATGCTCAGCCTGAGTTTGATTGGGGTGTGGTCGATGACCTCATAGTAGTGATCACTTTCCCATTCAAATAGGATTTTCTGGGCCACTGCCGCCCGAGAGCCCGCCAAGGTGGTGCTTGGCGCGGTAGTCTGCATTTCAGGAAATGACTGAATTCTCTATCTCAGTCGAGGAGTTTAGGTCGGTAGATGAGGTTGTTGAGTTCTTCTTCAGCAATCTCATCGCCGCGGGCCTAACTACTATTCCTAGAAGGTCTGGCCGTTTTGCACGCCGACGACTCCTGTGGTGATCAGCCAAGTGTGAGACGGCCCTCAACCCCCGTAAGGGGCACGGCAATTTGCTCTCCTGACTGCCATGCTAACGTGACTCAGTGCCCCGTCCGGCCCCAGCTTGGCATTCTTTTTCTCCTTCTGCTAACCCCTTCTTCGTCTTCTGTACCAATTCTCTTTCACCCTGCCGCCGTGTTGACGGACTCAGTGTCCCGTCCGGCCCCAGATTAGCCCCTTCTCCTTGTTTCTTTCAGCACACTGAGCATAAATAAGGACCGTGCGTAAAACTATTTAAAAAAAGAAGAAAAAAACGGCCCTCAAGCAGAAGCGTTATGCCTACATGCGCTATAAGCACCGCCCGAACGATTTCACTGTCGGTGAATTTCGTCGGGCAGGGCTAGGTTCCGGCATATTTCGAAGCACATCCGCCTCTCTTCGTGGGCGGCATACGTGTCTTCACTTAACGGGAAGACCCCTTTAGCAGAGGCGTGGAAGCGAATCAAAAGCAATCTCGGACCCCGCGTCCGTGGCGGAATCCTTCGCGACCGCTTTTTCCGCATTCTCTAGCCGGGATGCTGCTCCACCAGCATTCAATGCACGTTGTGATGTCGCGGAAGGCCGCCGGCTGGACTTTACCTCCAGAGGCGGAGAACCCTTCAACGACAGGTTTACTGGGAGCGAGTTGCGCTCCGCTCTCGCTTCGTGCGCGGACACCGCCCATGTTCCGGACGATGTCCCGTACGCCATGCTTCGACACCTGGGTGAGCAAATCATGGCCTTTCTGTTAGATTTGTTCAACAGGATCTGGGTGGAGGGTCTTCTCCCAGATTCCTTGCGAATCGCTACTGTGCTCGCCTTTCGCAAGCCGGGGAGAGATCATTCTACTCCGACCGGTTTCCGCCCAATCTCTCTAACCTCTTGCGTGTGCAAGTTGATTGAGAAATTGGTAAATGTTACATTAACCTTTTTCCTGGACAGCGGGGGCCATCTGTCTTCTGCAGTGCGGCTTCCGCAAGTTCCACTCCACGTCGGATGCTCTGCTCCGACTGGAAAATGCCGTCTGCGAGGCTTTCCTTTGTAGACAGCACTACGCCACGGTCTTTTTTGATCTGAAGAAGGCCTATGATACCGCATGGCGATACGGTATCATGAAGACTCTCCACACGATGGGGGCGAGGGGACGCCTCCCAGTCTTTATATCCGAATTTTTGCGAGATTGTCGATTCCGCGTACGGGTGGGGGGAGCTCTCTTCGGCCCAAAGGAGCAGGAAGAGGGTGTCCCGCAGGAAAGTGTCCTCAGTGTCACACTCTTTGCCCTGAGCATCAACGGCATCACCTCGGTGCTGCCGGAAGATGTTCTCGCTACGCTCTACGTGGACGACCTTTCGATCTCTTTTGGCGCGGCCCAGAGGCCAACTCTGGAGCGTCGACTCCAACAGGCATTGAACCGCGTCTCTCGCTATGCCGAAGCGCACAGGTTTCGGTTTTCTTTGGCCAAGACTAAGGTGGTGCACTTCTGCCGCCATCCACCGCTCCACCCCGACCCAGATTTGTTTCTTAATGGGGTGCGCCTGGATGTGGTTGAGTCGGACTGTTTCCTTGGTCTTGTATTCGACCGACGCCTCACCTGGGAGGCTCATATTCGCAGCCTTAGGGTCTCTTGTACCCGCGCCATGGATATTCTCCGTTCCGTGACGTTCAGCGCTTGGGGCGCTGATAGGGCTACTGCCCTACTTTTTTATCGATCCTTTGTTCGTTCGAAGCTCGACTATGGATGCGAGTTTTATGCATCCGCAGCATGCATAAAACTCGCGGAAGGTGGATTCGATCCACCATACCGGCCTCCGCCTTGCGATTGGTGCCTTCCGCACTTCCCCCATTGAGAGCCTGTTGGTCGATGCTGGGGAGATGCCACTCGCCTGTACGCGCGAGCACGGCGCCTCCCTCAGTCGCCAACAGCTTTCACTGCATCCGCAGCTGATCTCGACGGTGCCTATGCCGCCAAGAGACGCCAGTCATACCCTAAGCCCTTTGGGTTTAGGGCCAGGAAACTCCTTCGAGAGGTAGATATAGCTCTCGGGCCGGTGGCGCCCTTGGTTCTGCCCAGGACGCCACCCTGGAAGGTACCAAATTTGGCTATTTGTCCCCACGCCTCTGCTCCCAAAGCTTGTACAGCGCCGGGAGTATTGCGTTCGACCTTTTTGGAGCACACCTCGTGTCACGCTGGAACCGTGCCAGTGTATACGGATGGCTCCAAATCCCAAGAGGGGGTCGGCTTCCACGTCGTATCCCCTCTGTTTGAAGTCAGCGGGGCTCTGCCAGGCGCTGCGTCTGTCTTCACGGCCGAGCTGGTGGCAATACACCACTCGGTACGGGAGATTACGCGACGTGCCCGGTTCGGAGACCGGATTGTGATCTATAGCGACTCACAAAGCGCCCTGAGTGCTCTCGGGGCATTGGAATCTCCGCATCCCCTGGTTCGCGATATCTGTGACGCCACGGTTTGGCGAGCGGGCGGATGTCGAGATTATCTTCTGCTGGGTTCCTCGGCATGTAGGAATTGCGGGGAATGAGGGCGCCAAAGACTCCGCGAGGACTGGGCGACCGGACCTGCGTTTCGCTTTTCCTCACCGATTACATGGCAGGAATACCGGCTGCTTGGCAACGAAGATGGGAGACGGCCGAGGGGAACTTGAAGTTGCGTGCCATTTCGCCGCGACTGTTCCCATGGACCTACCCCCCTAATGTTGCGAAGGCTTCAGGTTGCTTTATGTAGTCTCCGAATTGGACACACTCGCGTGACGCCCGTCATTTAATGGAGCGCTCGCCTGCGCCTTATTGTATCGACTGCGTTTTCCCCCAGACTGTTCGACGCATCCTTGTTGAATGTCCCATTCTGGGTGATTTTGGCGCAAGTTACCTGTCCCGGTACCGGGACCAGCGTCGTCGCTACTCTTGTCCCGCGTACTCGGAACTGGTTCGTGACACAGACTTGTGAACTATACGACTTTTTGGAGGAGGTTGGCCTCCTCCACTTCATTTGACTGTTTTTTGTAGGTAGCATGTTCCTTTGCTGGTGGTAGGCGCGTCTACTCCCGACTCCGTAATGCGCTTCCTTCTTCTTGTCTTTTTGCTCTCTTTTCTTTTCTTATTTGTTGTTTCTTTACTCTGTGCATAGCCTTTGCCTTTTTAAATCTGTTATTTTTTTCATATTATTCGTTGTTTTTTATTTTAATCTAGCCTAGTGTAGACTGTGATGAGAGTACGCCGACTTTTGCCCCAGTAGGCAGTCGCAAGATGGGCTCTGAAGAAAAAACAAATCGCCGGCTATAAACAAGACAAAAGGTACCTAGATTGGAATCTGTGATGTCTTTGGGTGGATGGCCACATAGAGGCCCTCCCCGTATATTGACATTTTTCCGGAGGTGATCCAGCCCCAGACGGCAGGATTTTTCCTTCTCCTCAAATGGCTCGGGCCCCCGAGGACTCAGAAGAATAGGAGGGGCCTCCTTTCCCGGCTGGCGCCCCTCGATCGTCAAGAGCTCCATTTCAGAGAAAGATCTAGCTGAGGCCGGTCTATCTGGCATAAGGGCTCCTTCCTATGGTGGAGAGAAGCGGGTTCATTTCGCAGCCTTTCGTAAAAAGAAAAGAAATAAAAAAAAAACTTAAGAAGACAAAGAGTTCCTCACACTACTAGGGAGCTTCAGGAACGGACGGTTCGCTGCCCTTTCGGCAAGCGACCAGGCCAAGATCGGCTCGTCCTGGCCCCGATGCTTTCCCGGGTGGGGGGTAGGGGGCAGAACAAGTCCGCTGAGCGGAGCCTAGATTCCCTCAGGGCCCCTCATTCATATATTACCTGCGTTTTCGAGCCCGCTGTCTTCAAATGCTTTCTGGTTATTCGATCCACTGATGGCAGGATGTTGGCCAAGGGCAACATGTTGCGTCACCTTACACTCTTCGTCACGTCCGATTGCGACAGGCTCTCTGAGTCGGTGCGTGCCGCTTGGTATCGCTACCGCGTGAAGGCATTCGTGTCACTGCCGCGCAGGTGCTACTGCTGCCACCGCTTCGCCATGCGAATCGCTCCTCTAGACGTGTAAAGTCGGGGTTACCCGAAGTCTGAAAGTAGCTCCAAGGCCGCACACGATAGGTCCAAATCGTGTATGGCCAAGTGTGTCAATTGCGGAGAGCCGCACCCGCTTCTTCGAAACAATGTGGTGCATATCTCCTTGAGAAGGAAATCCTGGCCGTTCAGATTACTGATGTCTCTCACTCCGCGAGGCTAAAGATCTGGTCCTGGTGCGCTCGGCACTGCCTGGGACGTCTTATGCCCCATTGTTAAGAGAGACACCCTCTGCTTATGGCCCCTCCAGGCCCACGAGCACGGTCGTTTCCGCGTCCATTCGAACCCTTGTGCGGGTTCTACCCACCCCGGGCGTTTCCCTGGTATAGCTGGCGGCATAAAGGGTTCACGGCCATCCCTGGCTAAAACCAGCTTCCTCCCCCCCTCCCCCAATGTGACCGTTTTCCGTAAAGCGAAAGGGCCGCGCACCTCCACCGAGTCGTTAGACTCGCAGGAGGCAACATCCCTGAAGCAGTCGTGATGCAGTCTTCCGGGGTTACAAAAGCTGCCCCCCCGAAAGGAGGACAGGTTGTAGATTTTTTCTTCATCTTTGCCAGTGAGTCTTTCCCATTCCTAAAGTATTTTCATGTCCTTAGTATATAGAATGAGGAACTTGTCGTCACTTATTTCGCTGGGACATTTGCCAACTCTTTCTAAATATATTTCAGTTTCTTTCTGTATCAAACACATTAATCTTAGATTGATCGTTTCCAATTTAGGGAATGCTTCCGGGATTCAGCTCTGATTTCCTGAGTAAAGGAGGAGAGCAAGAAAGCATGGCACGATTGAAGAGGCTCATGACCTTAATGGACAGCATGACAGATGAAGGTCAGTTATTTTAGTTGTTATCGAGCCTTGTTCACTCGGGTTTTTTGCAAATTCTAAACAGAACGCGAATCGAGCCATTTGTTTTCATTATTAATTCTTTATTTCCTTAACTTTGCTTATCCCCCCCTTCCCAGGATTGCACCATTTTGTTTCCTTCTTAAATCTATCGAGAATTTGTCAAAATTGGTTCTGATCTTAACTCAAAAGTGGCATAAATTCATACCCTTAAGCTGTGTACTTTTCATGAACTTGTTCCTTGTCGTTTGAAATTCCCTTGCCTTCTTACTTCACTTCCCATTTAAAAAAACATGATGACACCCTCCCTCATTGGCTTATATGTTTCTTTTCTCAGTGTAAATTTCCCTATGGCTTCTATCTTTTGAATAGCCAAATAAACAAATCAGGTGCCTCCTCATTGATCCATCTCGGGGAGATGCTATTTCCATAGGTTTGTGTGGGAGGGGGGAGGGGGGGAGGTATAATAGAAGTAATAAGTCCCTAGTTTGCAAGGAAAAGCACAGTGATGATGTTTTGCGTTTGTGGTAAAGAGTTAGAAAATTAGAAGGAAAGGATAGTGGTGGTTGACACCTGTTAACCTGCTCACCCTTCTGCAGTATGAGGGTTTTGGGACCCCAGCACCACCTGATAGGCGATTTGAATGGTAGGATTACACGATCCATCTCAGGGGTCAGGTTTTTGCCAACCTAATCGATAAGCTGGGGATAAGTATCATAAAAGTGAATGTTTACCCATCACACGCTGGAACCGCTTCATTTTCCTCTCTCAATCTTTCCAGGTGCACACATTGATTTTGGATGAAAGGTGATTAATGACACTGACAACTTTACCATTCAACTATCATTTTCTTGTGCGCTGCTAACCTACAAATACCACCCCGCCGGTGCTAGGAGCGCGCACGCTGATCCACATTTCAGGAAATGACTGATTTCTCAATCTGAGTCGAGGAGTTTTGGTCCGTGGATGAGGCCGTTGAGTTCTTCTCCGGCAACCATATCACACTGGGCCTAATTACTATTCCTAGAACGTCTTGTCATTTAGTACGCCGTCGCTTCCTTAGTGGTCGGCCGAATGTGAGATGGCCCTTAGACAGAAGCGATATGCCTGCATGCACTATAAGCGCCGCCCGAACGATTTCACTGTCGGGGAATTTTGTCGAGCTAGGGCTAGGGTCCGGTATATTTCGAACCACACCCGCTTCTCTTCCTGGCGGACATATCTCTTCACTTAATTGGAAGAACCTTCTTGCAGAAATGGATTCCAGTCTAGTTCTTGCAGGAGTCTCCTCCACTTCTCCAGGAGAACGGTACTGCAATCTTGGACCCCGCGCTTGGGGCGGAGTCTTTAGCGACCGTTTTCTCCACATTTTCTTGGCGAGATGCCGCTCCGCCATCATTTAATGCACGTCGTGATGTCCCTGAAGCCCGCCGACTGGACTTTACCTCCAGAAGCTGAGAACATTTCAATGATAGGCTTACATTGAGTGAGTTGCGTTTTGCTCTCGCTTCGTGCACGGACACCGCCATGGTCCGGCGATGTCCACTACGGGTAGAGGGTATCCTGTCATATTCCTGGCGAATCGTTACTCTGCTCGCTTTTCGCAAACCGCGGCGTGTGCAAGTTGGTGGAGAAATTAGTAAAGGTTAGTAGATTAGCCTTTTTTATGCACAGTGCGGCTTCTGCAAGTTCCACTCCACGTCGGATGCTCTGCTACGATTGAAAAGTGCCGTCTGCGAGGCCTTCCTTCGAAGACAGCCCAAAATAAAATATATACTTATATGGGTAAATTTAACAAACATAACTCCCAGAGACCTGCGGCCTCTGGCCTCGTGCCTTGGAACCTGATGGTAAACGCTTTGATCCTTATGGGTCAGAAGTCGACCCTGAGTTGGATTACGACCGATTTTTAGTCTTGAAAGCGAACTATAGTCCTCTTAGTAAGGCTGACATCCTCGACGTCTACGAGGATTTTGTTGAGAAATGTGGCGAACCTGCTCAAATGTGGCCACGTAATGATGGCGCATTGATAGTTGAGGCGAAATCAAGCGGGCAGCATCAGCGGATTAAGAACCTACAGTCTTTAGCTTCTGTAGACATGTCCTCTGCTTCGCACCCGACATTTAACACCAGTAAAGGTGTTATCCGATCGGGAGAGTTAATAGATTACGATGTTGACAGGCTGGTATCAAAACTTACCAATCAGAAGGTTGTAAGTGCCCACTGCATTTCCAGGTTTGTGAATGGCGCTAGGTTATCTACCGCCACCATAATCCTGACCTTCAACAGATTGGAACCGCCCAAGTACATTAAGGCTGGCTATCTTAACATCCCAGTCAAGCCTTACGTTGAAAACCCACGACGATGCTTCCATTGCCAACGCTTTGGCCATGTAAGCAAGTTTTGTAAACAGGCAAGGTTGTGTGTGAATTATGGATCGGATTATCACGGGACGCCCTGTTCTCAACAGCCGTGCTGCCTTAACTGTGGTGGAGAACACCCTGCAACATCACAGCAATGCACTTTCTTTCTCTATGAGAGAGAAATCATTGCCATTAGAAACAAGAACAGGGTCAGTTTTAAAGAGGCCAGAAAAAGAGTAAAGGAGATGTATGTCCAACCTGGTATGAGCTTTTCTGATGCTCTGCGTTCTACCGGGCCAAAGAAAGGGAGAAGCCAGAGACCTCCTACTGGTTCTCCTGTGCCTAACCAGGTAAAAAGTCCTCCCCGTCCTAAACGTACATCTCGTGATGAACACTCTTGGTCAGCACCTAACAGTGCTTCTGAGGTTACCAACAAGAAGAGGAACCTTCCATCCTCTTCTGGTTCCCCAAGGATGGTTAAGCACCTTGCTACCGCTCCAGAACATGTGGATGTTGATCATGTTGGTCCTCAGGTGGTATCCCTTCCACCTCTGGATATTCACCCTGCCCCTAAAGGACCAAACTCTTCTTCAGCTCCAAAGCCAGTTATCACTCCCCCCCCGAGAAATAACCTTATTTCTCCCTCACAAGCAGGTTTTAGGAAAAAGCAATGCACCACAGACCTGCTGGTCAGGATGGAGGATCGCATCTGACAAGCTTTCTCAAAAAGACCACTCTATCGCTGTATTTTTTGACAGAAAAAGCCTATGATACCACTTGGAGGTGTGGTATCTTGAAGCAACTGCATGACTGGGGTATCGAGGGTCACAGGTGTACTCTTCAGCATCACCCTCAAACCTGGATAAACTCAATTCCATCATGAACCAGGGCGTGCTTTTAGCCTTGGGAGCATTCAAGTCCTCCCCAATACCTAGTCTTTATGCGGAGAGTGGGATTCTCCCACTACCCTTTCACCGCCTTAACCTTAACCTGCAGTACCTCTTCAGACTGCAACAACTTCCCCAATCACCTGTATATGAGTGCACCTACAATATTCACTCGGTAGCCTCATATGACAGGTTCCCTTCACTGACTCGCCCATTTGCCCTGCGCATGATTGAAGATACGGGTGAACTGAGGGAACTATCAGTAATCCCATATCAGTTCCCAAAAGTACCCCCATGACTATTACCACCAGTGAGGGTCTGCAAGGTGTTGGCAGAGGAACCGAAGACGAAGTTCCTACCTTCCATTCTACGATGCCTCTTCCACGAACATACTGTGCGCCACAAACCAAGCACCTTTATATACACAGACGGATCGAAATCCCCTGACGGGGTAGGAGCCTCTGCTATCCTCCCCTTCCATCATGTATCTGTGTGCCTGCCTAGTGCAGCCTCTATCTTCACGGCTGAGCTTGTCGCGATACTGGTTGCACTGTATACCATCGCTTCTTTACCCTCAGGATCATATACGATATTCTCCGATTCCTTCAGCTCTTTAGAAGCCCTAGCCAATCCATTCCCAGATCACCCATTGGTTTCAAAGATACAGAAGTGGCTTTTTTTATGTCCTCGTTTCACAAAATCTTATTTTGCTGGGTACCTAGTCACATAGGTATAAAAGGGAATGAGAGAGCAGACACTGTTGCCAAGAGGGCAGCATCTCTAGGAACCACCACCCCTGCCCCTCTTCCTTTCTGAGATACTGTTCCACATATCCATGAATATGTGGTCAACCAGTGGCAGAGGACATGGGATGAACTCCCCCCCAACCAAACTACATACCATCAAACAGTCAGTTCGCCCTTGGCCACCCAATACTAGAACCGGTACTCAGGATATTATCCTATGCTGGCTGAGAATTGGGCATTGTCGCCTAACGCATGGCTTTCTAATGGAAAGCCATCAACAGCCTCCAATGTGCACTCACTGTGAAGTACCACTGTCCGTACTCCACCTATTCACCGAATGCACACGCTTCCAAACCCTAAGGCAAAGGGCTTCTCCCTTTTATTTGCCAAGGGGTGCGTTCTCAGCAGGCCCTGAGAAGTATCCTTTCTGAGCACCAGAACACCTTTAATATGAACAAAGGGCTAAAATTTTTATCAGAAGCGAATCTACTAAAGGAAATTTAGTATTTTATCATTTTTAGAATGAGATAGACGTGTCTTGTTACTTTATTTTGATTTTACTATATTTTAGAGACATTTATTTTTCTATGATTTTACTCCCTTTTATTTTCTACGGTTTTACTCGCTTTTATCCTAGATTTGTAACCATAGTCTATGTTGTTTAACGAATATTTGAAATTTTAACGAACCCTTTTTGAAAATGGCTACGAGTTTGTCCACTTGGACCTACGCAGCATTTGCCTTTTATGTACCATTCATTCATTCATCACTTCCCCCACCCCCTTGTTGATACTGCTTTGGAATTTCTTTGATCCCTGAATGAGAAGGAACCAACCATTGCTCCTCCCCAGGAGCCGGCTGTTGTGGAGGTTACCCCTTCGTCTGGGCAGGGCTCTCAAAACCTGACTCCACATCCTTCTCTATCAGCATCGAATTCACAACTTATGCCGATATCCTCGTCACCCCTATCGCCTCTACCATCCCAACCAATACCACCAGCTGTGTTAACATCGTCTGTTCCCAGGACACCTGAACTGACCCCTGGAGTTGCTTCCATCTCTGCTTCTCCAGTGAAGACAGTTCTCTCTTACAGCCACCTTTCAAAATCTGATGCGCCACCTCTTAAAGAAAAAGCAAAGGCAAAACTCAAGCTTCCGATGCCTCCTTTGTTATACTCCAAGCCTAAGGCTAGTATGACACGAACTACTTCCGCCGGTAGTTCAAATCCAAAATCTCCTACCCTTAAGGGTAGGAGAAATCTACCGTTATGCTTAAACGGTAACAATGTTTCCAATTATTCATTGGAACCTCCAAGGTCTCTTTCCTAAATGGGAAGAGTTCAAGCTCCTGCTTAAGGATTACCACCCCGATTGTATCGGTTTACAGGAGACTTGCTTGGGTACTCGCAGAGTACCCAACATTTCGGGTTTTGTGGGATATTATAAGAACCCCAGAGAACCAATTCATGGTTCTGCTGTTTTTGTTAACAACAGGGTTCCCCACAACCAGCTCTCTCTTAACACAAACCTTACGCAGTTGCTGTCCGCCTGTTTTCCAGTCGCCATTATTCGGTCTGTTCGCTGTATCTTCCTCCTGGTGAGGAAAGAGATACAGCTGTTTTAGCTACAGAGTTAGCTAATTTAATTTCTCAACTCTCTCCTCCCTTTTTATTGATTGGCAACTTTAATGCTCGACACCTCCTTTGAGGGGACCATGATAACAACCCTAGACGAAATATGATTGAAAGATTTCTGGGCACTAATGATGTCTGCTTTCTTAATGATGGCAGCCACACATCATTTCACATCCAGACGAACAGTTTTACATGTGCGGGCTTGTCTCTCTGTTCACCAAGCTGTAGAGCTGATTTTGACTGGGCAGTAATCACTTCCCCATTGTAATAACACCATGCACAGGTAGTCCTCCTCCACCAACTAGCAAAAGATAGAATACCCAAAAAGCAAACTGGCCAAAGTTCAGGCACCTCTCGAGCCATGATGGGTCCTTCCTCATGGAGATATTGAAGTGGCTATTGATGATCTTCTAGCCCACGTCAATCATGCAGCTAATTCTTCCATCTCGCTCTCCGTCTCAACTGCTCGTAGACCACAATTGCCTCGGTGGTCTGCTGAATGCTCGAGAGTTGTCACTGAATGTAAATAGGCTTGCCGACGTTACCATCGGTGCCCCATGATGGTAAAGAAACTTGCTCGTAACCGAGCAAGGGCAGCACGGCGACGCACCCTTCGACGAGCTCGAAATACCTCGTTGAATGGTTACATCGCGTCGATATGTTGGCAAACCCCTGTAGACAAAATCTGGAAGAGAGTCAAAAAGCTATTGGGGAAATCCAATGGCTTTACAACTCCCAACATTGTTCAAGCAGGAGAACTGTTGGAAGACTTGTCGAATATTTCCAATGTTTTGGACGGATCGTTTGCTAATATTTGAAGTCCAGACAACTATTCCATCCAATTCCAGCGCTTTAGGCTCAAACAGGAGCAACATCCTATCAACTTTATGGAGCCTAACATGGATAATGAGTCTTATAACCGGCTCTTTTCTATCCATGAGCTCCATAATGCACTGAAGCACTGTGGATCCACTGCACCCGGATCGGATGGCATTTCCTATGATACTCGTATGATTAGGAAGGAATATGCATCCATCCCTCCTCTCACATTTGCTGGACATTTATAACTTCATCTGGATTAGGGGCTGCTTTCCTTCTATGTGAAGGGAGGCTGTGTTTTTACCTTTCCGAAAACCAGGAAAGGATGGGACGGAACCCACCCATTACCGCGCCATTGCCCTTACTAGTTGTCCATGTAAATTGTTTGAGAGGATGATAAATACAAGACTCGTCTTGTTTTTGAGACAAACCATCTTATATCTCCCTCTCAATCAGGGTTTAGAAAAAAACAGAGTACCATCGACCTGCTTGTTAGAATGGAGTCTTATATAAGAGATGCTTTTTTTTTAAAGAGGCAGCTTTCTGTTGCTGTTTTCTTTGATATTGAGAAAGCATATGATACCACTTAGAGGCATGGTATCTTTAAGCACCTCCATGATTAGGGCCTGCGGGGCTTTCTCCTCAGGTTTGTCAAGCAATTCCTCATGTGGTGCACACTCCGTGTAAAAGTTGGAAATGCCCTATCAGAGCCCGTAGAGAAAGTTGAGGGTGTACTACAGGGAAGTGTCCTCAGTGTCACCTGCTTCTCTGTAGCCATCAATAGCATTATCGCAAATCTCCCAGCTGAGATTTCCCCAACTCTATATGTGAATGACAGCGCTTATCTGTTCATCGCCTAGACTTCCATTTGTCTTCCGTAAGCTACAGCGGGTTATAAATACCATAGCTGATGATGCTTCTTCCAAGGGCTTCCGCTTTTCTGCAGTAAAGACCAAGGCTGTCCACTTTTATAATCATAGATCGGTGACATGGGACCCTTCCCATTTGTCAGTCTATGGTGTTCCTGTCACTTTTGAGCCCCATTTCAGATTTCTAGGGGTGATCTTTGATTTGAGGCTTTCTTGGAGGCCTCATTTGTCCGCTTTGAAAAGGTCTTGTCTGAAGAGAATGGACATAATGAAATTACTGTCACACACTTCTTGGGGAAGTGATCGACGCACCCTGTGGCTTCTGTATTCAGCATTGGTCCAGTCAAAGCTGGACTATGGGTCACAGGTGTACTCCTCTGCCTCGCCGTCCATCCTTGAAAAATTAAATACTGTGCATAATCAGGTTGTGCGCCTGGCTTCTGGAGCCTTCAAGTCCTCCCCTATGTGGAGTCTCTATGTAAAGAACGGGGCTCTTCCTCTTCCTTTTCACAGGCTCAAGTCTAACCTCAAATATCTTTTTAGACTTGAGCAATTACCATGGTCGCCAGTGTATGAGTGCACGATCAATTTGCGAACAGTAGCCTCATATGATAGATTTCCATCCCTGGGTCGCCCCTTTGCTCTGCACATGACCGAGCACACAGGACGTCTAAGGGAGTTTTCTGTTATTCCGTTTTCATTACCAAAGATTCCCCCATGGCTCATACCACCTGTAGTGGTATGCAAGTTGCTTACTGGTAGGTCTAAGGATCAGTTCTTGCCTGTAGCCTTGAAAACCATGTATGATCAACACTCCTCCCACCATTGGCCTAGCACCTTTGTGTTCACCGACGGGTCCAAGTCATCGGACGGAGTTGGAGCTGCTGCTGTCTTCCCACCTCAGACAGCATTGGTTCGCTTACCAAGTGCAGCTTCTCTTTTCACAGCAGAACTTGTTGCCATTCTTGCTGCACTCTTTGTTATTGTTCCTATGCCATCTGGTTGTCTTACGATTTTCTCTGACTCCCTTAGTTCTCTGGAGGCACTGAGTGCTTTTGGTCTTAGCCATCCGCTGGTTTCCAAGATCCAGCGGTGGCTTTTTTATCTTTCTCCTATTCATAAGATTTCTTTTTACTGGGTGCCCAGGCACGTGGGCATCCCAAGTAATGAAAGGGCGGATGCTGCGGCCAAGGAGGTGGCATCATTGGAGACACCCCTATCAGCCACTGTCCCACTTTGTGATGTCTATCCCCTCATCACCGAATATGTAGTTGTCTTATGGCTGAAGATGTGGGATGAGCTTCCTCCCATCAAGCTCCATTCCATAAAACCTTCAGTCCTCCCATGGCCACGTAGACTGGAGGTTATCTTGTGCCGACTGAGGATAGGTCATTGCCACCTCACTCATGGGCACTTGATAAATGGGCAGCCCCCACCTTTGTGCATCCTGTGCGGGGTGCAGCTGTCCATCCTTCACATCTTTGCCGAGTGTCCCCTTTTGAGAAATATTGGGAGGAGGGTCTTTCGTTTCATTACTGGGCAGATGGCCCCCTCCCCAACAGGTTCTGCGGGGCATCTTGTCTGAGACTCATGTCTCTTTTAGTGTGAATAGAATTTTTTAATTTTTAGAAGAATCTAATCTTTTAGCCAAAATTTAATATATTGTTTCATGATTTTATATTCTCTATTCTTGTATCTATTGTTGATCCATCTATAGTCTATGTTTTTATCCTTTGTCAAGTTCTCAATAGTTTATTTTTTATATCCTTTTACACCCCTTAATGGTTTTAAATTCCTGTACTTCCATCCTATTGATCTTAATTTCATAACTATATTTTTGTATATTTCCAAGATGTCTATATTTTTATTGAGAACACTCATGTAAATTACCTGTCCTTGAATTTGGCTGCGGGCTCTTCCGTTTGGGCTTTGCAGCATTTATTTTCGGCACTATTCATTCATTCATTTGGTGCGGCCCAGATGCCAACTCTGCAGCGTCGACTCCAACAGGCATTTAACCGCGTCTCTCGCTATGTCGATGACAATCAAATGCTTCGTTTTTCCTTGGCCAAGACTAAGGTGGTGCACTTCTGCCGCCATCCACGGCTCCACCCAGACTCAGACTTGTCCAAATGGGGTTTGCTTGAAAGTGGTTGGCTCGCTCTGTTTCCGTGGACTTGCTTTTGACCGACGCCTCCCCTTGGAGGGAGGTTCATACTCGCAGCCCTAGGTTCTCTGTTACCCGCGCCATGGATATTTTTCGTTTCGGGACGTTCAAAACCTGGGGCGTTGATAGGGTGCCTTACTTTTATAACAATCATTTGTTCGTTCGAAGCTCGACTACGGATGCGAGTTTTATACATCCCCAGCCGAGCATGTATTGCGGAAGGTGGACTCGATCCACCACACTGGCCTTTGCCTTGCCACGGGTTCCTTCCGCACCTCCCCATTTAGAGCAAACTTGTCGATGCTAGGGAGAGGCCACTCCCTTTGCGCAGTGCCTTATTCGCTTATACGGCCGATACTGTCGCCTCCCTAATCGACTACAGCTCTCAATGCATCCGCAGCTGTTCTCGACGGTGTCTATCCCACCGAGAGACGCCAGTCATACCCTAAGCCCTTTCGTTTTAGGTCTAGGAAACTCGTTCGAGAGGTCGGTCTAGCTCTCGGGCCGATGGCGCCCCTGGTTTTGCTCAGGACGCCACCTAGGATGGTACCACCTTTGACTATTTGTCGCCACGGTTCTGCTCCCAAAGCTTCTACAGCGCCGGGAGTATTGCGTTCGGCTTTTGTGGAGCACACTCCGTGTCACGCTGGAACCGTTCCAGTGTATACGGATGGCTTGAAGTCCCAAGATGTGGTCGGTTTCCAGGGCTTATCCCCTCTGTTTGAAGTCTGCCAGTCGCTGCGTCTCTCTTCACCGCCGAGATAGTTGCAATACACCGCTCGGTATGGGAGATAACGTGACATGCCCGGTTCGGAGACGCGATTTTGATTTATAGCAACTCACAAAGCGCCCTGAGTTCTCTTTGGGCACTGGAATCTCTGCATCCCCTGGTTCGCAATATCCCTGATGCCAAGGTTTTAGTGAGCCAGGTGGATGTTGAGATTATCTTCAGCTAGGCTTCTGGATATGTAGGAATTGCGGGGAATGAGGGCGCCAAAGTGTCCGCAAGGACTGGGTGACTAGACCAGCGTTTCGCCTTTCCTCGCACCGATTTCATGTCAGGAATATGGGCACTTCTTTGGGCTGCTTGGCAAAGAAGATCGGAAGACGGCCGAGGGGAACTTAAAGTTGCATGCCATTGCGCCGCGACCGTTGCCATAGACTTATCCCCTAATGCCACGACGGCTTCAGGCTGCTTTCTGTCGTCTCTAAATTGGTTTAGGTTTGCATGCATGTGTCCAATACATCTGGAAAGCAAAATAAAAGTACAAGCTTCCTTAAAGTGGGCATTGGACCTATTAAGGGTATAAAAATGGATAGAGTAGTAGAACAAATAGTGAGAGGGTATAGTGGTGAAAATTTTGAAAAGATAGAATAGAATTAGTTTAGTTAGAGTTAGAAAAGTTTTTTGATCCCTGGTGAAAGGATATCTCTGGATGTCGTAAATATTTTTAGAATATTTAAAAGAGAAAATTATGGCAATGATAGGTCCCTGGTGAAAGGGTTTCTCTGGCGTTTGAAAAAGAGTTGATCATAGTGCTAGAACATAGAGCATAGAAAGGTCCCTGGGGAAAGTGCATATCTGACATTGTTTAAAGTTTAGCTGAAATCTTTATATTTGTGGTAATGTGTATTGGCATTCAAGCCTTTGTAGCAAACGGGTTTTTCCGCTAACTCCAGTAGTCGTAATTGGGATGATTTAGGTTGTATACTTGTTTGTCAAATTTGGGTTTTTATTGTCATATTAGATGAGTTTGCATTCAGTGAAGCCTGATCATTTCTTACAGAACTCTGAGTCTGTAACAACAACAAAAGAGTCGCACGGGAATTTCACGTATCCAAATGGGAGGGCCTCTTGCAGCAGTTTTTAGGGGGTCTTCAGACCATCGACAATTTCTTCTGGGCCTGCATCCTCTGGAAATTGAGTGCTTTCGGCAGTGTACACTAGGAGGTTGATCATTATCGAGTAATATATATACCTATGCTCCCTATTTTTTGAGGATGAAGATCTCTACTCGTACGATGTGACTGCGAGGTTTTTGGGGGGCAGGGCGAATGCTCCAGTTTTTTAGGACTCACAGCTGGGGCAACCATCCCTTCCTCACGTGCATTTGTGGTTGTTTTTGTGTCCGTATTTGTAGTCTTTGCATTATCTTTTTGCGTCGCTGCCATAGCCTGGATCCGAGGATCCCGGGAGGGGGCATTGCTCGGGGTCGGGATTATTTGGCAGCTTTTCTCACTCATGGGTTGGAGGTTTACCCGAAGGATTTCGTCCGACGGAGGGTTTACGGGAAACCACATTTCCTCCCTGCTGTTTTTCATTAGCATGTTATTCATCTCCTTCGCAAAGGTGCCAGGTCACGTTAGGTTCGCAATGTGGAGAAAAGTGCGTTTTTTTGGCCACGCTATTCTTGGCGACAGCGGCCTTGGAAACCTTTGCGTAGGTGTCGTTGGCCTTTCTCTCGTCTTCCTTTTTGCCTTTTTCTTTTGTAAGTTTGATTTGTTCCTTTTTAACTGGACAACGCGTGGATATTGTCTTGTGTGGGCCACCACAGTTAAGGCACTTCTGTACTTCACTTCTGCAGTCACTGACTGTGTTTGGCGCAGAGTCGTCGCATTCGGGCATGTCGCAGTAGTGTGTTCGTTGTACTTGTAGTACTTAAAGCACATTTGCAAGTGAACAAACTCTTCCCCCTTGATCTGCCCAGGGCAGACTCGGACGTGGAAGAGGAGAAGGCCATTCTGCTTTGCTTTAATCGCCATCGAGGTTCCCACGAAAACCACCTTGAATACGTGGGTGTAGCCTTTAAATTTAATAATTTTGGCTACTTTAGCCCGAGGGTAATTCTGGTGGATCTCCGCTGTTATCTCCTCGGAGTGTCCTCCAACTCACGGTTCGAAACGGCGGCAGATGATGCTCCTGTGTGATCATATTTGAGGGGGTGTCTGTGGTTGTAGATTTATTTTTTGGGGGGGGGGTTCTGCGGCATGCAGGGAAGTGAGGGCTTCAGTGTCCTCTTCTTTCGCACAGATCGCCGAATATTGATTAGCCTGCCCAACGCAATATTTAGATTTCCATAAATTTTTCAAAGATCTTACTCCTGTCTGGTTTTGGCCGGTCATGCAAGGTCCTTAAGGAGATTTGCTGTGTTTCCTTCATCGCTCCTTCATTTCACCGGGTGGGGGGTGGGGGGTGTATATATGTATAGGGAGCCGTTTTAAGAAAAAGGAGAAGATGGATGAAAATTAGTGCACAATGTCCCCAAAACAAACAAATTCACAACACTTTACCTTTGTGTGCGACAGAATCTTCTTTTCCCTCTCCCTTCATTAGCCTTTATCGTGGCCAGCAAAGTAAGAAAAGCCACCTTCGAACGCAAGCTGCTTTTGATCTTTCCCGACACTCACAGTTAATGTGAAAACAACAATTCATTTCCCGAAAATTATAACGATCTGATAAAATTTGGCAAGTAAAGCACTTGCAATTAGCACAACTGAACCATCCAGATGACAAGCAGTCTCAAGCTTCCTTAAAACTATTTTTGAAACAGGTAAAATGGCGAGGCTATTCAAATGTATGAAATCCTGGTACTATCAGTATGCAGTATGTTGTCAAAATATCTTCATATAACATCATATTTGTTGATTAATATGATATGCCATGTTGACATGATCTAATAATGGTGAAAGCACATAACTATACCGTGCAGGAAAAAAGTCTGGTACACACATTGCATGCAGGGCCGTATTTAGGATGTCGGGGGGCAATAGGGGCCCTATTGCATACACCGCAGACTAGTAACCTAAATCCTAATATATACTCATAAATAGGACACTTTTAGTTAGGAAATACTGAATGGGGACTATTCTTGCAATGCTCTAATATGTAATGCATACACACAAAATGAAATGAACACAAGTTGTTCTGTTCTTACCAAATTTATTTACACACAGAAATTCAGTTACAATTATTTAATTTTTCCTGAAAAATTATAGTATAACTAACAAGTAAACATAGTTCAAATTAGAGAATGCATGGAGTTATAACCATTACAGTCCAGACACTTTTCTCGATTTTTGTGTTGCAAAGTCGCTGATGATGTCACTGAAGTTCAATTCATGCAGTATATCTGACTCGATGCTCATAATAGCCAGATTTACAAGTCCTTCCTGCTTCATGGATGTCCATAATCAGTTCTCAATTAATTTGAGTTTTGAGAAGGAGCGCTCGCCACTGCAGTTTGATACCATCAAGATAAGGTATATCCGTAGAGCTATCTCAATGTTTGGGAAAGTGTCCTGCACACCCTTGTCTCTGATAAGTATGTACAGGAAGAGCTCAGTGCTGGTATCTTTTGGCTCCTCGTCTGTGAAGATATTGGCAAAAAATCAGAAAGGGGTTGGAAATAAAATATATTGACATGCAAGAAACTTGTGGTATTTCCCCACCTTATGCTATAGTTGTGACATAGTATTTATTCTTTTAATACATTGAAAAATTAAAGAATTTAAAGGGGTCCATACACACCTATAGGCACTACCAAATGGACATAAAAACATGGAATGCTGAAAGATTATTTAATTCTATGCCTCAGTATTACCATACAATAGAAAAATATTATTTTAGTCATACACAAATAATTATTTGAGCGCTCTCTCCATCTTGCTGCAAACAGTGCCCTGAAATAACAAAATGAGGTCCATTTATGTGAGCATAAACTTAATAAACTGCTACTGTTGTCCATTCACATATACGGTCTATGACACTACCTACCTCTCATCAGGGTCTATTGACCCTGCCTCTCATAACATACCAGCGAAATTATGTAAACAAAGTCTTACCACAAATCAAACACTTGAGCATATTATGTCTTAGTAACACCAAATTCCCTACAAACCCTTATCAGTTAATCTAAAATACCTTATAAACATCATCAACATATATATATATATATATAATATCAAAAAATAACACTTAACGAGGTTTAAAAATAAATTGTTTGCTTCTATTAAAATTTATTTTTTGGTCGGAGGGGAGGCCCCCCTCTAGCTCTCGAAAAGTCGCCCGGATGGTCGGGTGTATCACATTCTAGTGTTGCTGAAGTGTTGAAGAGGATCCAAGAAAGTGTGAATATCCAAGATCAACCTCGTTCTGGACGACCCAGGGTCAGCATGCAATGTAACGACAGGTCTCTACGTTGAATGAGACATCAGGATTTTAAGAACCACAGTCCAGCTGCAACACGAATTCACAGAGGGCGGCCAGGTTAATGCATCCATCAGAACAGCCGTTGTAGACTGCTTGCACATGGCCTAAAGTCATATATAAAGCCCACCAGAAGCCGCTGATCAACCTTCAGCAGAAGCGACATCGACTGGCTTGGACACATGCTCACCGCAAATGGATCATATGTCAGTGGAGACCTTTCTTATGCCCCGACGAGTCCACGTTCCAGTTGTTCTCGACCATAGGTAATGTTAGAGTCCGCGAGAGGTCAGGGGAGCAGTGGAATCGAGAATGCATAGTAAAGCATGGTGGTCCCTCTGTAATGAGTTTACAATGATTTACAATGATTGGTAGTACCTCAAAAGACTATATTGTCCATACCGAGGAGGTACTTTATTTGTTTTTTTGAAGACCCTATCTAGTAGTTTTAGAGACAGTATAGTAAAGTTGAAGGCTCTCCCCTACCCACCTCTCCCACCCGAATTTCTCGGGTTTCGAAATTGGAAAAGATACCTGATGTGTAGAATAAAAGTTCACAGTCAGGAATTTTTATAGAAAAGATGAATACCTACACTTTACTAATTTTACGATAACTTTTATAGTTTGGACTTAATATTGTTAACACATAATATTCCTCAAATATATGTCCAATCTATTCTTAAATGTGTTAACGGTGGGACTTGACACAACCTCTTCTGACAACTGATTCCATACATTACAGAACTACAGAATCTAGGACCAGCAAAGACCCTAAGGTCCGCTCGAGGCTAGTCCGCTACACTACATCCGAAACTACGATACACACTTATCTACGAGTGTATCTCTAACATGCTATATTTTTTTTATTATTATTTTTTTTTTTTGAAATATATAATCTACTGTACACACTTATCTACATGTGTACAATGTCATGCATATTAACTACTTCAACCTAGGGGGGGGTGATAGAAAGTTTTTCTTCTCAACTTCCGCAGCCCTCGACTGCTAGTGGTGAAAATCTAGTTATAGGATAGGCGGAAAAGAAAATGGATATCTAAACTAAACATGCAAGAGAAATCGCTGGCATCATTTTTAGTCATCATTTTTACTCTCGTTGTTCCTCCGCTCCAAACTCCTTTTGCAAAGACGTTATTATTTACTGTGCTCAGACTACGTTATATTTATACTATTTAAGTGCGCGTCGAGACGGTTTTTAAACATATTTACCGACCTACTATCCACTACGTGGGTGGGTAGCCTATTCCAAATTTGAGTAATTTTAAACGTAAAATAGTTTTGGGCTATACTAGTGTTAAATCGCTTGTTGACTAATTTTAATCCGTGTTGCCGAGTGTTTCCCCTATGATCCAATTCGAACAAATTCCTATAATCAACGTTTGAAAATCCTTTCAATATTTTAAATACTTCAATTAGCTGACCACGTAATCTTCTGCCTTCGAGAGATGGCAAATCTAATGCCCTGAGTCTTTCCTCATAGGGCCTGTTTCTCAGCTCGGGAATTAATTTTGTAGCCCTACGCTGCACTCTTTCTAATTGCGCGATATCTTTGTTATTATTGAGAAGTAGTTTCCACATACATCGAGTTTGTATTTTTTCGGAACGAGTTTTTTGCTGTTATTACGGGTAATGTTTTTATTGTACTCAAACCAGATGGAATAGTCCACATTTTCTATTCCATTCAGGATTTTATAGACTTCAATTAATTGACCTCGTATGCGTCTTGTTTCTAGTTTGAAGAGGTTTAATTTTTCCAATCGAGTTTCATAATTGTATTTTCTTAATGAAGGTATCATTTTTGTAGCTTTAGCTTGTACTTTTTCTAATCTTTCAATATCTTTTCTGTAGGAGGGCGACCATACTTGTGCACAATATTCCAGTTGTGGTCTTACTAGGGCATTATACAGGTTTATTAGCACTGTTTCGTTTTTATAACTGATCTGTCGCTTGATATAACCCAGTATCTTTAGTGCTTTCTTTTCTACTTCAACAGAGTGCTGAGTGAACTTGAGGTTATTTGATACACAAATCCCTAGTTCCTTTTGGTTTTCTGTTTCGACTATTGTTTTGTTAACGAGTTTATATTCAGCTTTTGCATTTTTGACACCAACATGCATTACTTTGCATTTTTCTATGTTCAGTGGAAGTTTCCATTTTTTCAGACCAATCGGCTATAAGGTCAATGTCTTTTTGAAAGTCTGTTATATCTTGCTCAGTAATTATATTTTTAGCTAATTTGCAATCGTCAGCGAATTTCGAGATTTTTGAAATCAATCCCACGTCTATGTCGTTCACATATATTATAAAGAGCAATGGTCCGAGGTCAGAGCCTTGAGGAACACCACTACTGACAGTTATCCATTCTGACTCTTCTTCGTTTATCACAACTCTCTGCCTACGATCACTAAGCCAATTCTCAATCCACTTTGCTAGGTTACCTTCTATTCCTAGAGCTCTAATTTTGACCATTAGTCTCTTGTGTTGCACCTTGTCGAAGGCCTTCTGAAAATCCAAATACAGAATGTCTACAGACCTCTCCCTGTCGTGAACTGTGTTGACATAATGGAAAAATTCTAATAAATTTGTAAGACACGATCTATTTTTCCTAAATCCATGTTGTGTATTTTTTAATAACTTGTTTGTTTCTAGATGGCTTACTATTTTTTCTGCTATTATACTTTCAAGCATCTTACCAATTATTGATGTCAGACTTATAGGACGATAATTGCAAGCCAGATCCTTTCGTCCTTTTTTAAATATCGGCGTCACGTCAGCTACTTTCCAATCTTGGGGGACTATACTGCTTTCAAGTGATAAGTTAAAAATAGACGTTATTTGTTACACACCTGCTTCTTTTACTTCTTTAATCACTTTTGGCATTATCTTATCGGGTCCTGGGGATTTGAATTTATTCATTTTGTCTATTCGTTTTAGTACATCATTGGGCGTGCACTTAAAGATTTTTAGTGGTCTATTGCCTGTGTACTTGATATTCGGCATAATATTTAGATTTGAGGCATCGTTGGTGTACACTGTTGCGAAATATTCATTTAGTGCCTTCGCTATATCTTTATCTGTGAATTGTAGATTATTATGTAGATCATTGATTGGTCCAATACTATTTTTTATTGGTTTTCTACTATTAACTAAGGCAAAGAATTCTTTGGGATTATTTTTACAGTTAAGAGCCACCCTCATCTCCTCATTACGTTTTGCTCTATTAATTTCGGCTTTTACTTTTCTTCTAAGTTCTATATATTTGATTCTATTTGATTCCAAGTTGTTTGATTTGGCAATCTTATAAGCCTCATTTCTTTTTTTAATATTCCTTTTGATTTCTTTTGTTAACCATTTAGGATTTTTGTTTTTTCCGCTAACTCTGACGACGACAGGAATAAATTGGGATTGCTTCATCAAGAGATAGTTTTTAAAACCATTCCAGGCTTCATTTATGTCTTTACCAGTTATTTGGGGATTTTTTAGACTTTTTCTTAATTTTGTGAAGTTTGCTTCTCGGAAGTCTAAATTTGTAACAAGTCTCTCACTTTTTTTGTGAGTTATATTCACTTCAAATTCTATTAGGTTGTGGTCGCTGTTGCTAATTTGATCGCCTACGCTTACGTTTGAGATTAGTTCGTCATCTGAAGTTAATATCAAGTCTAATATATTATCTCCTCGTGTTGGCTCTGTGACCCATTGGGTTAGCAGGTTGTCATCTATAAAGTTTAATATTCTTTGTCCTTCAGAATCTGACTTCTTCGTCGACCAATTTATTTTGGGGCAGTTAAAGTCACCAAATATGAGTGAGATTTTGTCTTTACTCACCCTCGTCAAAAAATTGTAGAATTGTATGTCTTTCTCAGCTGATTGGTGTGGTTTTCTATACACCAAGTATATATGCAAACTTTTATGTAAATTCAATTTTATTCCTATAAATTCAAATTCTGAGTCTATATTGTAATCAGTAGGCTGGAGGTCCTCAGTTATATATAGGAGTACACCGCCCCCTTCCTTATCAATTCTATCTTTGTGGAACATCTTAAAACCTTGCAGTTGAAATTCGGTAATATAATCCCTCGTATGACTATGGTACGGGGCAGCATGTCAAGTTTAGTGGTGGGTTATCTCACTGTTTGTGATGGCACCATGAATTCAGTCATAGAAGTACCAACCTCCCTTGAGAGATTGCATGCTGCCTTCAGCAAGAGACCTTTCCAGAAATGCTCGGAATGAGATTTTCCAACGAGATAATGCCCCATACCTCAAGTCCGCGTCCACCATACAGTGACAATGCCACGGTGATGGCCTGCCCACTTCACTCTCTGGATATAAATCAACTAGGCAGCCTCTGGCATAAACTGAGAGGCTGTAAGACATCGCCAGCCACCATCCATTGTCGCGCATTCGTGGAGAGCATCATTCGAACAATAAATGTTCTTATCACTACCAAGGAACTCTCGACACGCTACCTAGATTCCTGTATCAGCTTGGTGTTGCTGTACTTTGTACAGAGCTTCATCTGTTATATGTTGCTGATATTACATGTTTTGGCAAATTTTGTTAATTCCTGTTGATTGCTTGAGGTATATATAATTTATTACTTCTGGGGAGCAATTAAAACAAGATAACATTGCTATTTATTCCTCCTTATGTCATTGTTATATTCATATTAATATTCAAATAAAAACTTTAGGACCCAGCATTTATCTACTTTCCTAAAATTCCCGAGGTGCTCGAAAGCTTTTGGTCGTGGCTGTATATTACCAACTAACTCCTCTTCTTTAGTCAAAATTAAGTCTAGGATATTCTGTTCGCTTGCCGCTTCAACCACTCCTTAATGCAAAAAGTTCACATTTATAAATTTAAGAAGTTACTTCTTTCATTGTCAGTTGTTTCATTTAAGAAATCTGCATTGAAATCATCGCATATAACCATGGCAGTTTAGTCTAATTAGTGTTTCAAAAATAATATCATCATCCTCTTTCATTTGCCTTGTTGGTCTATAGCCAATGGCAAATTTCATTTGATTACTATTAATGTATAACATAACGCTATCTCCTTTTCCTATAGGCCTGCTAAGTTAAATTACCTAATAAGAATTTCTTATTACTTTCGGTAAATTTGGAATACCCAGTTCCCCACTTTAACGAAATTTAATTACTTCATTTCTAGTTCCATCCCGAATGGGTGGAGTTAGAAATAATTATAATAAAATACCGCATTGGAGCACCTAACGTCTTCTGGAAACAGCCTTTGAATTTGAACCCAAAGGTTATTATTTTTGAAGGGGGGGGGCTTCATCCCCATAATCCCCTTTAATGGTGGGAGTTGCACCCCCCTACGCTTTATAATTAACTAGTAATATACACAATTCAAAAAGCCGAGAATTAAAACTAAATTCTTGACTCTTGACATTATATAAGCCCTGCCCCCGAATGCTAATTAAATCAATCATATTTTTTACTATTGAGTAATTTTAATTTTGACAAAAAAAATTATATATAATGCAATATGTTGCGATACTAACATTTAACTCCAATAATATAAAATTCTTTCATCACTTCCAATAGCTTCAATTCACTAATTTGGTCCCTTAAAGTGTGCGCGTTTGAGTTAAAAAACATGACAATTTTCATATTAGATTTTTAGAAGTACGATTTGGTACATCATTGTAGTGTGTAATAGGTAAAAAAGAGCTTGGCTATCTGTTAGAGTTAGAGAGAAAGGTCTCAATTATTAAGCTGTAAATGAGTGAATATTTCGCTTGTGCCACCTGGAACAAAGATGAGATCTAAAAATTCAATCACTTACTCACACATAAAGGCTTTATGATTACTAGTAAAACTAGGGGCGTTTTTTGCCAGGGAAAAAGGTTTTTTATTTTAAAACATTCAAAATTGGTGTGCAAAGAAAAAAAAATCATTTACAACAGTGTCAGACATTACCAAATAATATCTGACTTTTTCAACAGCAATTTTCATGTTTGTCCTGCACTTAGGTAAATATTTTAGTTTATCAGCACCTCCGTGTAGACATCATTGAAATTGACATCTTGATCTTTCAAGTTCAGTCCCGTTTCAATTATTTTATATTTTTTTTAATGCACACATATACACACACATGCGCGCGCTAGTATCATTATAATAAGATGACTTGAAAATATAAAAAGTAGTAACTTAAGAACAAACCCAGTTATATGGGTTTCTGCACATTAAATGACTCGCAGATCCTTTTGCAGTTTAAGGCAGGAGACAAGTACAAACGACTCACTTTCGAAAAGAGGTCGCATTTACACAGATTATTATTCTATTAAAAGTAATGTGACTGACTGGTCCCCTGACACGGTCCAGTATTATTTAACCTATTCATGGAATTATTATGCAGAGATATTGGGTTGGCTGCCTAGCTTTCCATACTAGGCAGTTGCATTTAGCCACCTTCTACAAGGTGCGGAAAAAAAAGGCAATCCATCAGATTATGCTCTGAATGTAGGAGGGGGATAATGGTTTGTTGTGCCGAATTTGTGTGTGTGTGTGTGTGTATTTATTCCAAAACCATTTGGCTGGACAATGGCGTTTTGACATTGCTCATGCCCTTTCACCGAGCAACAAGCAAATTCTAATTCATACATCTATCCAGTTCCATTTTATACTTATCCCCATCACCCCTTTTCCTCTCTTTTTTCCTCTTTTTTTTCTCCCTTTTTTTAGTTTCGGATAATTTTCATATTTGTAATTCGCTCTTATTTTCTGAAGAATTGGACAGTCTTGACGGGAACAAGCTTTTCTCGAAACAGCCTTCGCGAATCTCTCGTGTAGCAAGGGGTGCCGGAGTCTTAGAAATTGAGGTTAAAGAGCTACTCAACCAGTACGCCAAATTTGCCCAGATGGTCAAGAAGATGGGTGGGATGAAAGGTTTCTTCAAAGGTAAGCACCCTTTTCATGTAATCTCCCCCTCCATACGCGCACACACCTTAGATTTGCTGACTTATATTTTCCTATGTGGATTTAGTCGGCTTTCACGCCATGCCCAACAGAATCGTCTTCTTGCAGTGGAAATTTGCGATTGTGATCACAGACTTGACATTGATTTTGTTTGCCTTCCTGTATCTTAATTCTAAATGTTGCCTGACTCAGGTGGTGACATGGCCAAGAATGTGAATCAGACGCAGTTGAATCAGTTGAATCAACAAATGGCCAGAATGATGGATCCAAGAGTACTTCAACAGATGGGAGGAGTCAAAGGGCTGGAAAATGTGATGAAGCAATTGCAGCAAGGTTCAAACCCTCTCGGAAAAGGACTTTTCAAGTAGCTTGCCACAATAAGTAGGATTTTCCCTGACAACAAAACTGTATCCACTCCATTCCATTTAGTTGCCAAGTTCTTTTAAAAATCCTGTAGTTATTTGATACAGAAATTTGTTTGTTATCGAGTGGATGCATTTTTGTGCTCTACGAATCGTCTTAAAACTATATTTTTGTTTAAGATATTTTATATATTTATTTGGAGTAATTTATCCGTTTGAAATCTTGAGTATTTAATAAATTTGGATTAATTTGTTGTGAGTCATTTCATTATTTCATTCCAAAACACCTTTGGTCGCAGATCAATGCTTTAAATCGCTATAATAAAGTTATGTTAATTCCCACTTTAGTTTGTTAGGTGTAAGGTAAACAAATCCATCCAACCACTTATTATAACAGTTGCAAAAGGTAAAACATTCAATAATACTTGATTAGAAGACCATTACCTCAATAAAATATCTTCATGATGACAGTGACCCAGATAGTATGAGTAATGATTGTCTCAATGTTTCTGCAGGTTGGTGAATGACAGGCTGGTGGTCAGATAAGCTTTGGCTAACCATTTCCGTGTCATCGGTAGTATCAACGGGTTACAATAAAGTTTTTAAGCCATATAAATCAAACCAAGAATCTCCATCCGCTCAATTTTGCGACGAACTCCAATCTTCCGTATAATGCCTCGTTATCCATCCAGGAGTTGCGTGCTGCATTGTCTGTAGATCTACATCACCTAGCCTTGACGGGATCCATTATGATATGATTCGGCACCTTCATCCGCACTGTCATGTTCTTACTCTTTATATGGGTGAAGGGTTCTTACCATCATCATGGCGCGTAAGGATTGTCCTCCCTTTTATCAAACCGGGCAGGAACGGACTGGGAGCAGATCACTATGGCCCTATAGTTCTTCCAGCTCTCAGCAAGTTGCTGGTGCGCCTGAATTGGTTCCTGCAACCAATCACTGTCTCCATTTTAGCGCGGTTTTCGCAGAGGGTCATAGCACTCTTGATCTCTTAATAAGCTTTGAGGGATCGGTCATTAAAGCACCGAGTTATGGCGATAGTTTTTCAGAAAGCTTACATACTACATGGAGATACGGCCTTATACCGTCTTTTATTCAAAGTTTCTTAGCATTTTGATCCTTTATGGTGCCCTGAGAGAGTTCCTCAGGGCATTGTTTTAAGGGTTTTGTGTTCTGTAATTGCCATCAATGATATTTCTTTTCTCCCAGAGGGTGTATTGGTGACCCTGTTCTTCAATTACTTGGCACTACTGTTCCTCGCCTCGCCTTTCCTCAGCGGCGCGTCGTCTGCAGCTGATAGTCGATGCGGTTTCGAAACCTGCGCGACTTAGAGGATTCTGTTTTTTCGCGAGCAAAACGAAGCTATGTATTCCCACTAGGGTAGAGGGGCTCTTGTTCCTCCATCTATCTTCCTACAAGATGTAGAGATCAAGTTCGACCATGAGTTTCGGTTCTTGGGCGTAAACCCTTGATCCCAAGCTATCCTGGTTATCGCACCTACCTCCTCTTCGAACGGGATGCCTGCGTGCTCTATACATTTTAAAGGTATCTCCCACACGCCATGGTTCAGTGATCATTGCGAACACTGGTCACTCTACACTGCCCTAATCCAATCCAAATTGGACTATGGGTGCCAAATTTTCTCTTTAGCTTCACCCTCAGCCCTGAAATGCTCAACCAGATTCGCAACCTCGCGGCTCGTCTTTCCAGTGGAGCCTTCCGCAGCTCACCCGTGAACAGTCTTTACAGTGATAGTAGGGTGCTGCCCTTGCCCTATCATCCACTCTAGATCTCTGCAATACCTCTCTTTTAGGGCAACCCCCTGTGTGAGAGTTTTACAGATGCCTTTATGCTGCTGAATCAATGGTTGCATTCAATAGGTTGCCGTCTTGACCGCACCCCTTGAACCTTCGGATAAGAGCTCATCTCTCTAACCTGAGGACTTGAAGGATACTGAGCGTTGGGATACTATTAATGGAAGATATATTTTAGCCGCAATACCCCTTTGCCTGCGTGTAATGGGCTGACCACCTCCCTGCGGCCGTTGTCGGATGCATAAGGTTGTACTGCCAGGTCAACTAAAAGTTCGGGTATCTGGGTCTGCTACTTCAGATCTTGGCCGTCCTGTCGACGATTAGTATGAATTAGTAAAGAAATTTACCCCCTCCCTGCCTGCTCAGTTGGGAACTGGGTCCTTTGCCGATCGACCTGTTCACTGGGCAACCTCTAGCCGGTGTGCAGCGCTGCACAAATGTGAAAACAATCTTAAATACACCCAGGGAGGGGGCGACTCAGCATGGCCGAGTGGATTCGTCGCTGGCTAACAGTGGTCCAGCGACGCGGGAAGCTGGTCGCAACTCGCCTACGCTATTATTTTTTCTTTGCCCCCATTCCTACTCCCCTCTATCTACAATGGTGCCCAGACCCGGGAGGGGGAGCCTTAACCCTTGGATAACATTTCCAAACGGGCTCTCTTCATTTCTTCAAAATACGCTCCGCTTCTAAGAGAGGGGGTTGTATAGCGTACGAGAAGTGCAGGCAAGTGGCTTAAAAGCTTCGTTTGAATGAGTATTTTTTGAGACTCAGGATGGCCGAGTGGATTCGCCGCTGGCTAACAGTGGTCCAGCGACGCGGGAAGCTGTTCTCAACTCGCCTACGCTATTATTTTTTTCTTTGCCCTCTTTCCTACTCCCCTCTATCTACACTCGCCACCATTTTTTTGTATTTTACTCATATTTGGAGAGTTACCTCCAGGCGAGTACCCCGCCTCTTTTATCTGGGAACCCCATAGACCACAGCGAGGCAGAGGACGCGTCACGTTGCTTCTCGGTACCCCAATAGGGGCAGGTAAACCACTTCAATCACTTTAGAGGAATAAGAGATGTCGCCCCCTAGGCCTTTGCCAAACCCCGTGAATTTGAGGACCGACACATTAATGGTAGACTGCGTGCCTCCCTCCGTTTTTCAATGTAAGTCGATCTGCCTGCCCTACACTTCTGTGATAGGTCTTAGGCCTTATTAGTCCCCGGTCCATAGGGGGAAGTGGATGCACTTGGAGGACCCTTCTGAGGTGTTGATGATACCTGAGGTGCTACCGCTCCAGATAGCAGGGTCTTCCTTTGGAGAAGCCTGGCTCGGTGCCAGATACCAAACCTGAATCTGCTCCTTTGCGAGGTCATCCTAATGTGGTAAGGGCGCCCGAGAACTCATAAGGAGAAGAGGGTTCCTCCCCCCCCCCTCCCTGGTGCCTTCTTGCCGGCCAGGGCCTTCTCGATTTCGGAGCAAGACTGGCTGAGTTGTCCGTCCGGCCTTCGGGTCCCTTCCAGGTTGGAAAGAAGCGGGTTGACTCCCCACCCTCATTTCCTAAAAAGAAAAACAAGAGGTATAAGGGAGGGGGTGTTCTGAAGAGGAACAGATCCGCTGCCAATTCGGCAAGCGACCAGACCAATACAAGCACGTCTGGCACCAAGACGCCCCCGGGCGGGAAGGTCAAAACAAAGACAAGCGTTGCGAGTATAGTGAGCGGAGCCTTGATTACGACTGGGCCCTTCATTCAGAGATTACCTGGTGTTTGTGATTCCGCTGGATTCAAACGTTTCCTGGTTATTCGTTCCACTGATGGCAGCATGTTGTACAAAGGCAACATGATTGGCAGAGAGCCGAAGGTGAGCCTTTTTTTCTGACGGGAGCATTCTAACGAATGCGTCGGACCCTTATGAGGCGGCCATAATTAGTGCCCTTTAAACACTTAATAGCTCCCCCGTGAGTGTGACGCCGCACTCCGCCATGAACTTGGTGAAAGGAGTGGTTTATTATACGAGTGAACTCGTGGACTACTAGAAGACATCACTTAGATCTGGTCGACCACGGGGCGGTCAAGGTCGAACGTTTGATGATAAAATAGGAGAGGCCTTGAGACTCCATGAGTCAGTGAGTGCCGGTTGGTATCTCTACCGCATCAAGGCATTCGTGCCACTGCCGCTGAGAAACTACTATTGGCACTATAGAAGATAAGTCCTTATCTTCTCCATCTAATGTATCAATTTCAGAGAACCGCAGCCTGCTTCCTCGAAGTAATGTATAGTGAATCTCCTGGAGAAGGACGTCTTGGCCCTTCAGCCTGCGGAGCGACGCTTTTTTTTTAACGAGGCTGAAGACTTGGTCGTTTCGCTACTTGGGACGCCCGATGCATACAAACCTAAATAGGCACTATCTGCTCCTGGCCCTTCCGTGCCTATGAGCATGTTTGCTTCTGCGCCCATTGGAAACCTTTCTGCTGGTTCTACCACCCCTCCCCCCTCTCCTGGCTCTCTATGGAAGAGCTGGTGACCCAAAAGGCTCACAACCAGGCTCGGATTAAACTCCCCCCCTCTCCTGGCTCTCTATGGAAGAGCTGGTGACCAAAAAGGCTCACAACCAGGCTCGGATAAAACTACCCATCCCCCACCACCACCACCATCGCTTGACCAGAACTGAAAACCGAAACGGCAGTGCCTCTCCACGGAGTCGTTAGACTCAGGAAAACACACACACACACGGTAGTCGTGAGAGCGTGTTCGTGAGTCCTAAAGCTGCCCCCCACCCCACCACTAAACGAGGACATCGTCAAGGAGATTTCAGCTCCCACGCTAAAACCCGAGGCTGGACTTGGCAGCTCGGAAACACGAAGCCCAAAAGAGGGACAACCGCCTCCGAAGCCAAGACCCACATGTCCAGCTCCGAGGCGCCCCCTGGTGAGGAGCCCAACCTCCCCCGATAAGTACACGAACGCGACAGTAATACCTTTTACGGCCAAAGACGCACATGAGTTCTACCTCTGAGAAGCGTACGGCTTTTCCAATGATAGTCTTCCCTTCGATCTAGGCCCAGAGGGCATATTTCTTCCATAGAATTGCCGTGGACTCGTGGCCAAATGATAGGAGCTGGTGTAGCTTGTCTCCTCATTTTGCCCGTTAGCTATCTTTTTGCAGGAAACCATGCTGGGTGCGTTCCCCTGTCCATCCTCCCATGGTAAAAAGGTTTAGCGTTCCCACCACCAAGGGGGGAGGGACCATAAGAATGTGTTATTTATACCCTGCGTATCTCCGTTCTTCTATTCGCTATAAATACGTACATCCCACTGTCAGCCAATTTCGATGCAGACTTCCACCGAGGCCGTTTATCTTCCTTGGTGATCTGATTCGTAGGCACCCCCTCTAGGATAACTATGCAATCAATCCCAGCGGTGAGGTTCTTGCCCACCTGATCGACGAGCCGGGTTAGTTTAAGCATTATTGCCCGAGAAGCGCTTCTTTTTTTCTGTCTCGATCTGTCCTTGTGCTTTACCGATACACAGCCTGATTTTGTGTGGGAATTGGTCGATGACTTACATTCAAATGTGTAGGAGACAGAATAGAAAGATCCCTGGTGAAAGGGTAGCTCTGTCAATGTGTTAGATTTGTGTGTTTTGGGGTTGTTTTTTCTATTATTTAATAAACTATAAATTATAAATTTATAGTTTATTTAATTAAATTAATCGTAGTTAATTTAATTATTGTTTTCGATCTTATTGATCGATTGATCTTTTGGCATTCAAGCCTTTATTTTTGGTGGGGTTTTATTCCCGCTGAGTTTTTGAAAAGTTTTTGATTATCATTTTTAAATGAATTTAAAAAGTGAATTGATTTTTAGTTTGCGTTTTGCAAGTGGTTTTTAATTTGAGTTTTAATATTCTAAAGGAACCTGCGCTTTACATTGTATGTTTTTGTCAGTTCTGTCAAATGTATTTCGGAGTCACGTCATTGTCTGTCTGTAGCTTGCTACTTTTGAATGGTCTTATTTGTCGGTCTACTTCGATTTCTAAGTGTGTACGAAAGAATTCAGGGGTCAAGCGGGCACCAATGGCTTGCCATATCCTCTTAGCTATCTCGTGAAGCGCCACGTTAATCGGGGATAATCCAACCGAGTCGTGGAGCTCCCTCTGTCGTTTCTGTTCTCTTCTTCGGCTGTTTGTAATAAGTAAAACCGCTTTGTTCTGGATGACTTGAAGTTTCGCAATGTGGGTCTTGGCGCTCGCGTTCAACGGCACCGGGGGGTATAAGAGTCTCAAGCGAATGCACGCATTGAATATCTTGAGTTTATTTGAGCGAGTTAGGTCAATGAACCTATAAAACTCCCTCAAATCTCTTGCTATTCGCGACTGTCCGCCCGATATGACTCTTGTATCCCCCTGTGGTGATTTTGAGCCCCAGAACCGTCCCTTCCGGGCAGTAGGGGATTCTCTCCCCCTCTACCCGTATATCGTTGAAGGTCTTGCGAAACATGGGAATTATTTTGAATTTATGGGCATTGGTTGATATCTTCCATTTCCTCTCGTAAGAGTTGATGTTAGATATCTCCCTAGCCGTGTTTCTCGCCATAAATTCCCTGTGAACGTAAGCGGCGGTACAAATTTGCGATATATCGTCAGCGAACTGGACGTATATCGTACCTTCGTAGAGAGGTTGTGGTAAGTCACGTGTATAAATGTTGTATAAAAGGGGACTGAGACAGCCCCCTTTCGGGACCCCTGATTCGAGCTCGAATTCGGGGCCTTTGTGTTCTCTGATTTGTATATATGCTCTCCTCTCCATTATGTAATCGCATAGAATCCTCTCAAGAATGGGGTTGAGGCCTACTTGCAGGATCTTAAATTGCAGGCCTCTCTTCCAAACCTTATCAAAAGCTTTTTTAACATCGCGGAGCACCAGGTCGGCATGCCTTTTCCTTGTCTTGATGTTTGCAAGTTTTTCCGTAATAACGGCTAGTGCCGTGTCAGTCCCTCTTTTCTTTCTGAAGCCGTGTTGCTGCTCGTTGTGCAAGTTGGCTTCGTCGAGAAAAGAGTTGACCCTATTTGCCAATATCTTCTCGAAGACTTTGCCAGCAAATTCTAAGAGAGATATCGGTCGGAAGTTTGCAGGGCAGTCCGGGGGCTTTCCCGATTTGGGAATGAAGATCATCTTGGCCACTTTCCACTGATCGGGAAAATAGCCTGTGTTCAGAGCGGCATTCATGATGTTAAGAAGCCCACTCAGAACATTAGGCGGGGCCTTGATGAAATTCTCCCTGGTCAGCCCCGTGGTACCCGGTGCTCTTTGACGAAAGGGTTTTAGTGCAACGGAGAGCTCTTGGGCAGTTATTTTACTCCCATAGCCCTCCATCACTCTTTCCTGCGACACACAATGATGAGGGGAGGTTTTATGTATTTGTGTGTTTAGCTGTTGGATTATGTCATTTTCGAAATCGATGTCATAATTGTCATTTTCTTCGGGGGTAATTTTAAAGATTGAAGACCAGAAAATCCTAAACATTTCCTCAATCTCTTTAGTCTCGTCAATTTCTTTATCGTCATGTTTGAGTGTAATTTTCTTCTGTGGGGGTTGTCCTTTTAATCGTTTATATGTCTTCCAAAATGTGCGTGAGTCTCTTTCTATGTCGAGTCCTTCAATCAGTCTGTCCCATACCTGTATTTGTTGGTCCGTAATTAGTGTCTGGAGTTCGTCTTTTATCTGTCTTATTCGTCTATGGGCATTGTGGTTGGGGCCTATCAGCGCTACTACATTGGACAGGTCCTTATATTCTTGGGCCAGGGCTTTCATGGGAGGGGTCCAAATAGGAGCTGTAAGGGTTTTATATTTGATACGGGGAATGCTATTTTCATCTGCTTTAATTAGGAGGTCGGTGATTTTATCCAGCTCTTCATCTATCTCTTCTAAATTGGCATCGAGAAAAGGGTGTGGGATATAATTTAGAAGGTAATTTTTGTAGCTTTCCCAGTTCGCCTGCTTATAGATTTTGCGTTCTGGGATTGCAACTTGAATGGGATTTACGCCGATTGTGATTTTCATAGCCTGGTGGTCGCTCGGAATTATGGGGCCCGGTTCAATGTAGTAGTTGTACGGAAACCTGATACTGGATAAAACAATATCAGGTTTCGTTGCTGCATTTCCTGTAATGTATGTCGGGAATTCTGGTCCGATTCTAGTCACGTATTGTCTGTCAAGTAATACTTCGATGTTTCTACCTGCATTGTTGTAAGAGGTATACCCTGATGCTGCACATCTTGCATTCAGATCTCCAGCAAAGATTACGTTTTTCTTATGGCTGAAGATCTGTAGAAGGTTGTGCAAGGGTACATAGCCGCGTCTTGGGGGTTGATACCCCGTGGCCACGACCAGACCCCCCAGTGTAGTGCCTACCTCAATGGCAAGGTAAGATTCATCTAAGTCGGGTAGTTTTTTGTATTTAAGTCCTTTTTTGACGGCTCTTGCGCAGCCGTCATACCGTTTCTGGCTATAATTTTTGCTAATGACGTCGTATTGAAATATTTTTAATTCTTTTTGTGTGGTCATTCCGTGTTCGTTTATAAGTATAATTTCAGGGTCACTTTGTCGCAGAATGTTGCCATAGATGGAACCTTTACCGCCCCACCCATCGACATTCATTTGTATGATCGTAAGTCTATTCGTCATTTTGAGTAATGTAGGTTCTTTTAGTGTGTGGGATTAAAATAGACGCTTATTCGCGATCTACTTTAGCCCCATGTGGTGTACTGGTGTATGCATCTATGTATATAATAGTGGAAGACAAATAGGTGGTCTATGCATCTATGCATATAATAGTGGAAGACAAATAGGTAGGGATAGATTTTCCTGATGAAAAGGATAGAGGGGGAGGGGAGAAAATTCCAGGTGATAGGGAATCACAGGCGTTGTTTGAGTTTGATGTTTCTCAGTGCTCTATCTTAATATTCGTGATCTTTTTACGTACTTTTTCTTGATTCTTGTTGTGTTTTTCTTTGTTTATGGTACTTTTTTGTGTACATTCGTGTTGTTTCTGTTTTGTGTTATTTACTGTTTGTGATTATTGGTTTGTTTCTTGTGGTTTATGATGTTTCTTCTTGTAGCATTCGAGCCTTTGAGGCGTTTTCTGTGTCTCTCGTGTTCTTCTCGTTGTATGTTTGTGTGTTTTTATGAAATGTTCTGTTCGTTGGGTGATCTTTGTTGCGTTTATTGTTTGTCGTGGTAAAAGTCCTATGTGTATATCGGTTCTTCTTGTCTTTCGGTCTGCGCTTTGCTGCTGATGAAGTCTAGTCTTCTTCTGTTTCTGTCTTCTGGCGGAATGTCTATGTGTCTTTGCCTGGTCTCGTCCGTCATGAGTCGTGGTACTTTCTCCCAGATCTTGCCAGCTCTACTCTGCAGTTTCAAATTGATTGGTGTCATTTGGATCGTGCGGTGTAGGTCCCTCTGCTTCCTTCTTTCTCTCCTCCTGGAATTTGTAATTAAGAGTACGCCCTTGTTCTGCACTCTTTGGAGGAGTCTCATTTTGTTCCTAGAACTAGTACAGATAGGTATCGGTGGATACAGCAGCTTGGATCTTACGAGCGCGTTGTAGATCTTTCTTTTGTTGGCCGTGTTCAGATTTTTGAATCTGAACAGCTTAGAAAGCTCGGCCCTCGCGCTTGCTGCCGTCTGGGTGACGTGGCTGCCGTATCCAATTTTACCTATCCTTAGTCCCAGAACTGTCCCGTCCGAGCTGTATGGAATACGGGCGTCATCTGTTACGATATCGGCCCGTCTCATACGGAAAAATGGGATCACCTTGAATTTTTGGGTGTTAGTGGCGATCTTCCATCTTCTCTCGAACCTGCTGACATGGTCGATCTCACTGGCGGTGATTCGGGACTTTTGAAGGGGGCAGTCATGATCTGGGTGATGTCGTCGGCGAACTGGACGTACAGCGAGTCTTTCCTGATCGGATTTGGTAGATCGAGGGTGTAGATGTTATACAGCAGGGGGCTTAGGCTCTCACCCTGCGGTACGCCTGCAGTTAGTTCGAAGTCGGGTCCCGTGTGGTCGAATATTTGTATGTACGCTATTCTGTCAGTCACATAGTCGCATAGAATTTTTTCTAGTCGTGGGTTTAGTCCAAGTCTCAGTATTTTGAACTGGAGCCCAGTCCTCCATACTTTGTCGAATGCCTTCTTAATATCTCTGAGCACCAGGTCTGCGTACCTTTTCTGGCTAGCGATCTTCGCCAGTTTTTCTGTTATTACAGCCAGCGCCGTATCAGGCCCCCTCCCCCTTCGGAATCCATGTTGATGTTCGTTATGGAGGTTATTCTCCTCCATAAAATCCTGAATTCTGTTGGCAAGGATCTTTTCGAAGACCTTGCCTGCCACTTCGAGGAGGAAAGTGGGCCTGAAACTCGCTGGGCCGTCTGGCGGTTTCCCGGATTTTGGAATGAATATCATTTTGGCGATCTTCCATTCGCCCGGGAAATAGCCAACGTTTAGGCACGCGTTCATGATATTGACCAGCCCCTTTAGGATGTTACAGGGGCGTTCAACCAGTTTAGTTTGGTCAAGTTTGTTTTACCTGGCGCTCTCTGTTTGAAGGCACGTAGCGTCGATAGGATTTCATCCTCCGTTATTTTTCGTCCGTCACCAGTCATCTCTCTGTCCACTGTCGTATTATTAAATGGGTACGTCCTGTCTACTATTGGTCTTAACTGGTCATGGATTTGGTCTTCAAAGTCCTGGTCAAAGTGTTCATTTTCCTCTGGTGTGATGAAGAACACATCTTTCCAGAAGGTCCTGAACACTTCTTCCGTTTCCATTGAGGTCATTTTCGTCCCATCGTCTTTTTTGAGAAGTGTGTCTCTGTCAGGTGGCTTACCCTTCAGTCTTGAAAGAGTATTCCAAAAGGTTCGGGGGTCCACTTCTTCATTCATCTTGTCCACGAAGTTGTTCCAAAGGGCCTCTTGTTGTTCCGTTATGTGTCTTTTCATTTCAGTCCTTAGTATCCTTAAACGTCTGTTTTTGGTTCTGTCAGTGCCGGTCAGTCTAATATCTTCAAATAGTCTCTTGTATTCGTCCGTTAAGTCGTATAACTCCTGAGTCCATCTTGGTGCTGGTAGCGTTTTGCATGATGTTCTGGGTACTGCTGCGCGGTCCGCCTCCACCATTACCTCCGTTAGTCTAGCCAGTTCCTGGTCGATCTCTTCCAGGGTGGCTTCCTCGAGTGGTAGAGGTCTGAACTCACCGAGAAGGGTGCGGTACTCTTCCCAGTTCGTTCTTGAAAAGCACTTTCTCATCCTGACGGGTATTTGAATGGGGCTTGAGGATATTTTAATTAGGGTAGCTCTGTGGTCGCTTGGGATTTGAGGGCCGGGCTGTATGAAGTAATTGTAGGGAAATTGTGAGCTGGTCAGGATGACATCTGGCTTTGTTGCGCAGGTTTCGGTGACATAGGTGGGGAAGTCGGGCCCAATGCGGGCAACAATACCCCCGCCAATAAGGTTCCTTAAGTTCTTCCCTTTCTTATTCAGAACTCCGGTGTATCCGGATTCCGAGCATCTGGCGTTGAGATCTCCCCCGAACAGGACTGTTCTCCCATGTGCACAAAGTTGGAGAAAATTGTGCATCGGGATATAGTTCCGTCTTGGGGGTTGGTACCCAGTGGACACTACCAGTGGCTCCAGGGTAGTCTGGATCTCGACTGCCAGATAGGACTCGTCTAAATCTGGGAGTGACCTAAACTGGATTCCTTTCTTGACTGCGATGGCAGCGCCATCGAAACGCTCCTGGCTGTGATTCTTGATTACAATGGCGTAATTAAAGATTTTCATTTTCATTTGTGTCGAGTTAAGTCCGTGTTCTGATATCAGAACGATATCAGGGTCACATTGTCTAATGATGTTGCCGTAAGTTACCTGTTTGTCGGTCCAGCCGTCAGAGTTCAACTGTAATACTGTCAAGTCCTTTTTTAGTCTGTCCATGTCGTCTGTCAGTTAGTCGTTCCTATTTACGAGTTTCTTGGGGGTGGAGGGGCTGGCTGGAGGAGATCGGGATCTACCGGATCTCTTCTTGTTGAACTCGGGGGCCGTCAATGTTACGAAGGCCTCCTTGTTCAGCCGGACCATTCTCAAGATGAGGGCCTCTTCGACCACCCTCTCGGGAACGTCCTCACTGTACTCACATTTATAGCGACCGGTCGTCACGCCGTCGCTCACGTCCTTGGGCAAATTGGTTTCTGGGAAAGGCGCACTTTCCGTGTATCCTCTTGCCATGATAGGCATGGTTTTCTTCTCTAGAGGATGAGGCTGACCTCGCCCCCTTCCGGTTGGGTGACCGCTTGGTGCGGCTACCATGACGGGGTTTCGATTTTTGCACAGCTCCTGTAGTGGGAATTGAGTTGGCTGATTCTTCGGATTTCTTGGGAGGGGGGGGGGGGGACAATCGCAATTTGAGAGTTAACTTTTTGAGGGAGGATAGATTGTTCCAGGGCGTTTGATTTTGGTGGGTTCTCCGGGAACCACATATCATCCATCCCGTTCTTGACCAGCATTTGGTTTAGCTCCTTCTTGAAGGAGCCGGGTCTCGTGAGATTGGCAATGTGTGCATAATAAATGCAACACATGATCTTTGTCGACTGCTCATTCTCTACCTTGAGGTAGGTAGGATGAGCAGAGGCCTCTTTCACTGCCGCCTTTGCTACTTTGGCATAGGACCTATTATTCTTTGTTTCCTCTTCGTCCCTCCTTTTCTGTTTCTCCTTTCTAATAGCCTCTTTTTTGGCTGGGCAGGACATCGCCATTGCCAAGTGCTCACCTTTGCAGTTGACGCACTTCTTCTCCAGACTCTTAGACTTGGAAAAAATCAACAAAAAATGAGCTCATCGAGAAGTTCACAGCCGGCAAAGGAGGAAAAGTCGAGGGAAAGGAACACAAGAACGCCATCGATTTTTACCTTTTCTCCACGGGATTTCATGAACAAAATCTATTTTTGTACGGAGCTACGTATGGCCAATACAAGATATCGTACTGCGTACTGGGGAGTCTAACTTCTTGTTTACGAAGGAGTAATACTTCAAAGGGGGAAGTTTATCTTCCTATTTACAAAAGACGTTATTAACAGCGGGAAGTTTATCTTCCTATTTACAAAAGAGGGCTATTAACAGCGGGAAGTTTATATTCCTATTTACAAAAGAGAGCTGTTAACAGCGGGAAGTTTATCTTCCTATTTATAAAGTTCAATGAGTGAACCGTTTAAATTTCAAACAAATGTTTCCTAGGTTCATGTGTGAACCGTTTAAATTTTTCAATCGCTACCGCTTGTTCCTTCTTCTCAGGACGAGTTCGTTCACAGACTTTTGGTCTTATGGACTTTCTGGGGGAAGCTATCCTCCTCCATTTTATTGATCTCTTTGGTTTTGGTCCCATTCTCAAGTGCCGTGATCGGTAGACCTTCCCTTGCCGCCGGAGTGTGCCTCCTTCTTCTTGGTTTTGTTTTAAATTTTGCTTTTTTTCTTTTGTTTGTTTTTATAATGTGTATTGCTTTGTTCTGTGTTGTTGTTGTTTTTCTTTTTAATATAGCCTAACAATTGGCTAAAATGAATTACTCCTGATGCCCTGGGAGGTAGTTGCCAGACGGGCCCTATAAAAAGAATTCCTCTGTATTCAGCACCTTCATATGCCTTTTTCCAAAGACATTGTAGTTAGAGAAGAATCGACCAGTCAGTCTTTCCCTCCACAAACCACACCACACCATTACTCGTTCACTTTCTTTCTCATTATTGGTATCAAACCAATAAGGATTTAAGAGGACCAATAGAGCTTATTTTGGCTTTAAAGTTCGACAGATACGAAAAAGTTATCCTCACCAGAGAACAGGATGCCGGTGGCAAAGTCGAAGTCACAGTTCACTTATGGTAAAGCCCACAGGAAAAACTGGACTCGCCGATGTTGGCCATCCTCATTAAGTTTCTGCAGCAATTGCAATCTGAACGGGTGCTATTTCTCCAACATAAGATGCGGTGAATCCATGCGCGAACACGGCGCATGGATTTCCTTGGTTCACAGCAAAGCGTTTCAACATATCAGTACTTGTTTGATAGTTTAAAACCGGTTGTCTTCGGTACTCCTTAACGTGGTTTGTCGCACACACTTTCCATCTCGTTGATCGTGTGTGAAAATGAATTTCCATGTGGATGTCAGTGATTGAATTCGTCTGCCACCACTGTCGTTTCGCGTTCCCACCAGCAGGATGATCTAAATGCGTTTCTCTTTGGTCAACATCGTTGTGCAGCTGTATTAAAACTCTACCAAAGAAAAAAACATTAACTTTTACCCCTTTAGATGAAGCTATTTCATTGTTGATTATTGCCAAAATAAAGCTTACCTTGATAGGATACGTTGGACTAGAGAAAAGATCAGCCTGCTTATGATGGTAGATAAGTAGACGAGATTAAAAGAATATGATCGCCTCTTTCTCGTTGGTCGCATGCACTTAGGTCAATCATGAGTTCTTGGGTGGATTCTAATGAAATGATTGTAGAGATTAAACTTATGATCATATTCACATATGTAGATATTTGGACGTACCTATATGATTTCAAGATTTGTAGAAGGGTCATTCATTTCTAAGTAGAAATGACACGCCCACCCTACCTGGATGTAATCCTGGAGTGGAATCACTCTGCTTGGATATACCCGCGCGAGGTTAAGTTGCAATAGAACTTCCATTTCTTAGATCTTACATGGACCGCTAGCACAAGGGAGGAGGGGTGCTATAAAATTCCCACTGCATGCAAAAGCCTTCTTATACTTTAATCTGCTCCCACAAACCTCACAGAAAACGCAGCCCCACTTTATTGTGGTATGATGTTGTGTAGCCTGTTACGCATGTTACCTGTAGGAGCTGCACATCCTCCAGGCCTGAGTGCAAACTATGGAAGCCCTGCCACTGGATATACATGAACTCTGATTAGGTCTGAGAGAGTTATTGGTGCGCTTCTTCCTCGCTCCCTCTCAGTGCTACTTTTTTATTTTTTCACCCAAGGGCTATCCCACTAACCTTTTGTATACCTGCACTTGGTACCAAGAGGAACTGTTATCACCTAGACAGAGTAGAAATTACGGACGCCACTTCAATGGGTTGAATAGAAGTCTTTGAAGGGAGTGAGGTAAGTTGTTGGTGCTCTTCCTCCTCGCCCCTTCTCAGAATTACTTTTTCTCTGCGACACTCCCCTCAACCAGGGAGGGTATGCAGTCCGTCAGAGTGCCATGTTTGGTTTGCTAAACATGGTGCCTGGGCGGCTGCACGCCACCCTGAGATTATTTAGTGCCGGGTATGATAATAATAATAGGTGATCACCCACCCTACTCGTTAATGGACACGCCTCTCTATGCTTATATTACATACCTACCTACTCCCTTCCAAACGTGCTCTTTTATCCACAGAAGTTCTGGCTGCTTGGCGCACTTTCGTCCTCTTATCAGCCCTTGGTTGAGTCGCAGTGTATACCGTCAAGTCCCTATTTGCTGCAACGACCGAAAACCCACTGGCTGATAAAAGTATTAGGCACGGGGTGTGCTGGGCCGTCGACTCTGCTCACCGCTTTCCAGTGCATATATAAAATCGATACATTGGCCTCATTCTTCATGGTCAAAGCTCGAGGAGAAATTCGTCTGAATGATGGCTGGGTTGTCAATGCCCATCATAGCTTGAACCTGTGAGTCGAAGATATGTAATTGATCATATTCTGAAATTTTATGATCCTATGAAGACTTTTCTCTTAATCTTCCAAGGCAATGGGAGATCATAGTATCTACTTTACATGTAACTGTTTCATCTTATAAACCTATTTGGGTTACAATTAAATAGATTAGTGGGTGACCGCAGGCACGTGGAGATGCGGATATAGGCCTGACTTTCATAATCCCTAGGTGTCAGGGAGGATAAGGTAACACGAAACATCGCTTCGAACGGTGGAGGAGCTCCCTTCCCACCATTATCATACGGTAAAAGGGCCTCCTTTTTCGCATCTATGGACCCGCCCTTTCGCAACTTCACCTCAGAAAAACGGGTTGCCTTCCGAGCGCTTTCTTAGGGGCCTCTCTAGCCTACTTATTATAGAGAGGAGGTTACTCCTCTCCTATGTCTACTGATGAGGTGTCTTCCCCATCACCCCCTACTCTGAAGTCGCCCTTGGAGACTCCACCTCTGCACCAGCGGTGGTCCCACCTTTCTTTTCACAGTGGACTGCCAACAAAACAGGCAGGTAGCCCAGAATTGATCGCTCCGGGTGGAAGCGGCATGATATGGCAACTTCCTTAGAGGAGAAAAGGTTCAAAGGGCCCGTCGGGCCGTGCTCTCTACTGTCCTAAGGGTAGTCTTCCAAGTATGCAGGCGGTCGGCGTGTATGACACACTCTCTTCCACGATGGAGGTTGATTCGCTGGTCCAAGATCACATGACTGGAGTCCTTGATTGGGAACCGATACCTTGGGGGAGGTCATTGGATGGAGTCCATTCCGACCTGAAAATGGTCCGAGAAGTGACCCCACCTCAGATGGCAGGATCTTACATTGAGGCGAACCAGAGCCCGGTGTCAAACACCGAACCCGAGTCCGCCCCTGTGCATGCTTATCCTCAGGTGGCTTGGGCCACCGAAGACTCAGAAGGAGAGGAGGGACCTTATCACTCGAATGTGACCCCTTTGACAACCAAACCCTTCGTCATTTCGGAGAAGGGTCTTGCTGAGGCCGGTATGTCCGGCTGTGGGGCCCTTCCGTAGGTGGAGAGAAGCGAGTTAATTCCCTGATCTCCCCTCCTAAAAAGAAAAAGGAGCAAGAAAAACTCCAAGGGGACTGATGGTTCCTTGCCCGACGATGAAGATTCTGAGAAAACGGATCTGCTGGCATTTTGGAAGGCGCGCCGGTCAATATCGTTGATGTACTGACAAAGATAAAGGCGGAAGTGGGCATAGGTGGACGTGATAACGCAAAAATGTATCACAATAGTCGATAATTCGATAACGATAACCTTATCGGCGATTGCCGATAATCGATAACTGGCGATAAATTTATCGCCCGATAAGGTGATAACCGATAAATCAATAAATCCAAAATTATAATACAATATTGATTATTGACCCTATATAGCGTTATTTTATAAAACAATGGTAAGAATATTTGAATACTGTTTCTTAGTTTCTTACCTGGTGAGGCTCTCCTTCATCCCCTCATAAGTTTTGAAGATCCTCCTCCAAGCTCGAGCCTACCTATTTCTGCCTCCAAGGCACGCGCGGCTCGCCCCTGTGCTAAACTGGAACCAAAAACTGAAATTATCGATTATCGCTAGTTTGGAACCAAAAGTATCGGCGATACCGATGAATCGATGACGCGGGAAAAAATATCGGATAACTGATAACCCGATATCGTTATCGCCATAACGCCCACCTATGGAAGTGCGCTGAGTGGAGCTTCGATTATGTCGGGGTCCTTCATTCAGACAACTTGGCGTTTTTTAGCACCCTAGCTTCAAATGATTTTTAGTTATTCAGTCCACAGATTGCAGCATGCTGGCTGAAGGCAAAATAATCCATCAGAGGAGAGTATTAGCTAGTTTGACTAGTAGAGAGCCAAATCTAACCCGTTTCTAGGATTGGAGCCTTCTGGCGAATGCATTGAACACTTACGAGGCGTCAATGATTAATGTACTTCGTACACTCAATGGCTTACTTGTGAGTGTGACGCCGCGCTCTACCATGAACTTCGTGTAGGATGTGGTTTATATGAAGGAATTCATGGACTACTCCTTATAAGACATTCACTAAATATCTGAGCAACAGGTAGATGCCAAATTCGAACGTGATATGATAAAACAGCGAGGGTCGTCGAAACCCACCCCTACACTATTCTTCATGTTCTGCAGTGACTTGCTACCTGAGTCGGTGCGTGGTGTTTGTATCGCACCCTTGTAAAGGTACTCGTGCCACTACCACAGAGAGCCGTACCCTGCTTCTTCGAATGAATGTGGCGCGTACCTACGGGAGAAGGAAATCCTGGCTCCTCCAGCCCTACGAGCACGGTCTTTTCTGCACTCATTCCAAACCCTTCTGTGGGCTCTATCTCCAGCTGGTGCGCCTCTGCTAGAGCTGGTGGCATAAAGAGTTCACAACTGACCTCAGATAAAATCAAGGATCCACCCCCTCCTATAGTCTGACCGACCGAGTCGTTACACTCACATGATGCAAACCTCTTGAAGGTAGTCGTGAAGCTGTCTTCCTGGCTTCATAAAGATGTCCCCCGAAAATGGTACTGCATAAAAGGAACTTTGGGTCCTACGCTCATACCCATGGCTGGAGTGGGTTGCTCGGAGACGTCGGATCCTTCAAAAGAAGGGCCCTTCCTTAGAAGCTGCCCCGCCCACCAAAGGTTTCGAAGATGGAGTGAGGAAATGACTCGTATAGTGATCCCAGACTTCTCCGATAAGTCGTCGAAGGCGACAGCGCCTTCAGCGCCATCTTTGGCCAAGAGCTTTGAAGTTCTGTCTCCGAGAAGCATACGGCCATTCTCGTGAGGGTTTTTCCCTGCCTACCCTACCTGCTTATGTGGGTTTGCGACCCCACCACCACAGGATGATTGCTGTGCAGAAGGATGCGCGATTTACATCTTGGCTTGTATTTATTTGCTATAAATACTTCATTTTATGAAGTGGCAGTACAGTTACATCCGGATAGGCGGTATACTGTAATTTCTGTGGACATTATACCGTTAGCCAACTTCCACGAAAATTTTCACTGTCAGTGAATTTCGTCAACCTAAGGTTAGGTTCCGGTATGTTTCGAAGCAAACCCGCCAATCTTCGTAACGGGGATAGGAGGCTTCACTTAAGGGGAAGACCCATTTTGCAGAGGTATAGAGGCGAGTCAAAAAGGATTCTGGGCAAGTTCTCGCAGGACACCCACCCCGTTCTCTAGGAGAATGTGATGGCAATCTCAGACCCTGCATAGGTCGGGGGGGGGGAGTAGATGGAGCAGCTAGAGTTGGGGTGCTGGTGAGGGAGCAGCTGATGGAAGATGTGATAGAGGTGGAGAGACGACATACGTCAAAGATTATGAAGATTAAAACAGTTTGGGGAGGAAGAGTGGTGCATATATTTTGGGTTTATGCGCCACAGACTGGTAGAAATGAGAAAGAAAAAGAGGCATTCTGGAGAATGAATGAATAGTGCCGAAAATAAATGCTGCAAAGCCCAAACGGACTAGCCCGCAGCCAAATTCAAGGACGGGTAATTTGCGTGAGTTTTCTCAATAAAAATATAGACATCTGGAAATATACAAAAATATAGCTATGAAATTAAGATCAATATAATGGAAGTACAGGAATTTAAAACCATTAAGGGGTGTAAAAGTATATAAAAAATAAACTATTGAGAACTCGACAAAGGATAAAAACATAGACTATAGATGGATCAATAATATGTAGATACAAGAACAGAGGATATAAAATCATGAAGCAATATATTAAATTTTGGCTAAAAGTTAGATTCTTCTAAAAATTAAAAAATTCTATTCACACTAAAAGAGACATGAGTCTTAGACAAGATGCCCCGCAGAACCTGTTGGGGGGGGGGGCATCTACCCAGTAATGAAAGGGAAGACCCTCCTCCCAAGATTTCTCAAAAGGAAACACTCGGCAAAGATGTTAAGGATGGACAGCTGCACCCTGCACAGGATGAACAAAGGTGGGGGCTGCCCATTGAGTGAGGCAGCAATGGCCTATCCTCAGTCGGCACAAAATAACCTCCAGTCTACGTGATCTCATGGTACGTGGCCATGGGAGGACTGAAGGTCTTATGGAATGGAGCCTGGTGAGAGGAAGCTCATCCCACATCTTCTGCCATAAGCCGACTACATATTCGGTGATGAGGGGATAGACATCACGAAGTGGGACTGGGGCTGATGAGGGTGTCTCCAATGATGCCGCCTCCTTGGCCGCAGGATCCGCCCTTTCATTACCTGGAATGCCCACGTGACTGGGCACCCAGCAAAAAGAAATCTTATGAATAGGAGAAAGATAAAAAAAGCCACCGCTGGATCTTGGAAACCAGCGGATGACTAGGACCAAAAGCACTCAGTGCCTCCAGAGAACTAAGGAAGTCAGAGAAAATCGTAAGACAGCCAGATGGCATAGGAACAATAACAAAGAGTGCAACAAGAATGGCAACAAGTTCTGCTGTGAAAAGAGAAGCTGCACTTGGTAGGCGAACCAATGCTGTCTGAGATGGGAAGACAGCAGCAGCTCCAACTCCGTTCAATGACTTGGACCCGTCGGTGAACACAAAGGTGCTAGGCCGATGGTAGGAGGAGTGTTGATCATACATGGTTCTCAAGGCTACAGGCAAGAACTGATCCTTGGGCCTACCAGTATGCCCCTTCCATACCACTACAGGTGGTATGAGCCATGGGGGAATCTTTGGTATTGAAAACGGAATAACAGAAAACTCCCTTAGAAGTTCTGTGTGCTCGGCTATGCGCAGAGCAAAGGGGCGACCCAGGGATGGAAATCTATCATATGAGGCTACTGTTCGCAAATTAAACGTGCACTCATATACTGGCGACCATGGTAATTGATCAAGTCTAAAAAGATATTTGAGGTTAGACTTGAGCTGTGAAAAGGAAGAGGAAGAGCCCCGTTCTCTGCATAGACTCCACACAGGGGAGGACTTGAAGGCTCCAGAAGCCAGGCGCACATCCTGGTTACGCACAGTATTTAATTTTTCAAGGATGGACGGCGAGGCAGAGGAGTACACCTGTGACCCATAGTCCAACTTTGACTGGACGAATGCTGAATACAGAAGCCACAGGGTGCGTCGATCACTTACCCAAGAAGTGCGTGACAGTAATTTCATTATGTCCATCCTCTTCAGACAAGACCTTTACAAAGGTTCTAATCCAGGCCTCCAAAAAAGCCTCGAATCAAAGATCACCCTAGAAATTTGAAATGGGGCTCAAGAGTGACAGGAACACCATAGACTGAAAAATGGGGAGGGTCCCATGTCACCGATCTATAATTGTAAAAGTGGATAACCTTGGTCTTTACTGCGGAAAAGCGGAAGCCCTTGGAAGAAGCATTATCAGCTACGGTATTTATAACCCGCTGTAGCTTACGGATGACAAATGGAAGTCTAGGCGATGAACAGATAAGTGCTAAGTCATCCACATATAGAGTTGAGGAAATTTCAGCTGGGAGGTTAGCGATAATGCTATTGATGGCCACAGAGAAGCTGGTGACACTGAGGACACTTCCCTGCGGCACACCCTCGACTTGCTCTACGGGCTCTGATAGGGCATTTCCAACTTTTACACGTAGTGTGCGCCACATGAGGAATTGCTAAACAAACCGGGGAGAAAGCCCCGCAGGCCACAATCATGGAGTTGCTTAAGGATACCACGCCTCCAAGTAGTTTCATATGCTTTCTCAATATCAAAGAAAACAGCAACAGAATGCTGCCTCTTTGAAAAAGCATCTCTTATATAAGACTTTATTCTAACAAGCAGGACGATGGTACCCTGTTTTTTTTCTGAACCCTGATTAAAAAACGAGACGAGTCTTGTATTTATCATCCTCTCAAACAATTTACATAGACAACTAGTAAGGGCAATGGGGCGGTAATAAGTAGGTTCCGTCCCATCATTTCCTGGTTTTCGGAAAGGTAAAACCACAGCCTCCCTCCACATAGAAGGGAAGCAGCCCCTAATCCAGATGAAGTTATAGATGTCCAGCAAATGTGAGAGGAGGGATGGATGCATATTCTTAATCATATCATAGTAAATGCCATCCGATCCAGGTGTATTGTATCCACAGTGCTTCAGTAGATTATGGAGCTCATGGATAGAAAAGAGCTTTTTATAAGGCTCATTATCCATGTTAGGCTTCATAAAGTTGATAGGATGTTGCTCCTGTTCGAGCCTAAAGCGCTAGAATTGGATGGAATAGTTGCCTGGGCTTGAAATATTAGCAAACGATCCGGCTAAAACATTGGAAATATGGGACAAGTCTCCCAATAGTTCTCAGGCCTGAACAATGTTGGGAGCTGTAAAGTCATTGGATTTCCCCAATAGCGTTTTGACCCTCTTCCAGATTTTGTCTACAGGGGTTTGCCACATATCAATGCGATGTAACCATACAACGAGGTCTTTCGAGCTCGTCGAAGGGTGCGTCGCCATGCAGCCCTTGCTCGGTTACGAGCAAGTTTCTTTACCATCATGGGGCACCGATGGTAACGTCGGCAAGCCTATTTACATTCAGTCACAACTCTCGAGCATTCAACAGACCACCAGGGCAATTGTGGTCCACGAGAAGTTGAGCCGGAGAGCGAGATGGAGGAATTAGCTGAATGATTGACGTGGGCTAGAAGATCATCAATAGACACTTCAATATCTTTATGAGGGAAGGACCCATCATGGCTCGAGAGGTGCCTGAACTTAGGCCAGTTTGCTTTTTGGGTATTCTATCTTTTGCTAGTTGGTGGAGGAGGACTACCTGTGCATGGTGTTATTACAATGTGGAAGTGATTACTGCCTCGCATGTCAGGATCCACTACCTAGTCAAAATCAGCTCTACAGCTGGGTAAACAGAGAGACAAGCCCGCACATGTAAAGCTATTCGTCTATATGTGAAATGATGTGCGGCTGCCATCGTTAAGAAAGCAGACATCATTAGTGCCCAGAAATCTATCAATCATATTTCGTCTAGGGTTGTTATCATGGTCCCCGCAAAGGTGGTTTCGAGCATTAAAGTCGCCAATCAATAAAAAGGGAGGAGGGAGTTGAGAAATTAAATTAGCTAACTTTGTAGCTAAAACAGCTGTATCTCTTTCCTCACCAGGAAGAAGATACAGCAAAAAGACCGAATAATGGCGACTGGAAAACAGGTGGACAGCAACCGAGTAAGTTTTGTGTTAAGAGACAACTAGTTGTGGGGAACCCTGTTGTTAACAAAAACAGCAGAACCATGAATTGGTTCTCCGAAGTTTTTATAATATCTCACAAAACCCGAAGTCTCCTGTAAAGCGATACAATCGGGGTTGTAATCGTTAAGCAGGAGCTTGAACTCTTCACATTTAGGGAAGAGACCTTGGAGGTTCCAATGAATAATTAGAAACATTGTTACCGTTTAAGCATAACGATAGATTTCTTCCTACCCTTAGGGGTAGGAGATTTTGGATTTGAACTACCAGCGGAAGTAGTTTGTTTTATACTAGCCTTAGGCTTGGAGTATAACAAAGGAGGCATCGGAAGCTTGAGTTTTGCCTTTGGTTTTTCTTTAAGAGGTGGCGCATCAGATTTTGATAAGTAAGTGTAAGAGAGAACTGTCTTCACTGGAGTAGCAGAGATGGAAGCAACTCCAGGGGTCAGTTCAGGTGTAGTGGGAACAGACGATGTTGACACAGCTGGTGGTATTGGTTGGGATGGTAGAGGCGATGGTGGTGACGAGGATATCGGCAAAAGTTGTGAATTCGATATTGATAGAGAAGGATGTGGAGTCAGATTTTGAGAGTCCTCCCCAGACGAGGAGGTAACCTCCACAACAGCTGGCTCCTGGGGAAGAACAAAGATTGGTTCCTTCTCATTCAGGGATCGAAGAAATTCCAAAGCAGTATTAACATGGGGGGGGAGGTAATAACTGGCTTTGGAGCTGAAGAAGAGCTTGGTCCTTCAGGGGCAGGGTGAATGTCCAGAGGTGGAAGGGATACCACCTGAGGACCAATCAACATTCGCATGTTCTGGAGCGGTAGTAAGGTGCTTAACCATCCTTGGAGAACCAGGAGAGGATGGAAGGTTCCTCTTCTTGTTGGTAACCTCAGAAGCACTGTTAGGTGCTGACCAAGAGTGTTCATCACGAGGAGATGTACGTTTAGGACGGAGAGGACTTTTTACCTGGTCAGGCACAGGAAAACCAGTAGGAGGTCTCTGGCTTCTCCCTTTCTTTGGCCCGGTAGAACGCAGAGCATCAGAAAAGCTCACACCAGGTTGGTCATACATCTCCTTTACTCTTCTTCTGGCCTCTTTAAAACTGACCCCGTTCTTGTTTCTAATGGCAATGACTTCTCTTTCATAGAGAAAGAAAGTGCATTGCTGTGATGTTGCAGGGTGTTCTCCACCACAGTTTGGGCAGCACGGCTGTTGAGAACAGGGCGTCCCGTGATAATCCGATCCACAATTCACACACAACCTTGCCTGTTTACAAAACTTGCTTACATGGCCAAAGCGTTGACAATGGAAGCACCGTACTTGGGCGGTTCCAATCTGTTGAAGGTCAGGATTATGGTGGCGGTAGGTAACCTAGCGCCATTCACAAACCTGGAAATGCGGTGGGCACTTACAACCTTCTGATTGGTAAGTTTTGATACCAGCCTGTCAACATCGTAATCTATTAACTCTCCCGATAGGCTAACACCTTTACATGGCAGGAATCCCGTTAGACCTCCAGACTGCCTGGCAAAAAGATGGAAGACGGCTGAGGGGAACATAAAGTTGCGTGCCATTGCGTCGCGACAATGCCACGACGGCTTTAAGTCGCTTTCGGTCTTCGAATTGGGCAATTTGATGGAGCAGTCGCCTATCCCTAACTGTGGCGACTGCGTGCCCCCGGGATTGGTCGGCACACTCTTGACGAATGTCCCACTGAGGGTGATCTACGCTCACATTACCTGTTCCATTACCGGGCCGAGCGTGGCCACTACAGCTTGTCCCATGTACTCGGGACGAGTTTTTTAACAATCTTGTAGACTATCTGACTTTTTGTAGGAGGTTGGCCTCCTTCATTTTAGTTGACTCTCTTTGGGCAAATGATTGTGCACCGGGATAAGGCGGGCCTCTTTTGGACGCCGGAGCGTGCTCCCTTGGTCTTGTTTTTCTGTTTCTTGTTCTGTTTTGTTTTAGGACTTTTATTGTCTGTTGTGGTGTCTTTGAAAAGTTTTTTTTTAATTTAGCCCAGCATTAGGCTGCACGATGATTATGACGGCTCATGCCGTAGTAGACATTCGTCAGGTTGGCACTGGGAAGAAAAAATATGTGGTCGTAGGAAACTATTAAAAAACAACAAGAGTTTGACACCGCTTTCATAACAGGCCTTGTCAATCACTAAGTGTTTAAGCCTTAAAGCTTGAGGGGCAATTCAACAGTCCTTGTCTTTAATATGGGTACGTTCTCTCCTTTTTATCCTATTTTATCGCCTTGTTCTCCCTTTTATATCCCTTAAGCCTTAAAGCTTGGGTGCAATTCAACAGTCCTTGTCTTTAATATGGATATGTTCTCTCCTTTTTATCTTATTTTATCGCCTTGTTCTCCCTTTTATATCCCCAAAAGGAGGCCGCCAATTTCCATTTCGTCTCAATTTATTCCTAGTGTTCTGAATGTGGACATCTTTAGTCAAGGGAAGACATTTTTTATAGGATAAAGAAAGAAATCGGCTCCAACCCACAATGGTTTCTTAAACTCAATGGAATATGAGAAAAATAGATGAGTCAAAAGGTGGATAAATACGAGAAGTCAAAATGTGATCGAGATGCCTTTTTTAAACTAGAAAATAAAAACTAACGAGAACATATCCACATTAAATTTTCAAGGAGAATTTTAGGGAAAGATGCGGAGGTAAGGGGACTGTAGGTGGGTAAATAGGGGCTCCAGAACCAGGGTGGGGGCGCAACTTTCCTACGCCCTCCCCTGTTCTTAAACGAAAGCAGGCACAATTGTCTGAAATAGCCAGTTTCGTCAAGTCATAATACTTGAAAGACACTTCTCAGCGTATTGTTACCCCCCTCCCCAAGAAGAAGTTCGTAATAAAGAGTACAGGTTCTCAACAGTACAAACTCAACCCCCACCCCGACCTCGCGTTCCAGGGAAGACAGTCCCGGCGTGTAACAATTTGGAGATATCGCGTTTACCCTCCAAGACGCGTTATCGAATGAGGCCATACCTTGGTAACTGCAGGCGGGGAGTGAACGGTGTCCGGAGATGGGGGAGATTAAACTTTAGGAGGGAAGGGGGTCGAGGGAGGAAGAGTGGCTCTAAAGACGCGATTTCCTCCGACTGACGCTCAAAGAGGAATCGGATTAATCATAAAAAATGAACCTGCTTCCTGTGGGGGCATTGCGACCCAGGGAGGTTGGCATAGAGACGCGCAGCAAGAGGAGAATGACCGGCCACAAATGGAGGAAATGTTAGTTTCTCCACTTTCATATATGTCGGTCTATTAAAATCGGTGTGTTGACAAAGATAAGGAGAGTTTAATTAAAATTAATTGGCAATATTTTGCATAGAAACAATATTTTAAAAAGTTACGGCCTTAAAGAAGCAAAATAATTCTGTATCCAATTAATCAATTTCAATATTGGGCGTCGCAGTGGAAGAATTATTTATATTTCTTATCGTGAATTAAAGGGAAACTTAAGTAATCCATCCGAGATATTCTCGCATAACGCGAAAAGAAAGACAAAAACAAGATATAAAGAGGAACAATGAGAAAATGCTAAAAAAAATTATATCACGACCATTTTTTTCAAGATATTTAGACTACAGAATTTATTAGTTTAAAACTTAAAGCAAAAACCAACTTGGCATCTCCGTCCGACAATTTATGATAAAACGGTGCCTTTTGGAGAGGGCTAAAAAAAAAATTCAAATATTAAAAGTGCTAAATTTCTGCTTTAAATCAATATAAACTCCTAAAAAACGAATGAGTCTTGAAGTTTAACCTTTTGTTTCTGACCTTAAGTGACATAAAAGATTCAAATTCCTGTTCAGGTTGCTAACATGCCACCATACTACAAATGGATGAACAAAAAAATGCATAAATGAACACCACATGCACTAACACAATTTATAAAGTGTAACCTCCTGAAAGGCCTTAAATTCACACATAATATATACCTGAAGGAGCTACCTGGTGAAAATTAACGTATCAGGTAAGGTTCGAGTCAAGGGAGGAAAGAATTTACGCCCGACAGACAAGAAATCATCAGTGCTCAGAAATTAAAAAAATAAAACCTTCTGGCTAGCACGTGACCAAAGGTCACGTGCTCTCACCTATTCTGATTTATAACCTTACGACCTTCAAAACTTCCAAGAATTCTCGGACTAACCTGGGGAGGACCTTGGAAGTTATATCATTCGAAAGAGAATGTAAAACAACAAGGGTTTCGAATTTCGTTAGAATCGGCCGAATAGTTATGAGGTTATTGACAAATAATTCACGGACTAACCTAGAGAGGACCTTGGTAATTATATCATCCAAAGGAGAATGTAAAACAACATGAGGGTTTCAAATTTCGTTAGAATCGGCCGAATATTTACAATGTTATTACAAAAACCAAAAAAAGCAAAACGGGGACCGACCGACATAGTGAGAAGTAGAGTCGCCCCGCAAGTAAAAATAAACATTTAGGCCAGGTCAATAAAATCTTAAACTTACCCCCCCCCCCAAAAAAAAGAGGATAACCAACAACGGAAACAAATAAATATTTAGGCCAGGTCAACAAAATCTTAAACTACTAACTGCCCCCACACACAAAAAAGAAAACAACATCAACGGCAACAAATAAATATTTAGGCCAGGTACATCAAATCCTACACACACCCCAAAAAACAAACAAAAATCACAAAGGTCAGGTCAATCAAATCTAAACTACCCCTTCCATCCCCCCAAAGAACAAAAATAACGACAATAAATAAATATTTAGGCCATGTCAATCAAATCCTAAACTATCCCGCCCCACCAAAAAACAAAGGCAACAAATAAATATTTACAAGGTGTGATGGGAGAGGGGGGGGGGCAGTTTGATGAAAAGATAAAAAACGAACAGAGCAGCAAGTTGCAAACACCTTCACAGCGTCATGGACAAGTGTACACGCACCTTAGTTGACTCGGTCATCTTTACTCTCAAAAAATACTCAGTCAATCAGAGCTTATTAGCCACCCGCTTGTAATATCGCCACGCTTCAAAGGCGTGCTCAGGTGTTGTAAGGGGGGGGGGGTAGGAGTGGGGAAGGGGCTGCTTTTCAAAAACTTAATCACAAAATCAGGTGTACAGGAATCCAACTCAAGGATTCGGTTCCTTGCTTGGCGCAGGATATTAAACCAAAAAGTGTTTTAACGTCTGTGGGATCAAGTAGTCATCGCAAGTAGATTCAAGGAGCGCCCCCTTATCCGAGTGTGTGCGATCCGAAGGCAACCAAAAAACCCCACGCATTAGGGGGATAGGTCCACGGGAATAGTCGCGGAGCTATGTTACTCAGTTTTCTGCTCCTATTTTTGCCATACAGCTAATAAGGCTGCCTTGATCCCTGCCATTTAATCAGTGTGGTTAACATCGAAATGCCAATACGGTTGCTCGTTCTGTGCCGAAAGCTTGGCCCCTCTCATCAGCGCGCTTGTTCCCACCTACCCCTACGCGTCCAAGAAAACAGCAGAAGATAATTTCGAATTTCGCCAGAACACAGTAGCCGTAGCGTCACAGATACTGTGAGCGATGGTGTGAGAAGGTGCCAATGCCTCAAGAGCATTCACGCGCCCAGTCGATATGAATCACAAAACAGCCTCCGAAGGCGTCGTGAAGGCGACGCACAGTCAGGAAGGGTTCAAATAGGGGGGAGTATGGCGGAGAAATAAGATACTCTCTTCAGACACGGAACCGTGTACACAGACACGCCCATAGTATGCTCCACCGTATGCTTCAAGAAATACGAACCTAGTACGCCCGGTGCGGTACATACTCGTAGCTTAGGAGCACGGGCGATAAACATTTAAACGTTCTATCATCCAGAGTGTAGATTCATTGATAGATACATAGGTATCACTGGCTTGATACATACCGAACTATTGGATTTGCGAAGCCCTCAACCCAAAAGGTTTAATGCATGATGGGCGTAAGTTTTTGGCATAGGCATAAACAAGATCTGTCACGGATAAAATGAGAGTCATTGACGAGAGCGGAAGACTTTCAAATTGCACGTACACGCAAATCATGCACGCTGTATTACGAGCAAGATCTCCCCGGTATCGATGAGAAGGCTGTCCATATATGACGTGTAAAAGAGATCAGTCGCCAAACAGAGCAGTGTTGTGGATCGAATCCACCATTCGAAATAACCGCTCAAACGCGGAGGACTACAATTCACACCCGTCGAACTTGGACAGAACAAATGAACGATAAAATGACAGTAGGGTAACCGTATCAGCACTACACCTGCTGAATGCCACATGAGTAGAGTGTCTATGGCGTAGATATGATATATCTCAAGGCTGTGATTGTGCGCCTCCTGGATGAGGCGTCTGACGAATAGTAGACATCTCGAGGAATCTGTGCCAGTCCGCCACGTCCAGGACAGTCCCGTTTCGAAATAAGTCTGGGTCAAGGTGGTGCCCACGACGCTGACATGAATAACGAAACCAGTGTCATCCGACCTAATTAGAGACGTAGTTCAGAGTCTGTTGGATCTTGAGGTCCAGGGTAGGTATCTGAGCAGCTACAGATTGAAAAGTCTTCTATGCAGAGCGTAGCAAGAAAATCTTCCGTCATCATCTAGGTGATAACGTTGATGTTCATTGCGGGCACTTCCCCGTGGGAATCCCTCCTGTTGCTCTAAAGGCTCAGAGAAAGCTCCTCACCCGTGTACGGAAGCTGCTATCTCGACGAAACTCGGACAGAAAAATGTGCAGCTGTCCACTCATCTCCATAAATGGTTCTTATGATAACGTGTCGCAACGCGTTATCACAGGCCTTCGAAGAATACTAGCAAGGTACTGCCTATAAATAGGGATCTGACATACAGTACTCTGCAATGGGCGCCAATGCATATTATGTGGATTGACAATTATGGAAAAGGCACGGTACAGGATATACCTGAATTCTACTGTTCAAGTAATAAAATAAGCTAACTTAACATTTATCAATTTATCCATTAACTTACATACGCAGAAGGTCAGAGAAATGGAGCCAAAGATGACCTGGGTGGAGTGATTACTCCCTGGCTTACGAAAAGCAAGCACGGTGGCCATTTGCAAGGATTCTGAGCATATATCATTCGACCAGATCATATCGAACACAGGTAACAGAAAATCCGTCTCGCTCACCTAGGTGTCCAAGGATGGCTACCGAATATCATATAGACCACAAATGGTATCCACGCAAGAAGCGAGATTGGAACGCAACTTGCTCAACGAAAACTTGCCATTGAATTGTTCTCCGCCTCTGGAGATGAAGACCAGTCAATGGCCTTCAGCCACTAAGCAACATGCTTGAAATGGTGGAAGTAGAGCTCAGAGAAGGCCAAATTTCCCTTGTCTCTAGTTGTATGCAGGGTTGAAGGATTATAAAAAATAATAGCGAAAATTAACAGGCTTTCTCATTATAAAAGTATTGTACAGATGTTCGTGGAGTAATTAGTGGCTCTAAATATGTTGGGAAAGGTGATATTCCGAATGAGATGGAATAATTACGAATTTCAGTACCAAATATATTCCTCAGATCTTGTCCTTAAGGCAGCAAATTCCTCGGACAGAAAGACCTTATTGAAGGTGTATTCTTTAGTTGCCTCTCGGCATCCATCAGATTTTTCGATGTACCTTCAACATCGCCGAGGTAGACACTCTTATTTTGGGCCTCGATTTTCTCTCTGACCATGACATTTTGGTTGATTCGTGAACCCACAAGCTTGTCTACACCACGACTTCTCACACTGTCTCAGATTCTCTTTCCTTTCTCAGAGCTGTCCGTTTCCCCTTCAATCGTACCCCCCTTCCAGCGCCTTCTGCAGAAGTTTCCTAGCCTTATCCTTCCATCTTTGAAGGATATGCCAACACTGTGATGACCGGATTGAGATGAAAAGAGGTCTTTAGTTCGTCTTTTGTAACATAGACGACTTCCTGATAGCGTCTTCGTCTTTAGATCTATCTCACCTTTGGCAGCTTTTTGATCGACGCAAAGAGTTTGACATCGTACTCAACCCTTCTAAGTGTCTCTTTGGCGTCCCACAATTCGTCGTGTCTAGGACAAAGTTGTTGTCACTCAGGATTGTACCTTGACCTTTTTCCCTCAGGAAAATTTGTCTGTTCTGTGGTATGGTTTATTTTTACTATAGATTTGTACCTGGTGTTTCTCAAACCATGCAAACCCCTCCAGACTTTCATCTTAACCACCAAGAATCACTCTCCTCTGTCATGGTCTTTCGAGTCGTGAAAATCCTTTTTACGCCTAAATCCTATGGCATACTATGTTTCATTGATTCATACCTGTCCTGGGGCCCTTATAAGCGTTGCTTCAGATACGTTATCTATCCAGTTTGGCGCAACACTACACCAGAAGGTTGTTCACTTTTGGCAACAATTGCGTCACTCTTCTAACTGTTCGTTCATGCTATCCACCCTCCAGGCGTATCTTGGTTGAGTTTTCCTCGCCTGATTTTCCTTTCCTCTTGTTCCTTTGCATTTCCGTCGGTAGGTTTTCAACAAAAATTAACTGTCTTTCTCATCTTGGCGTTGTAGCGACACGGTAGTTCATTGCGCACCGTTTCGTGTTGCTAGACATAAACGCCAACGTTCATTCTGGTCTTGCCAACGTGCCAAGGTCCACCGCCACACCAAGACCTGCCTAGCTTCATTTCCTCTTCCTTCGTCACGTGTTGCCGCCATACATACTCGTACATATACAATGGGTGTCGCCTGTTATGGGGAGGCTAGGTAAATTGTATTGTAGATGACAAGGTTACAGTTATATAGGTCCTGACGACGGTGAATGAAAGATGTTTCCGTAAACCACTACCTTATGAGAGAGCGACTAGTTCCAGTTTATAGGTGAAGGATGGCATTACGGCGAATTATTTATCTGACTCCAAGGATAAATGATCCTACGGTGTTCTCCTACTTGGCTGGGCTTATCGAGGGTTCAAGGCAAAGATGGAAATACGAAAATAAACTCTTTATTCTAATAACAGAATATTATGATGCAAGCATCGCGACACGGAACGTACTAGACGGGAGACCAGTAGTATATATATTATCAACGCGAGTACGAGTTAAGGGCGAAACGAGACTTAGTAGATTTATATGTGCGCTCCTCATGGAGAGGGCGTGGTCTATAGATGACCGTGGGGCGGCCTACCTCCGTTATGGTCATTTCTCCACCCTCTAGGTGGGGCTAGGAAGTCTGTTTACAGTGTGTACATCTACATAATAAACTCTTATTTGTCACTGAGCCATCTCTTAAGGTAAACAACTGTGTTTACTCAGACTCCTCCTTAAATATCCGTCTTTGATCATTCTATCTCGAGATACAATTTGGGCAGCTTTTTCAAACCAGGTGTTCAACCATTTTACTTTGCTCCTCTCTGTGTCTTACGCGTGCTTGCTTACATATATGTACATTTACAAATCCTATCCTATTTCTCATACAATATTGAATCTTTACATTCATTAAGACATGCTTTGAATTAATAGGACCAATTCGCGTTTATTTTGTGGAGGGATCTTTTTGGCCTATTGAATCCAGCAATTTTGACGCCAGAGGTCTACCTATTATGTTGTTCGATCACTACACATGTCGATCTAGGTAGCACTCTTACTTATCTTTTAGTTGTACCCATCTTTTCATAATGATCAACCGTTCCACACGTTGACCAGAGGCTTTTTATATTCCTAACATTAGAGCTTCCACCGTCACTCGAACATTCATCTTGGGTTGGGTTTCTCGTTATTGGTGTCCCTTCTACAACTACGACCAACCGTGGGAGACAATTCGAATTCTATCAATGGCAAGTACTCATGTCAGTTATTGTCTCATGACGCATACCTGCCACAAGCAACCATACCTAAAGCAACGGTGCAGTTGAATGTCTACATCTTAACGTCTAGGCTTGTCTAAGCCCCATGCATCTGAATATTACGGGGATGGACAAGCTGCCTTTGATTCCACTTGTGATTCGCTCGTCTTTTGAAAGATAAACTGTCTTGCCCAGCATCAGAACTGATTTACGGTCTTTTGCGTCATTTTTTCTCTTCTGACTGACCTCTACCTTTTTCTCTTGATCCTGCTTCAAATGAGAATAATTTGTTACAAGTTATGGTGGAGATTCACCAGACCGGAAAAGAGATGTCTACTTGTTCCCACGTCTTTTCCCTATGAGACTTACCTCACTCGTCCTTGCATCTTGTTTATGACGGACCCTTTATCGTCATTTCAAAAGAGCCGAAAGTTGTTGTCCTATAGCGTGGCACCAAACAGGATACTGTCTCTATGGACCGACTGAAACCCGCCATTATCGGCGCTGTTCTCCTTGAAGAGTCCCCTTCTCCTAAACACTAGTATTCTAAATATCCATTGATTCCAGGTAACGTTTATCTAACCCCTCCACATTTCTCCTTTACTGACCCATTCTTACTTTCCGAATGCTGTCACTTCCTCTTTTGTTGCAGGGACCCTTGTCGTCAGCTGTTGGCAGTCATGACCAAATCCCTCCATCATTGGTCGCCCCGTCCACGGCAAACCAGTCTTCGAACGGCCATGCCTCGTCAAACGCCAGCTCGGGAGGCCCACCGAAACACATTACCTTCGGTCCGATGACCTTCGCTCGTGCCAGTGCCTGTCTTTCAATGTTGGCACTTCTATAAATTTGTGTCTCCATTGTCCTAATCACCCAAATGACATTGTGACACATTCCAGCAGCGTTATAGGAAGACCACGTAGATTCATGGACTAAAGTTTGTACATATATATATATATATATATATATATATATATATATATATATATATATAGAGAGAGAGAGAGAGAGAGAGAGAGAGAGAGAGAGAGAGAGAGAGAGAGTGCGTTACAAGTAAATCGATACAAATTCGAAAATGTTATTAGGGCTGAAATCAGCTCATTGAGTTTAGCTTCCATGCAGATAACAACATGCGGTTTCTTCTTAGAGTGCCACTGAAATCGAACAAGGTCTGCTGACCAAAAGTCGCGTGTTCTCACTAATTCTGATTTATGACCTTACGACCTTCGAAACTTTCAATAATTTCCGGACTAACCTTGGAGGACCTTGACAAATATAGCATTCCAAAGAGAATGTAAAACAACATAAGGGTTTCAGATTTCGTTAGAATCGGCAAAATAGTTATGATGTTATTGCCAAAACAAAATAATTCCCAGGCTAACCTTGGGAGGACTTTGGCAATTATTTCATTCGAAAGAGAATGTAAAACAACTTATGTGTTACAAATCTCGTTAGAATCGGCCGAATAGTTATGATGTTATTGCCAAAACAAAATAGTTTAAGGGCTAACCTCGAGCAAACCTAGACAATTATATCATTCAAAAGAGAATGTAAAACAAACACAAGGGTTTCGAATTTCGTTAGAATCGGCCGAATAGTTATGATGTTATTGCCAAATTATTCCCAGACTAACCTTGGGAGGATTTTGGCATTTATATCATTCGAAAGAGAATGTGAAACAACATAAGAGTTTCAAATTTCGTTAGACTCGGCTGAATAGTTATGATGTTATTACCAAAACAAATAATTCCAGGGTTAACTTTGGGAGGACCTTGACAAATATATCATTCGAAAGAAAATGTGAAACAACATAAGGGTTTAAAATTTCGTTAGAATCGGCCTAATACTTACAAAGTTATTACCAAAACAAAAAAAAAGCAAAACGGGGACCGACCAACATAGGGAAATATATAGTTACCCGTGACTAGATTCGTACGCGACTAAAAACGGTACGACATACCCGTGGCCTTCCGCGCTGAAGGAACCGTGAAGGAAAATGTGAATTTGTTTAATTACTCTAGGCACCTCGTTTACAAAGTGAAAAGCAATATGGCGATCTGAGAATAAGGAAGAAGTACCTCAGGTCATGAATAGCAAATTTCCCGCCTCTTCGAATGTTCTGGGCAAGTTCAGTAGCGAGGGTCACGTAATACCTTGTCACCTTTGCTTCCTGGGCCTTCAAAGTTAATGCGGACGTTTATATTGAGTTGCTTGAGACTGTTGTCAAGCTTTATATGGACAAATTAGCCGCGAGAAGGCCTTACGTTTTCCAGCAGGCCTTTGGTCCCGCACACAAGGCAAAGAAGCCATAGGCGTGGTTGTACAACATCGTCCCGCACCACTGATCCCCAGATTTGTTGCCGGCCAGTTCCCACGAGTGCACTTTCCCAGAATATTTCGTGTGGGTGTGATTGAGAACGATGTCAACAAGACTGCTTATAATACTTATGATCTCTGAATACCCCCATTGAGGGGATAATGTCATCCATTAAAAAAAAAGACTAACCCAGGCATGCAGCCAGTTCAGGCTCCTCGTGGACGTTTTCCTTTTCATTTGTATAACTTTTTCACGATACCTCCGGATCACATATAGATAACAACATACTAGCTTTTTGTTGTGAAAAGGCATTCATTTTGTGCTGTGAAAAAACTCGTTTAACATGAGTTCGCTCTTTGCTGTGAAAAACAATTAATTTAATATATCTTTGCGCTTTGTTTTTAAAAACAAGTGATTTAGTTTGAGTTTGCGCTCTACTCTGGAAAAACTCTTATTTATTTGAGTTTTCGCATTACTCTAAAAAGAACTCATTGAGTGTGAGTCCGTGTTTTGCTGTGAAAGACAATTCATTTACTATGAATTCACGGTTTGATGTGAAAAATGACTTATTTAAGTATGAGGTCGCGCTTTGATGTGAAAAATAACTCATTTTGTATGAGTTCGCGCTTTTCTGTGAAAAACACTTATTTAATAATAGTTTGCTCTTTGTTCTAAAAGGCACCTCATTTAGTTTGAGTTGCACCTTGCTATGAAATACAGCCAATTTAGTATGAATTCGCGCTTTGCTCTAAAAACACTCATTTAGTATGAGTTCACGGTTGCTCTAAAAAATTATTTTGTGTAAGTTCGCGTTGTGCTGAAAAAATATATATTTCATATACCTTCGCGCTTTGCTTTAAAACAACTTTTTTTAGTATGAGTTCGAACTTTATTGCTTAAAAAAACAACACATTAGATATGAGTTTGCGTTTTGGTTTAAAACCCAACTCACTGAGCATGTTTTCGCACTTTGCTATAAAAAACAACTCATTTAGTAAGAGTTTGAGCTTTGCCGTGAAAAACTCATAGGTTAGTGGAATAAGTTAGTGCTTAGCTGTAAAAAAAAATCATTTAGTATGTATATGTGTTTTGCTCTAAAAAAAAACCCTCATTTTTGTATGAGTTCGCGCTTTGCTGTGAAAAACCTCATTTAGTTTGAGTTCGCACTTTAGTGTGAAAATCAATTCATTTCATATGAATTCGCGCTTTGCTATGAAAATATCCCATTTATATCAGTGCGCGCTTTGCTAAAAAAAAGACTCATTTAGTATGAATTCGTGTATTGTTCTAAAACTCATTTAATAAGAGTTCACGATTTATTGTTAAAAACAAATCATTTAGTATGAGTTTGTGCTTTGGTCTAGAATTCGCGATTTGCTATAAAACACAACTCAGCATTTGTTAAAATCTTTGTGTGAAAAACAACCCATTTAGTATAAGTTGAAGCTTTGCTATGGAAGAAACTCATTTACTATGAGTTCGCCCTTTTCTCAAAAAACCCCCTCACTCATTTAACATAAGTTTGCTATTTGTTAAAAAAAACGTTTTTAGTATGAGTTTGCGTTTTGTTGTGAAAAAGAATTCATTCAGTATGAGTTTGCGCTTTGCTCTAAAAACAACTCATTTAATAGAAGTTCGCGCTTTGATTTGAAAAATAGCTCATTCATTATTAGTTCACGCTTTGCTGTAAAAACTCATTTATTAGTATGACTTCCCGCTTTGATTTGAAAAGCAACTAATTTATTAGGAGTTTGCGCTTTGCTATAAAAAGCAACTCATTTAGTATGAGTTGGCGCTTTGTGCTAAAAACAGCTAATTTAGTAAGAGTTCGCGTTTTGCTCTTAAAAAGCAACTTTTTATTATGAATTATATATTTACACTAAAAAGCATCTTAAAGAGTATGAGTTCGCGCTTTGCTCTTAAAAACCTGTTTAATGAGTTAGAAAATTGATTTACAAACAACTAATTGAGAATGAGTTCCCGATTTTCTCTAAAATGCCTCATTTAGTAATAGTTCGTGCTTTGCTAAAAAAAAACACAAGTCAATTAACAAAGAGTAACAAGGAAAGGAAGTACCCTAGCAGACCTTACGGTCCATTCAAAGAGGGTACCTTTGGACTAGCAATCGAGCAGGCACATGGCTGCTCAATTGTTTTGCGTCCCTAAACGGCCACTTTTCAAGACTTTGTCTAGTCTTGACTTGAACTGGTCAACAGATTCACTGTTGACAACTTCCACTGGAAGTGCGTTCCACTTACCGCAGATACTGTAAGTGAAAAAATTTCCACACAGTTTGCGGTTGTACCGCTTCAGTTCAAGTTTGAAGCCGTGATTGCGCGTTCTGTTCTCACTCAGTGTGAAAATATCCCGGTAGTCAACATTGTTGAACCCTCGAAGTATTTTGAAAACTTCGATGAGCTAACCACGCAGTCTACGGGTTTCCAGCGAGAACAGATCTAATTCCCTTAGTTTATCTTCATAACTTTTATGTCGGATAGAGGGAATCAGTTTGGTTGCCCTGGCTTGTACGCGTTCCAACCTTTCGATATCCTTTCGAAACGAAGGACTCCAAAATTGAACGGCATACTCCAAGTGCGGCCGAACGAGGGAGTTGTACAGACAAAGTACTATCTCCTTGTTACGGTATCCAATCTGGCGCTTTATGTAGCCTAACATCCTTTGGGCTTTCCTCTCTGCCTCGATGCACTGTTTCGAGAACTTGAGGTCGCTAGTAATAGTTACACCCAAGTCCTTCTCAGTGTCACAAGATTCAAGAGCAGTGCCCTTAAGAATATACTGAGATTGGGGGTTTCTGTGGCCGATATGCATTACTTTGCATTTCCCCACGTTAAAAGGCATTTGCCACGTGTCCGACCACTCCCCAATCTTCCCAAGATCTTCCTGCAGGCGGGCAGTATTTCCATCCTTTGCAACGTTCATACCAAGCTTGGTATCATCGGCAAATTTGCAAATCTTGGCAACCATGTCACCGTCCATGTCGTTGACGTAGATGATGAATAGTAGTGGTCCCAGGACAGAACCTTGAGGTACCCCGCTAGTAACGGGCACCCACTCAGAAGCCTGTCCATTCACCACCACCCGTTGCCGTCTGCCACTTAGCCAGTTCTCGATCCAGCCGGCTACTTTTCCATCTATGCCCAACGCTCGCACTTTCCGGAGAAGGCGGCGGTGTGGTACCTTATCAAAGGCTTTCTGAAAGTCTAAGTACACCACATCCACCGCCTTGTCCCGATCGTGCTCACTGAACACGAAGTGGAAGAATTCCACAAGGTTCGTCAGGCATGACCGTTGCCTTCGGAAGCCGTGCTGGGAACTCCTCAGTAGCAGGTTGACTCTAAATACGACGTCATTTTGTCCACCATCATGCTTTCCATGAGTTTACCGACTATCGAAGTCAGACTGATAGGTCGGTAGTTTGACGGTTGGCTTCGGTCTCCTTTCTTGAAGATAGGAGTCACCTCCGCTTCACGCCAGTCTCTAGGAACGCATTCGGTCCGGATTGACATGTTGAAGATTGCGCTCAGGTGTCGTGACACTTGATCGCGCACTTCTTTCAACACTTTTGGTAGAAACCCATCCGGGCCAGGTGACTTGTTCGTCATTAGGTCACTGATCTTTTTTTTTATTTCCCCTTCGGTGAAGTCCATATCCTCCAGCTTTTCCCCCGAGTAGGAATCCATTGGCTGGGGGATGGGACCACACTCTTCAGTAAACACTAAAGAGAAGTAGTCGTTGAGGAGGTTAGCATTTTCTGCATCTAAGTGCTTTAATGCCCCCTCCTCATTTCTCAAAGGGCCAATCGTTCGACGGATTGGTTTACGGCTCTTCAAATATCCAAAAAATTCCTTGGGATTCTCTTTACAGAGTCTCGCCACTCGGAGTTCCTCAGACCGCTTAGCCGCCGTTATGCTGGACTTCACTCTCCTGGCTAGCCTCCGGTATTCGTCAAAGTCGCCCGAGGCCTTTGATTGCCGGTACACAGTTCTCTTCTCTTTAAGCAGTTGGCCGATTTCTCGATTAAACCACTTTAGTTGAACAGAAGACCGACGGGGACATTTCAGAGGGATGAAACGTGATTGAAGACTCATGAACTTATTTTTGAAACTGTTCCACGAGTCTTCAACAACATCGCACACTTCTAACCTCGCGTCAGTCAGTCCAGCACGAAGACCTGCAAAGTCTGCTCTTTTTAAATCGAGTTTCCTCGATTTACTAGTTGCAGGCCCTGCCTTCGGGACTTTGACTACAAATCTAATTAGTCGGTCGTCACTGCCACCGACCTCTTCGCCAACAGAGAGGTCCTCAACGATGTCATCCTCAGAGGTGAAAACCAAGTCGAGGATATTGTCTCCTCTCGTTGGCTCTCTCACCCATTGAGTCAGGAACTCGTTGTTCGCGAACTCTAGGAGTAGTGCGTTCTCGCCACAGGGTTCTCTGGTTTCCCAGTCAACTTGTGTGTTGAAATCCCCCATGACAATACACACTCTGTCTTCGACAAGTTCTCCTAGTAGCTGGTACATATCTCTGTCCTTTTCAACGAGTTGGGCAGGAGGTCTATAAAGCACCAGGGTCCTGTATTTGGCAGGACCTATCTCTAGGTCAACACCTAGTAGTTCATGGTCGGATACGATGTTGCAATCCGTCGAGTTGAGAGTATCCTTGACATACAACATCACACCGCCACCCTCTCTGTCTGGCCTATCTTTCAGGAAGAGCTGGTAACCGGGAATCGTGAATTCACCTTCAAAATCTCGGCTTGAGGTTTTTATCCACGACTCCGTTATGGCCACCATCTCAGGTTCCTCTGTTACTACGAGGCCACGGAGCTCAAGGAACTTATTCCTGATTGACCTCGCATTGAACAGAAGAACTTTGAGGGAGTCTCCCTAGTGTAGGACTCCCTACGCTCTTCCGTTTCCCGGCTTCTCTGTTTTCGTGGTCACAACCTTTTTGACGACCTCCGAGAAGGTTGTTCCAGGAGTGACACGGGCGTGCTGGCGCACGTCCGCTTTCGCTCTGTTTCGAACGCTCCTTTGGGTGCGTTCCACAACATCTTGAATTAGGTTGGCGAGAAAGGCCTTCCCTTTAAAGGAGAGATGTACTCCGTCCCCTTGGTAGAGGTTGTCTCTACCGATAAAGGTACGATAGGGGTCCATGAAGAAGACTCCTTCTGCCGTGCAGAGATCCGCCAACCTTCTGTTTACTGCGACGTTTCTTTCGTGAGCAGTTCGGGATGGACCTCTTCTCGGAAGCATCCTAACCACCACACGTTTGCGGGTTTTAAGCCCTATGTCATCCACGGCTCCCATCACCGTTTGGATGGTCTTACCACTGAGGCCAACCTTACCCCCTCTGAGGTAGAGGTCGTTGCCGCTCACCATCAGAGCAACAACTGAATTCTCAGAAATCTGAGCTTTCTCTGCCTCTACTCTGATGTTGTGGTTACCCCGTCCTGGCAGGCAGCTTACCTTTACGCTAGTGCGAAGGCGGGCCGCTAGCAGCGGCTGCAGATCCCGTGTTTGCGAGTCACCAATGAGGGTGACCTTTGGACACTTGGTCTCTGAAGACGGGGTCTTCCCTTGTGGAAGAGGCCTCCCCTTTTCGTCTTTACTCTCCACATTCTTATCTTTCTTTTTTTTCTTGTTTATCTGTTTTTCTTCTATTTTTGGTTCTACTTTTGTTTCAACTTTATTCTTTTTCTTTTTTTTCTTCGTTTCTCCTTTCTTCTTTTTCTCCTTTTCTTTCGCCTCAGCTAACTTAGCCTCAGATGATGCCGGAATGTCCGCTTGGTTACCAGGGGATTCCGACACGTCAGTGGGCGGCGCCTCTTCTAGGCATCGAACCTGAGCTACGTTAAGGGCTTCGAGCTTCTCCAACTTTCACTCAAGGACCTTAGCTCTCTCCTCTGAGGTTCTATAGAGGTCTTTTAATTTCTCCACCTCTCGCATCAATATGCAAGTAGTGCAGATACTTTCAGGGCTGCATTTAGAGTAGCAGCCCTCCGGAAAGTCAACGCACCACTTTTCTAACTGGCATATTGCACAGTTGTGTTTGAGACGAACGGGTCCTTTTTTGCCTGTCATTTTGAGCGCTTTCTCTCTCTCTGTAAACTCGTGACCAATCAATGATAAAAAGGGGGTTGGTGAGTTCTCCCCACGTGAGTCGCTCCCGCCTATCGATCGGAGAGGTTTCGGATCTTTCAGAAGGCACGCTCCATGTGCTGCTGTTCGTTCGACCGAGTCGTCAAACCTCGGCGTGCCGTGGCTTCCAACCAAGCAGCACTGACGGTCCCCGAAGGGGCCCTCGATTTGTCACCAGGTGAACAACAACGAAGCACGCCCCTTACTAAACTCCTACTAGTTCCCTTCACAACGGCCAGGATCTCGGAGTAGCGTTCAATAGATATCTCGCCACACCAAGGAACTCGACCCAAGGCTTTTTATTGGCCTGGCAACCAACATGGGAACAAAGGGCCGTCACCTCGGACCAATGCTACCATAAGCACCCGTCAACGGGCACTGGGAACCGTCAATAATTACACGCCAGGGAAGGGGTTAACGGGGCACTACCCTCATCCCATTCATCGTGCCCCAACGCCTAGGACACCTCTAGTCCTAGTCTCTCGCAACCAGTGAGCGTCGATTAGCGTTGTTTATAGAGGTTCCAAAGCCTCTCTTCTGACGCATGAGGTAGCTGCCAGGTCCTTATAGGTAGATAGAGGAAGAAAGGGAAAGAGTGACACGATAGGAGTAGGCTTTTTTTGTCGTTTTTTTCTTTTTGTATGAGTGGGAGAGATAGGATAAAAGTAAAAAAAAGGAGAAGGATAGAGTAGAAAAAGGAAGGAATGACGCACTTAGTCTGGAACCTCGTTTCCGACCAAATCGACAAGGGAAGCCCTACCAGGGGTACCCAGAAGAGGTACCTCCGCCGACATAGCTCGAAAAGTCCAAGGTCCACACAAGCTCTCTTCCCGCGACAAGGGGGCGTCACCTCTCCCTCTATTTTCGTTATGAAAATATGAGTTTCAAGCTTTGCTGTAAAATTTCTCATTTACTTTGAATTTTCGCTTTGCACTAAAAACAAGTCATTTATTATGGTATCGCGCTTTTCATGAAAAACAACTCATTTAGTATGAGTTCGCACTTTCTTCTCAAAAATAACTCTTTTAGTATGAGTCACGATTTGCTCCAAATCCAAATAACAACTCAGTTTGTCTTAGTGTTTTGATCTAAAGATTACTTATTATGTATGAGTTCACGCTTTGATGTGAAAACAACCTATTTACTATGAGTTCGCGCTAAGATGTCTAAGATAACTCATTTAATTTGAGCTCGCGCTGTGCTGTGAAAAACAACTTATTATGAGTTTGATCTATGCTCTGAAAATATTAATTTAGTATGTGTTCACGCTGTACTAAAAAACAAAACAATTCATTTAGTATATTTTCGAGCTTTGCTCTAAAAAAACCCCCATCATTTAGTATTAGTTTGCGCTTTCCTCTAAAAAATACAACTCAATTAGTATGAGTTCGCACTTTCTTCTAAAACCCCCCCTCATTATGTATGATTTTACGATTTGTTATGAAAAACAACTCATTTAGTATGAGTTCGCATTAGGCTCAAAAACATCTCATTTAGTAAGAGTTCGCGCTTTGCTGTGAAAAACAAAAGAATTAGTAACAGTTTGTGCTTTTCTCTTAAAAACAACTTATTTAGTATGACGGAGTTTGCTCTAAAAACAACATATATAGCGTGAGTTAGCTCATTACAAGAAAAACAACTCATTTAATAATTTGGTGCTATGCTTTAAAATAAAGTAATTTAGTTCGGATTTTCGCTATTTTCTAAAAAAAGACAACTCATATAGCTTGAGTTCGCATTTTGCTCTATAATACATGCCATTTAGTACTAGTTCGCGCTTTGCAGTGAAAAACAATATACTTAGTATGAGTTCAAGCTTTGCTCTAAAAAACAAATCAATTTGCATGAATTTGCGATTTGCTCTAAAACAACCTGTTGTGAAAAACAACTCATTTTATATGAGTTTGCTGCTTGCTCAAAAGCAAATAATTTAGTATGAGTTCACGTTTTGATGAAAAAGACAACTCCTTTTTTATTACTTCGCTTTGCTGTTAAACTTACTAGTATGAGTTCACGCGCTTTGATGTAGAAAAAACAACTCAATTAGAAGGAGTTCGTGCTTTGATATAGAAAAACAACTCAATTAGAAAGAGTTCGTGCTTTGATATAGAAAAACAACTCAATTAGAATGAGTTAGCACTTTCCTCTAAAACTAACTCGTTTAGTAGGCGTTCGTGCTTTGCTTTGAAACCAACTCAATTTTTTATGAGTTCGCGCATCGTTGAAAAAAACACCCATTTATTATTAGATTGCGCTTTGCTATGAAAACAAGTCATTTAGTATGAGTTTGTGTTTCACTCTAAAATAGCAACTCATTTAGTATGAGTTAGCACTTTGGCTAAAAACAACTCATTTGGTAAACGTTCGTGCTTCTGTCTTAAAAAAAAAATAATTATTGTGAATTCGCACTTTTCACTAAAAAAACACCTCAAATAGTATGAGTTCACCAATTGCTCTCGAAAACCTATTTAATGATTTAATGCAAGTTTGTGCATTGATCTAAAAACAACTGATTTAGTATGAGTTCGCGCTGTTATAAAAAACAATTCATTTATTATAAGAACTCGTTTTGATCTAAAAGCCAACTCTTTTATTATGAGTTGCGCTTTATTGTGTTAAACAATTAATTTAGTATGTATTTGCACAATTCTAAAAAAAAACCCACAACTTATTTAGTATGAGTAAGCGCTTTACTTTGAAATATAACATACTTATATGAGTTCATGCTTTGATCTAAAAAAATAGAATGAGTATACGCTTTGCTTTAAAAACTACTAATTTATTATGAGTTCGCGCTTTGCTCTGAAAAAGTTCAGTATGATTTTTCGCTTTGCAAAATCATACTAACTTATTTAGAGTGAGTTCGTTGTTTACTGTAAAAAACAACTCAATTAATATGAGTTCGCGCTTTGCTGTGGAAACAACTCATTTAGTATGACTTTGCGCGTTCTCTAAAAAAATATTTAGAGAACAGTTCGCGGTTTGCTGTGAAAAACAAACCATTTATTATTAGTTCGCGCTTTGCTCTAAAAAAGTTCAGTATGATTTTTCGCTTTGCAAAATCATACTAACTTATTTAGAGTGAGTTCGTGTTTACTGTAAAAAACAACTCAATTAATATGAGTTCGCGCTTTGCTGTGGAAACAACTCATTTATTATGACTTTGCGCGTTCTCTAAAAAATACTTCATATAATTTGAGTTTGCGCTTTGCTCTAAAACCAACTCATTTATGAAGAGTTTGCACTTTGCTCTGAAAAACAATTCACTTATTATGAGTTTGCGCTTTACTCATTTACTATAACTTTCGCTTTACTTTAAAAAATAAATTATTTAATATGAGTTTGCGTTTGTTCTGAAAACAAGTCATTTAGCATGAGTTCGTGAGTTGGTGTGAAAAATACTAATTTAATATGAGTTCGCTTTTTTATCTAAAAACAACTACTTTACTAACACTTTGCGCTTTTCTGTAAAAAAAAACCCCTCTCACTTAAGGTGAGTTCTCGCTCTAAGCTGAAAACTAATTGATTTAGTTTAGTATATGTTCGCAATATGGTCTAAAAAGCATTCATTAATTATGAGTACTGGCTTTGCTCTTATAAAAACCTTTTTAAAATTCTAAAAAACTCACTTAACGTGAGTTCACGCTTTGCTTTATAAATCACTCACTCACTTAATGTGAGTTCGTGCTCTAAGCTGAAAAAGAATTGATTTAGTTTAGTATGAGTTCGCACTTTGATCTAAAAATAACTCATTCAGTGTGAGTTCGTGCTTTGCTCTAAAAAAACAAGTTTATTATATGTTCGCCTTTTCTCTGAAAAACAACATATTTAGTACGAGGACGTGATTTGCTATAAATAACCAATTTAGCATGAGTTCACGCTTTGCTATGAACAAAAACTCATTTAGTATGAGATCGCGATTCGCTCTTTAAAATTTTTAAATAACTCATTTAATATGAGTTATGAGTTGTTTTGAAAAAAACAACTCATTTAATATGAATTCCCAGTTTGCTCTAAAAAACACAATTCATATAGTATTAGTTTCTGCTATGCTCTAAAAAAAAACTCATTTAGTTAGTTTGTGCTTTTTTGTGAAGAACGATTAATTTAGTGTGCTTTTGCGCATTTCTCTAAAAAATAATTCAGTTTGAATTCGACCTATGATGTGTAAAACAATTTATGAGTATTTAGTTTATTATGAATTTGCGCTTTACTGTGAAAACAATCCCTTTAGTATGATTTCGCGCTTTAATGTGAAAAAAAAATTAGGTTGAGTTTGCGCTATGCTCTAATAAAGCAACTCTTATAGGCTTAGTTATCACTTTACTCTAAAAAAACACTCATTTATTTTGGTTCGCAATTTGTCCTAAAAAAAACCAATTAATTTAGAATGAATTCGCATTTTGCTCTAAAACAACTCATTTAGTATGAGCTCACGCATTGATGTAGAAAAGCAACCTTTTTTATGAATTAGCCTTTGCTTGGAGAATAAAACTCACTTCATATGAGTTCGAGTTTGCTCTGAAAAAACTCATTTAGTTTGAATTCGTGCTGTGCTGTATAAAACAACTTATTTAGTATGAATTTGTCTTTACTGAAAAAAAAATTTAGTATGATTTCGCGTTTTGCTGAGAAAGAAAAACAACTAATTTAGTTAGGTTTGCGCTATGATCTAATAATGGTATGAATTCGCGATTTGCTATACAAACTACACATTTACTATGAATTCGCCGTATTGCTATAATAAAGAAACTCATTTAGTATGAGTTTGAGCTTTGCTGTGAAAAAAAAATTAATTTAGTATATGTTTGTGCATGTGTTTACAAAAAAAAATAACTCATTTAATATTAGTTCGCGCTTTACTCCCCAAAATATGTTTTTTAGGATTTTGCGCTTTGCTCCATAAACTCATTTAGTGTGAGTTCGTGCATTGCTGGGAAAAACAACTCAATTTTGGTGGTTGGCACTTAGCTGTGAAAACAAGTCAATTAATATGAGTATGTGCTTTTCTCTAAAATCAACTCATTCACTATGAGTTCGCGCTGTGCTCTAAAAAACACCAATCATTTTTATGAGTTCTCACTTTGCTCTGAAATACAACTTATTTACTAAGAGTTTGCGCTTTGATTTAAAAAACAAAACATTTTTATGAGTTCGTGCTCTACTTTAAAAAGATCTCATTTATTATGCCTTGGCGCTTTCTCTAAAACAACGCATGTAGTGTGAGTTAGCGCTTTGCTAAGAAAAACAACTCATTGAAATGACTTTACGCTAAGCTTAAAAATCAACTACTTGAGTTAGCGCTTTGCTCTAAAAAATAACTATGATTTCGCGCAGTGCTAAAAACACTTAATTTAGTATGATTTCGCTATTTGCAGTAAAAAAAACAACTTATTTTGTATGATTTGGGTTTTTTGCGGTGAAAAACAATTAATTTATTCTGTGTTTGCGCATGTCTTTAAAAAAACAACTGATTTACTATGAGTTCGCGCTTTACTCGAAAAAATAAATTAATATTATTTTGCGCTATGCTCTATAAACAACAAATATAGTGTGAGTTCGTTCTTTACTGTGAAAAACAACTCAATTAACATGAGTTCTCGCTTTTCTGTGGAAACAACTCATGTATTATGATTTTGCGCTTTGATGTCAAAAACAACTCAATTAGTATGAGTCCATGCTTTCTGTCCCCCCCACCCCACACATTTATATGAGTTTGCGCTTTGCCTTAAAAACACTTTTAGTATGATTTCGCGCTTTTCTCTAGAAAATAAGTCATTTCGCCGGAGTTCGAGCTTTGTTGCGAAAAACAAACATTTAGTATGTATTCTCGCTTTGATGTGAAAAACATCTCATTTAGTAAAGTTCGCGCATTGATGTGAAAAACGTGGTTTGAAATCGCGCCTTGCCCTTAAAAAAGTAGTTTGAGATCGCGCTTTGCTGTGAGAAACAAATCATTTATTAAGAGTTTGCGTTTGCTGTAAAAAAAATAAACCCAACTCATTTCGTATGGGTTCGCGGTTTGATCTAAGAGAACAACTCATTTAGCAGGAGGTTGCGATTTCCTCGAAATAACAATTCATTTAGTATGACTTAGCGGTTTGCCTTGAAAACAAATCATTTAGTACGAGTTCGGACTTTGCCTTGAAAATCAACTCATTTAGTATGAAGTCGCGCTTTGCTCTAAAAAACAATGTATTGTTTATGAAATTCGCACTTTGCTCTTAAAACAACTCGTGTAGTATAAATTCACGCTTGTTGTTTAAAAATCCATTTTGTATGAGTTCGCAATTTGCTGTGAAAAACAATTCATTTAGTTTAAGTTCGCGCTTAGCTCTAAAAAATAACTAAAATAGTGAGTTTACACCTTGCTCTATAAAACAACTCATTTAATATGTGTTTACGTCTTGTTCTAAAAAACAACTCATTTATTGTGATTTCGCGCTTTGCTGAGAAAAAAGGCTGCTTCAGTATGATTTCACGCTCTGATAAAAAATCAACGCATTTAGTATGATCTTACACTTTGCTGAAAACCCTACTATTTATTATTAATTCTCGCTTTGCTCTAAAAATTTCATTTAGTGAGAGCTCGCTTTTGCTCTGAAAAACAACTCATTTGGTAATAGTTCGTTTAGTAAGAGTACTTGCTTTGCTTTTAATAAAAAAATAATTTAGTATGAGTGTACGCATTGCATTTAAAAAATAACTAATTTAATATCTGTTTGCGCTCTGCCAAAAAACAACTCATTTAGCATGAATTAAGATTTGTTAGGTAAAAGAACTCATTTATTATCAGTTCACGGTTGCAATGAAAGACAACTTGAGCGTGCATTCGTTCTTTACTCTAAACAACAATCTATTTAGTATGACTTCGCGCTTTGCTCTGAAAAATACCCCTTTTATATGTGTTCGCGCTTTTCTTTGAAATCAACTCATTTAGCATGAGTCGGCCATTTTCTCTGAAAAACAACTCATATAGGCGCTTTGTCCTAAAATCAACTTATTTTGTATGAGTTCGCGATATTATTTAAAAACAACTCATTTATTGTGAGTTCGCGCTTTGATCTAAAAAATTCCAAGAGTATGAGTTCGTACTTTCTCTGATAAACAACTCATTTAGTAAGATTTCGTACTTTGCCCTGAAAAACAGCTATGATTTCGCGTGTTGCCTTACAAATAACTCATTAAGTATGATTTTGCCCTCTGCTGTAAAAGACAAGTTATTTATTATGAGTTTGCGCTTTGCTCTAAATTCAGCTAATTATGTAGGTATTAGTTAGCGCTTTCCTCTGTAAATCAACTCAATTCGTATGAGGTTGAGCTTTTCTTCATAAAAACTCATATAATACGAGGGGAGGTCAATAAGTTTGCGAATCGGTAAGGCAAAACAGAGGAAGGAGATGGCTGTTTGTGGGGGTGTTAGGACAAGTTATGACAAGTCAGCACCGGCAGCCGCACGCTCCTCCCTCGTATATTTAAGAACCAGTAGCTGATCACAGATCGTCAGTCACAGGTTTTTCAGCAATAGAGAAGGTTGAACACCGCACAGTGATCAAATTTTTGACCAAGGAAGGCAAGAATGCAAAAGAGATCCATGAACGCATGGTTTCAGTGTACACCAACACCGCCCCTTCCTATGCAACCATTGCTCGCTGGAATAGGGAGTTCCGCCATGGTCGTGAGTCCCTTGAAGATGACCCCCGTCCAGGACGCCCGTCAGACGTGACTAACGAGGACAATGTGGCCCGTGTGGAGAGGATGATCCTCGAAAATCGACGGGTGAAGGTCGAAGAAATTGAGTGAGAACTTGGAATATTACATGGAAGTGTTATTAACATCATCCACGACAATTTGACCATGACCAAGCTCTCTGCTCCTTAGGTCCCTAGAAACCTGACGCCCCATGATCGACTTCAACGTCGTCAGAGTCCACAAGGACAGAGTTGCACAAGCTGCCCTGCACGAGTGCAGATTCAAGGAGCTCAACCATCCCCCTACAGTTTAGATCTGGCCCCTAGCCTAGCGACAACCTTTTATTCCGCCAGCTCAAGGCTGCACTGCGTGGACGCCGGTTTGGGGGCGATGAAGATGTCCAGCTCGCCGTCCAGGAGTGGATTGAACAGCAGTCGGGAGATTTCTGGTTGCCTGGAATTCGAAGCCTCAGGGACAAGTGGCGCAAGTGCATTGAAGTCGAGGGTAGTTATATTGAAAAATAATAAAACACTTTTCCTCATATCTCGTTTCCTTATATCCGAAATCCGAATTGCAAAACTTATTGACCGCCTCTCGTATGAGTTTGCAATTTCCTCTCAAAACAACACATTCACTATGAGATCGTGCTTTCCTCTAAACAAACAACTCATTTAGTATGAGTTCGTGTTGTTCTCTAAAAATAACCCAACATATGTATGAGATCACACTTTGCTTTAAATAAACAAACTATTTAATATGAGTTTACACTTTGCTCTGAAAAACCCTTTTAGTATGATTTGTTCCACGAAACAACACTTAACGCTGAGTTTGCACTTTGCTCGAAAAACAATTTCTTTAGTATGATTTCGTCATTTGCTAAAAAAAAACGTCATATTGTTTTGAGTTTGCGTTTTGTTCTAAAAAACAACTCGCTTTACTCTAAAAAAACTAATTTATCATTTGTTCGCGCTTTGCTCACAAAAACATTTCATTTTTTATGATTTCTATCTTTGCTCTAAAAACAAATTATTTATATAGTTTTCGCGCTTTGCTTTAAAAACCAACTCATCTAGTATGAATTTGCGTTTTGCTTTAAAAACTCATTTAGTAAGAGTTTGTGGTTTGCTGTAAAAAAGATTGAGAATTGGTTCGCGCATTGCTCTAAAAAAAACAACTCATTTAAATATTTCGCGCGCTTCGCTCTACGAAATAGCTCATTTACTATGAGTTCGCGCTTTGCTCTAAAAACTTATTATGATTGCGTGCGTTGCTCTGAAAACAACTCATTGTATGTGATTTCTCGCTTTGGTCTGAAAACAACTTAAAAATAATTCATTTGTGAAGAGTTCGCGCTTTGGTCTGAAAATAATTGATTTATATTGACTTAGCGTTTTGCTAAGAAAACCACTCATTCATTATAAATTCGCGCTTTGATCTACAAAAACAACACATTCAGTATAACTTTGCCCTTTGCTCTAAAAAACAACATATTCAGTATAACCTTGCTCTTTGCTCTAAAAAAATACTCATTTAGTAAGAGTTCACACTTTGCTATGAAAAACTACTCATTTTTTATTAATTCGCGCTTTGCTCTGAGAAACAACTTAATTTAGTATTAGTTCGCTTTTAGTATGAAAAACAATTAATTTAGTATGATTTTTAACATTGTTCTAAAAATACAGCTCATTTAGAATGACTTTGCGTTTTGCTCTAAAAAACAACTCATTTATTCATTGGGTTCGCGCTTTGCTCTGAATAACAAATTAATTTGTATGATGCCACGCTTTGCTCTAAAATACAATTCGTTGAGTATGAGTCCCGCTTTGCTCTAAAAACAACAGACAAAGTATGAGTTCGCAGTTTGCTGTGAAAACAACTTATTTATTATGAATTCACGCTTTTATCTAAAATAAAACCCTAGTTTTGTATGAGTTCGTGTTTTCCTGTGAAAAGCACATTTACTTTGAGTTCGAGCTTTACCCTGAAAGCAATTGATTTTGTATGATTTCGCACTGAGCTCTGAGAAACAACTCATTTAATATGAGTTCGCATTTTGCTAAGAAACAACATTTTTAGTATGAATTAGCCTTTTGCTTTACAAAACAACTAATTTTTTATGAGTTAGCTCTCGCAATAAAAATAACTCATTTAGTATGAGATTGTGATTTGCTGTAAAAAAGACAAGCCATTTAGCATGAGTTTGAAACATCTCATTAATTAGTAAGAGTTCGCGCTTTGCTGTGAAAAACAACTCATTTATTCTGAGTTCGTGGTTTGCTCTACAATACAACTTATTTAATATGAGTTCGCGCTGTACTCTAAAAAAAAACTATTCATTCAGTATTAGTTTGCGATTTGTTCTAAAAACAACCTATTTAATATGAGTTCGCACTAACTCTAAAATGCAACTCATTTAGTATGAGTTAGCGCTTTGCTCTGAAAACAACACCTTTAGCATCAGTTAGGTCTTGGCTCTAAAACACAACTCGTGTAACTGGAGTATGCGCTCGCAATGAAAAATAACTCCTTTAGTAAGAGATTGTGCGTTGCTCTAAAAAACATCTCATTCAGTATGAGTTCGCGATTTGCTATAAAAAAGCTCATTTAGTCTAAGTTCGTAGTTTGCTCTACAAAACGACTCATTTAATATATCTTTGCGCTTTCCTATAAATATTCTTTTAGTGTCACGTCGCGCTTTGATCCGAAAGAAAAAGAAAGTCATTTACGTGTTGTCATCACGTTTTGCTCTAAAAGCATCTCATTTCCTCTCCCTACTCTAGATAACAATTCATATAGTATAAGTTGGCCGGTTTCTCTGAATAACAAGTGAATTCGTAAGAGTTTGCTTTTGCTCTAGAAAACGTCATTTAGTATTAGTTCGCACTTTGCTCTATAAAACGACATATTTTTAGACGAGTTTAAGCTTTGGCCCGAAAAACAAATTATTTAGTATGATTTCAGGCTCTGCTGTAAAAAAAAAAAAACAATTATTTTGTATGAATTTGTGCTTTTTTCTTGAAAAAACAACTTATTTAGTATGATTTATGATTTCGGAATTTGCTCCTAAAAACAAGGCATAAAGGATGAGTTCGTGGTTTGCTCTAAAAAACAATTCATTCATTTATTATGATCCACGCTTTGTTCTAGTATGAGTTCGCGCTTGGCTCTAAAAACAATTCATTCATTATGAGTTTGTACTTTGCTAAAAAAGAACTAACAACTCTTTTAATAGGACTTCGTGGATTGCTCTTAAAAACTTTTGTAGTATGAGTTCGTTATTTGCTGTACAAAACAATTCATTTCATTTACTATGAGTTGGCGCTTTAGTGTGAACAACAACTCAGTATGATTTCCCAATTTACTCTGAAAAACAACTCATTTAGTATACGTTCGTGCTTTGCTCTTAATCAATTCATATAGTATGATTTCGCATTTTGCTCTGAAAAACAGTTCTTATATTTTGAGTTTGATCTTAACTCTAAAACCAAACCATTAAATATTTCGTGCTTGGCTGTGAGAAACAAGTCATTTACTATTAATTTGCGCTTTGCTCTAGAAAACTAATCATTTAATATGAGTTCGCGCTTTGCTGCAAACAACTCATTTACTCTGATTTCGCATCTTGTCCTGAAAAACAACTATCTTTTATGCTTTCGCGCTTTGCTCTAAAATCAGCACCTTTTAGATAAGTTCTCGCTTTGCTTTAAAAGCAACTCATTTAGCGTGATTCCGCGCTTTGGTCTGAAAAAACACTCATTTATTGGGGTTCATGCTTTTGCCTAAAAAACTCATTTATTATGAGTTCGAGATTTGCTCTGAAAAACAACACATTTAGTTTGAGTTCGCGCTTAAACCTAAAAACTTTTCATTTAGTATTAGTTCGCGATTTGCTCTGAAAACAACTCATTTCCTATGACAAATTTTCGCTATTTTCTCTGAAAACAACTCATTTATCATGAGTTCGTGCTTTGGTCTAAAAATAATTATATAGTATGAGTTCGTACTTTGCTTTGAAAAACAACCCCTTTAATATGAGTTTACCGTTCGCTCTGTAAAACAACTCATTTAGTACTAGTTCGTGATTTGCTGTGAAATCAACTCATTTAGCATGAATCCGCCCTTTGTTCTTAAAAACAACTCATCTAGTATTAGTTCTCGATTTGCTCTGAAAACAACTCATTTCCTATGACAAATTTTCGCTATTTGCTCTGAAAACAACTCATTTCTTATGACAAATTTTCGCTATTTTCTCTGAAAACAACTCATTTATCATGAGTTCGTGCTTTGGTCTAAAAATAATTATATAGTATGAGTTCGTACTTTGCTTTGAAAAACAACCCCTATATTATGAGTTTGCCGTTCGCTCTGTAAAACAACTCATTTAGTACTAGTTTGTGATTTGCTGTGAAATCAACACATTAAGCATGAGTCTGCCCTTTGTTCTTAAAAACAACTCATCTAGTATTAGTTCTCGATTTGCTCTGAAAACAACTCATTTAGTATGAGTTCGCGAATTGGTCTTAAAATATTTCGTTTAGTATGAGTTCACGCTTTGCTCTACAAAACAACTAATTTACTATTAGTTCGCGAAATAACTTATTTCTTATTATATGTGTTTGCGATTTGGTCTGAAAACAACTCGTTTATTATGAGTTCGCGCTTTCGTCTAAAAATATCTCGCACAATATAAGTTCAGGCTTTGCTCTAAAATAACAACTCATTTAGTATTTGTTCACGCAGCGTGTTGTGCTCTAAAAAACTCCACATCCACTTAACACAACATACATTCCAATCAATCTATCTATGACTTGCTGCAGTTGTTTAGCTTAATGCCTCCCCTGTGATTGCTGTTCCTGGTTGGAGTACTACAACACGAGAGCTGCTCCACGAAACAAGCAACCTGCATTTTGTTGTAGTCAAACTAGACTTACGTAGCTAGGGTCGAGTTTTACCCGTTGGGCAGTCAAAAGGTCGCTTTTAGTTGTCATACGAAACCTATTTTTCGCGGCAGGTCAGAAACTGGTTAAAAAATGACTAATTTGTTTGGGGAAAGAATTGACGTTTTAATGCTATAAATGCACTCATATTATAAGTAATTGGTAGTGATTGTTTAGTGTATGTTTACTGTCTCCAAATATGCTCGTCTATTATTTATTTTTCTTTTAGAACGTTTAACACCCTCTTTCACTTTTTCTTAGGTCCTTAGAGCCGCGGAACAGAGAGCGGGAGACTAATCAGTGATGCAAAGACAAACCGAGAGAGAAGACGAGTTTCTCCTTGGACACCTGGGTCGGGTGGGTGGGTCGTTCGTCCAAGTTTCAGTTATACCAGGGGAATTACCCCTGTTAAAACATACAACCCATTACGGTACGCTTACCAAGCCTTAAGCCATCGGTGGTGAAGTTAAGCAATGTGAAAATCGGTAGAAAGTGCATAGCTCGAAATGTGAAATGCTAGGGATCTGACGTGTACGCAACTCTCCGGAACCGTATTTATAGTGTGACGATGCCATTTATTCCTGGTCGATCTAGAAATGGAAATCAACCCTTACCCTCCTTTCTACAGTTTCTATAGGAATGACTCATTGCCACTAACCCCAATAAATTAACGTTCCTAGAGAAAAATCTATTTCCAAATGCAAACTAACCCCATTGCATGGTTGTCGAGGAAAACAGGCATGGTTTTAGGAACCTCTATGCGAAATGGATAAAAGAAAACACTATAAAAACTCACTGGGCGGGCACTAAAGCAAGTATTAATTTAATGTATCTTAATTATATAGAAAAAAGAATTTCTAAGGATGTATTTAACTCGTTTGTTTGTCTGGCGTCGAAAACGGAAAAACACGTCTTGTCGAAAGACGAGGTGGTAACAGAATCTCAAATGAGTTTCTTTCCCATAGTAACAGGAGCCGAACTCTTTTTATTGGACGAACAATTAAAAAATTGCTCTAAAGCTGAAGAATTTTTAATAAGCCCCTCCCCCGTTTTTTGATATCACCTTGTTGCCATCCTTAAATTTATACTCTGCTTCGGAAGGCAAGTATTTCAGTTGGGAAAAAAACAAAAACAGAAAGATTTTTCCTTTATATGTTTATTATCTGTATATTAAGTGGAAACCCCTTTATTGAAGGGGTTTCCCCGCTCGAGGGTATCATTGCAGCAAAGGACTTGGTGCGTCCTAACCTATAATTATAAGGAAGTCTGGTTTATTTTTACCTTGATCCAGTTTACCTATTTGAAAGGGGGTCTGGAAATTACTTTTTTAGGACTTTTGAGGGATATTAATGAGCTTTTAAGCATTAAAAGTAATCTTATTGAGAAATTCAGCCTCTATATGTGCAACTCTCCCACTCATATGAACTAATTGCATATTAAAAATAGAGTATTGGAAGTAAAGTCGGTTAGGTTAGGTTGCATTATCATTAAAGAAAATGTTTATTTGATAATCGTTAATCGTCACTTTTGAAATTGTTTTCAACTGGGGAAAATAATAATAATAACTTGTTCCTTTCACTTTAATCGTAGGATTATGAAGAATTTTAAAAAAAATCACCTCCCTCTGGATTTTACCCTTATATTTCTATTTATTCCACCTAATTGGGGGAGGATCTAATCTATCTTCATCATTTGTACATTCCTTCCAACTCCAATCTCTAAGAGCCTTGTATTCATTATATATATTTGCCCTAAGTCCTCTACTCTTGGGGTGCGCAGGTTGACTTGGAATATATCTATGTCAGCCTCGATCTCCATTCAGTATTATCCCTTCTACTCTGTCACTGGTTACACAACATTTTCTTACTTTTCACGATTAAAACAAAACAAAACACTAAATTCAAAAGGAAATAAGATCAAAGACACGATTGGGCGAACGAAGTCACGTGAGCTATGACCGCTAATCAATTGACCCACCGATTGACAGAATGATTTTTTGAATGATAGCTGGCGACTCCAAATTTTAGTGTGGCATAATATATGATAGAAGGCAAATACACTCATAGTTGCTACGGTGTAAAAGTAAATGGCGCCAATAATTATTAGAGATCCAGCTACATCTGTCACCATCAAACATTTTTGCAGAGACCATATTTTGAAGAAATGAGTCAGTACACCGGAGTTTTCGAAGAACAGCTGCGATTGTACCTCCAACGATTAAAGGGGGTTCGAACCTCGCGCGATTGCAACATAGAGGGACAGAGGGAGTGGGACAATAAATTCTGGATTTGTTGACACTCAGAAACTGCTAAGAAGTAGAATTGGAGAGATTAGGTAAAGTATGAAAATGGCGACAGAACAACAGAAAAAAAACTATCGAAACTTCGTCTTGAATAGTTGTCAGTCGATGGAGGCAGCTTCCACTCGAGGGGGGGATGGGTACTCCTTGTGTTCTGTCGGCAGAGGAGGAGCTATCCGTATCTAGAGAGAAGTTCGACAAATGTAGGAAAGTGGAATCTATGATAGTGACCTTGCCGTGTTTGCTTCCTTGTGGTCTGCTAATGGTCTCTTCGGGAGTAGATGGTATTCCCGTTCAGGCACAGTGTGGCCTTGACCCTAAAAGTTAACGCGCTGTTCCCTTGGTCTTTTATTCTTATATAGTTGTCACTAACGAAGTAACGAGGTTTAACTAATATAACAAGCGTTTATTTATCACTGGTAGGTCTTTTAAACAGCGCCCATCTCATCGCTGAATGTGCGATAACTACAGATAGTTGTCTGAAATGCGGTTATTTCTTAGGCAGTCCTCCTTTATTTGCATAAATGCGTTCAGCTTATCTAAAACTCGGTGATGTCCGAAGAATTCCTCTCTTACAGGATGGAATGCTCGAGATATTTAATTGACTGTTCTTATTTGACGTGATAGGGAGAGATGGCAATTCAAATGTTTGTTTCTATTTGAATCCTCTTATTAAGCCCATTGTCAAAATGTTCAGAAAGAAAACAGCTCTAATTAATCGATTTTGAGTACAATGAGTTTTGGCAGTCACCCATTTAGAAAAAAGAGAATGTGAATAAATAACTAACCCTAAGGCATTTAATTTCATGAAGTCACGCTATTGGATTAATTAGTTATGCTATAATTATTCTACATACTGTGGAAATACGTTTTGTCCACCATTTCCGTTCTATCTTCACTCTTTTCCTTTACGATCTCTCCTTTCGAGATTTCAGAGGGAGAAACTCGTTGTTTTTCATTTTTGTTAGAGGAAACCTCAGTTATAATTAAAAATTGTCTTATGTAATATTTAACTGCCATTTACCTCGGATCACATACACTGCACCAATAGTTTCAGTTAATTTGCTCCTAGTTTAGTGAGATGTCACATTTAAGCCATTAAATTCATCCCTAACCTCCACTCAAACCAAATGTGGGGTGTGGTGGGAGTGAGGTTGTGTGTGTGTGTGTGAACTTGGTCCCTCTAACACCCCCCTCCCCTTCACCCTACTCCTTTTAACCAAAATTCGTCTTCGTCAGCAGGAAAAGAAACGTGTAATAATTACACTGAAATGAGTCAAGTTGTTACACTTTAAAATACGCCATCATTTCAGACAAAGGAAATCGCTTACCTGAGTTGAAAACTACAAAGGTCTGTTCCACATCCTGTCTTACAAATCATGGAAAATAAGGATGGAAGTAAAATTAAAGCTTTGAAAATTTAATGGAAGACGTCTTCTATTTTGTTGTTTACCTATACGGATCTAAAGGTGAGAGAGAGCGTATAAAATTTGTCAGGTTGATCTAAAATTCGCTCTTTTATAAAAATCAATGGGGCAACTTGGCTTTTATTGGTATAATAACGTGATAAAACTACGTTAACACTTGCTAAGTCTCACCATCATCTCCCAAATCAAATAAAATGAATACCTAATCGTAAATGGATTAGAATTTCTGAGTTGAATTTATTTATCTTGCCTCATTTTTCCTAACTTGTTTCGACGGTCTACCTTCATTTATGAATCAGAATCTAAAGTATCAACAAAAAGTAACGTCTACCATTTAACGCAAACGTCATTTTTATTCTGGTACCTTTTGTCTTTAATGATGTTTCTCTTTTCTTTTATGACAATTTTGCAAGCTTTCCGAAGCATTCTATTCCCAATTCGTTCCCTACACTTCGAGCTCGTCAGGCGATGCTTCACGTGATTTCAGAATTTTCCGATGCGAGTCAAGTCCAAAGTGTTCCCTGGCCAGTAAAGAGACTGGAGATTGTGTCTATCTAAACAGTTCATCATTTATTTCACCTTATCGTATGGAATACCATCATGCATAAACGTGTATTCCCATGGACTTAGAACTGCCTAGGCCTCTCCGAGGAACTGTTTTCTTTTTAAGTGGGGCTACATTGAAAGGGACTGCAAGTGCTGTTGTAAAAAAAAAATATTTCCACCATAGTCAGTACTTTCTGAATTTCTTCGTTGACCTTTGGTCTTCCAGACCATTAGGGTTTATTGATGCCAAACCTTCAGTATCAAAAAGCGAACGAGCGAAAATAGACAGGAGTGAAACGAATGGTAAGCAGAACCAATGTCCTTTCAAAGGCTGCTCACAAGTACTGAGTCCATACGTGATTTCTTCCTCGTATGTCTCTAAATTCCCATGTATGATATCCATTCCCATCCTCGAGACTAGCCTACAAACTACAAAAAATCTCGGAAGCTTTTTTCGTAGCTATAGTATGTCTAAATATTTTGCGGCGGCTGTATTGAGGAGGGTGAATTCCCACTTTTCCTTGGCCTCGAATAACGCCTATGATTTGGAGGATTTAATATAGAAACATAGAAGAAAGATTTATTTCTCTCATGATTTAAAACGCAATAGCAACGAAGCCGTATCACGCAGAAGGTTAGTAATGAGAACTGTGAAGAAAGTAGTGATGGGAGAGGAAGTGAAAATAGTGGAAGAAAGGTAGCCAAAAGCCCTCAGGTATGCATTGGAGCCGGTCGGGTGCATAACTGCGGGCAATGGGGTTGAGGGATTGTCGCTCTTCAATGTTTCCGTTCTACCAGGCGTATTATACCCCTGTCAGACTCGCCACCATACTAAAGGGCACAAAAAAAAGGAGAATTCCTAACCAACAAACTTAATAACTTTGCCTCGCTACCCTGCCTACATTTAGTATTGTTGTTATTGTTTATAGCTCCCCGGGGGCAGATGGAATCTCTGCTCCCCCCAGCCCCTTGGGAGATTAAGGGAGAAACCCTTCGATCCCACAGCCTGCACTGTAGGATCCCGCCAACGCTACCCCAATTAAGTGCGGCCGCGCCTTCTGTGAGGCTATCCTGAGGGACTAGGTTAGAGGCGAGTGAGGGTGTTGCATGCTGTAGGAATTTTATAGCACCTCTCTTCTAGCAGGTCCTGCAACAACTATTATTCAGTTTCTTGGGTATAATGAGGAATTTGAAGAAACTTTTAAAGATGATAATAATATTCTTATCGGAAGAACATTTGCTTAAGAGAATAAAATACAAAAGGATTCAACGATGAAATTTAATTTATTTTATTTTCGAACCATCAAAAATAAAGTTTAATTTGAATCGACAAGTGCAAGAAAGGGATTACTTAGGCTCTAACATTTTTATCTCGAACTCCCTCCTTACAGTAAGGAAAGTAGTAATCTCTCCACCACGCATCAGCCACGATTAAATGTCATCACATTCGACCGAATCCAAAAACCACTTCATATCTGAGCAAAGTTAAACCACATGAATCATAGTCAGTTTCTTGATGGAGTTCCTAATTTTGGATTCGTTATTATACTGTAAGCGAATCTCCCAATTAAACTGAAGTTTCTACTGAAAAGAAACATGTCGGAAAACAAGTATAAATGAGTGATAGAACTTAGACCAAAATCTAACACTACCACAAATGGTACCTCTAGTTCTTCAGTGCCAGTTCATGACCCCGCTCTCCCCCCCAAACGTCTAACACGCTCCCTTAGATGAAATTTAAGAAAAAAGACTACTCGCTTTATACCACCACGCATACACTGAAATCTACACTATGAGCAAACTGACTTCCTTCAACATTTACCAATATTTTATAGTTTTAGCCAATCCACGTACTTTTTAAATTTGTGATGATTTGATGAGTGATACAATTAATATTTCGACGAAAAACGACTTTAAAGTTTCTTTTGTGCATATGTCCTTCCATTATTGCTTAAAATAATTTAATTCACAATTTTAAATCCACTAAAGGGATTTAAATAAATGAACCATACCATCTTAATTACCATGCACCCTGTATATAGTCGATTTCATTATCCTGTATATCTATTTATAATCATTATTTTTACATTATTAATAATTGATGTATCAAATCAGGCAATTTCAACATTAATTCCCAAGCAACTAATGTGTCTCTTGTTTTTATAACGATGCATTATTTTTAACTGAGGGGTTACTTTACAAATGATTTTAATTGCATTTATTCATTTAACTCTCATATGAGTTATGTATATCTTATTTTAATTTTTTTACATATGTTCAATTCGTACTTGTGGTCAACATGAAGATCGGCGGCGCGCCCGAAAAAGTGTATTTTTTGGGCGTGTATGTTTCGTTCATCCACGCCTGCTTATTCATGCGCGTTTGGTTAATAAAAACGTTAAAAAAAGTTAGAACATTATTCTATAAACAATTATGATTATATACGGGGGGCACCCCCCCTATTGATTGAAACTCAGAATCATCGTAGGTCCCCCCCGCAGTGATAAAACCCCCACGAGCAGTCCCCTTGAATTTACTCCAAAAAGGTGAAACATATTGGAACAGGGGTGAAATATTTTGCCTCTCATCGTTCGCGCTGCCGATCTTCATGTTTCCCGTACTTTTAACCCTTTAATTTTCAAAACCCCACATTCAATTTATTTTGATCCTGTTAAGATACTTGAATCAAAAAGTGTACTACCCTGGTTCAATCATACATTTATTATTACATTTACCATGACAATATACTATCATTATTATATATTTTGTTTATTCAATCACATAATTCCGATTGAATTGTAATTTTTTTTTATTCATATGTACTTAATTTTTGTTACTTTTAGCTTATTACATTTTTTTTTATTTAATATGTATTTTTACATAATGTAACACATTACAAATGTGAATACATTTGTTATTCAGAAGCTGAGTGATTTTATAGTATGATTACATTATTCATTTATACGATCATACATAAAACTTTAATACACAACAGCCTTGGTCACACACTGCCATTTAAACATTTCTTTCTATTTATTTGTTAACACCAATCCACTTTTCCTTTATGTCCCTCCCCATTTCTCTTTCTTCGCATATAACCTTAATTCTGTCCTTCTCTCTTTATTTCTCTATTTTTCCTCTTACTTCTCTTTATTTCTTTATTCTTCTTTTTCCTTCTCTTTTAATTGCAGTCATAATATACATACATACGCGCGCACACGAGCATTCTTGTATGGTGACATCATCACGATATCTCTCCTATATTTCCCCTCTCTTTATATGATGACGTCATCACGAGATTGCTCTTGCAGTATCTCCTCTTTATTTTCCTTTACCTCTTGCACGGGAGACCGGGGCTAGTTGCATACAGGGGTAGGTTGATACATTGTCAATATCTTCATCATATGGCAACAGCAGTTGATGCCGAGTTTCTTGAGACGTTTAGGCGTCAGTCCCAGCCTGTCCTCGTTGAGTCCTAATCAAGTTGATCACCCGTCAGCGAAACTACAAGCAAAAAACTGTTTGTGGATAGCCTGAGTAAGTCTTCTGACCTTTCGTATTATTTTCATAGACCTTAATGAAACTCGTTCATGAAAAATAATGTGATTTTATGAAATAACTGTCTTTATGCTTCATATGTGATTAGAGTTCATTTTCCCATATTTTAAGTGACTAGCAATATTTATGAAGAGAAGGAAAATAATTCCTGCGGGTCTAGTTACAATCATTAACAACTTGCCCCGCATGAGATATAGTTGTAACAACTTACCTCATATGAAAGAAACTTTAGATTTACTCACTACTGCAGGGACAATGGAGTTGTTCTTGTCACTTTCCCACCTCATTGTTCACACAGGCTTTAACCTTTAGATGTAAGCCTTTATGGGCCCTTTAAAAAGTACTTTAATGCCTCATGTGACAACTGGCTGAAAAATCATCCTGGAAAGACAATGACCATATATTATAATTTGCCAGGAATTGTTACCAGTGCATTGCCCAAGGCCCCAACTATGGAAAACATACAAAGAGGCTTCAAGGTGACAGGCATTTTTCTTTACAATCGGGATGTTATCGGGCATGATGAATTTCTTCCTGCTGATGTTACTGATCGTCCAGAAGAAAATCCACAGGATACACCTGTAGTTGTAGAAGTCACAGAAATGGGTAACGAAACCAAAGCAAATGGTGAAAGCCCATTACAGCCTATTGAACTTTGCATAGGCTATAAGATACCTACCTCTGAACCTCCTCAAGACTATCCAACTCCTCAACATATAACAGGCCTTGAAAATATGATTCCAGACCCTGTTCCAAGTACAAGCAAATATGTTTTAGATAGGCCTTACATATACGAGTACCAATCACCTTCTTCTATAAAGACAGAACAAAGACTTACATGAGAAATCAAAACCCTAGAGAAGCTGCGACCATTTAAAAAAGTTTGCCCAAGAAAGATTCAAAGATGCAACAAAAGAAAACGCCACACAGCAATCATAACAGATAAACCTGTGAAGATGAAACTACAGGAACAAAATGAGGATTCACAAGGAAAAAAAGCTCAAGAATAAAACCTGTAAAAGGAATCTTAACAATAAGGGTTGATTCACACTATAGGTTTGGTCACACTCTACTCTCGCTCCGGTCTTGGTTAGCTCACAGTCCTGGTGCATTCACAGGTCCGGTCTGCTCTCGCTTCGCTCTCGGTCCTATCCTTTCCTTTCCTTCAACACCGATTTGGCACTAATCGCCATTGCACTTGATGAAGAAAAAGAAAGAAAGCAAAAAAGGAAGAGATTGTGGGTTCATCCTATGTTGCATGATAGAAAGAGTGAAGGAGAATTTCATACTTTGTATCCTCATCTTATTGATGATGATAGTAAATTCTATAACTATTTCAGAATGAACACTGGAAATATTCGGGTGAAACAATTCTAAGGGCACGGAGAAACATGGAAGAGAAAACACCGAACAGACCAAGGTTTCAAATATGAAATTGATAGAAAACCTACAGCCATTGACTCAAACATCCATTTCTATTCCGATCACTATATTAGTATCAAGAAAAGTGTTTTCTCTTCCATGTTTCTCCGTGCCATAAAATTGTTTCACCCGAATATTTGGAAAAAGAGGTTGATAGGATATATAATATAGGTTTAAATTTGTGTTATCCTTTCGACGTACTTAAAAATTGTTATAATTCTGCTGATCGTTCATTTTATCAATCTAATCATAACATCCCTAAATTTCATGCCAAAAATGAACAATCTGCATTATTTTTACATATCTATAGTCAGGATCATACTATTAATTGGAATAGTGCTGAATCTATAATTAAATGGACAAATTACATTTCAAGAAATATTTTGGAGTGTATCTCTATTAATACTTTCCCCAATTTTAATATTAGCCCTGGATTGTTTAGCCTAGATCCTATCATATCTAATTGTTTTAAATCACAAATTAAAGTGTTTAAAGAATTTGTACCCCCTAGTTAGGGTTTTGATGCAGATAGCCGTATTAACCCCTCCACTCCTTACTATTTAAGACATTGTCTGTCCTGACCTATGTTATTCCATGAAGAGGTCTTTTAGAATAAAGACGAAAGCACTCGGAATCGTTTTTCCATTTTCCTTGTGGGTGTTATTTATCATATATATATATATATATATATCTATATATATATATATATATATATATATATATATATATATATATATATATATATATATATATATATATATATATATATACGTGATACAGTGTTGTCATACATACGTTCGAATTTTTTGGTGTAACCTGAAAATTATATTATCATTTTTTTTAGTTTTGGATGCACCATTTCTTCAAATATGTATCTATTACTCTTCTCTTAACTTTTTAATCCGCTGTTCTATTAAATGAAACTTGGAGACTATCATAGGCAAATTTCAGAGAATATTCTTTTTTTAATTTTGCTGAAAATTAAAGGGGTATTTTAAAAGAAATATAGATTTTGGTCATTTTTTTCTAGTGTTGGAGGATCCTACTATACTTGTCTACTCAGCCTTTCAAAAGTTTTGCGATACTCATCCGCATAAGCGGCTGATACTGAAAGGTAAAGCCCATGAAATAACAAGAAGAAATTGGTTAGAAATTGGCATCATATGTAGATTACGGACCCCAAGTAACCCACACGGAGAATAAGTACCCCAACTTAAGCCTTATGTAGTGTCGTAGTATCGTATTGTATTTGTTGTTTTAAGGAATCCGGTCTGCTCCTATTAATTACGAAAGACAATAATACTTCAATATTGGCTGAGTGGACTTTTTAATTACTTTATTGTTAAGAGAGTGTCACAGCGTTTAATCCGTTTTAAGGAGAGAGCCCGTTAAACACGTAAAGGATCCATTGAAACACCAGAATTATCCCAAAATAAACATATATTTTAACTTTATCAATTAACTACAACAAAAAACAGTAAAAATATTTATATTCATCTAATAAGTTTAACGAGGTTAACCATACTTAAAACTGGGCCTATTTCAGAATCTATTCTTGACCAAATAAAAAAAATAGTAGGCTACACGTAAACAAACCAATTGCCAATGGGTTATTTTATAGTGACCCTTTTAGATTAGCATTAAACACCAAATTAAATTTCACTCTTCTATTAGTAAATATGACGGGGTTCACGCACAATTGTTTCCACTTCAGTTAATTTGAGTACCCTAATAAACTCATACTAACGCATTACGAATATAAATGGTCATTCTAACTTACATGGAAGAACGGATCAGGGATTGACGGATGTCACTAGAGGGCTTTTCTCGCGCTTTGGAGTGTTGGAGCGGCCGATGGTAGATTTTCTTCGAGATGGGATGGAGGTAAGGGAATCCGTTGTCTAATTCTTCGGTTTTAAGATCGCAATTTGAGAGTCACTCGAGGGTGACTGGTTCTTCTATTATCTTACTTGCGAAATTCCTGTTTGGCACTAGGAATATTGATCCTGCTAAGCTTCTTACTAAGCCTGTGCAGGATGCTTCGGGCTGGCACCGAAATAATCCTTCTTCTCTTGCTGCCGAAATTCCTGGTTTAGCACTAGGAATGGTAATCTAGTCAGACTTCTTCTAAGTCTGTACAGGATGGTTCGGTCTGGTACCGATACAAAACGTGACGTTTTAAGTTAATTCGACACTGGGGGAAGGAACGATCTTCTCGAACTGATCCTTTATCTTCTTTCCTCAAATTATCTGTCTTCTCTTGCTGCCGAAATTCCTGGTTTAGCACTAGGAAAGGTAATCTAGTCAGACTTCTTCTAAGTCTGTACAGGATGGTTCGGTCTGGTACCAATACAAAACGTGACGTTTTAAGTTAATTCGACACTGGGGGAAGGATCGATCTTCTCGAACTGATCCTTTATCGTCTCTCCTTGAATTATATTTCTTCTCTTGCTGCCGAAATTCCTGGTTTGGCACTAGGAATGGTAATCCAGTCAGACTTCTTCTAAGTCTGTAAAAGATAGTTCGGTTTGGCTACCGATACAAAACTTAACGTTCTATGTTAATTCGGCACTGGGGGAAGGATCGATCTTCTCGAACTGATCCTTTATCGTCTCTCCTCGAATCATCTTTTCTCTTTCCTTCAGAGGCTTATTTATAGGCTGGCGACCGCCCCATCTAAGGGGGAAGGGGCGAGGCCGCAGAGGGAAGAGCGAGGGGTTAGGAGGGTGGCACCACGGTGCCCAAGTCGGCTTGTTAATTAGAAACACCACCAACAGTCACCATCCTTGGTGTTCCTTTTGACTGGCACCGCTATTTGGCGATTTAACCAAGGGCCTACGGATCTCGTAGGTAATTAGATCTTTTGACTGCTGTTTAAGGGCCTTTGGTGGTCACCTTAGAAACAGCGGCTCGCTCCGACTACCTATGCGGCGGTGAGATCAAACAGGGTAGGCAGTTAGACGGTTATTCGCCGGCTAACCTTCCCACGACTCTCCTCATGTGGCTCGATTCTCTTGCTTTCTCCCCAAGGGGGGGAGGGGACTTTAATGTATACGTCCGCCTGGCCCTCCGGGAGGCTTTATGTTGTAATTCCTCTACATGTAGATTACGGACCCCAACTTTGGCCTTATGTAGATTCACGATCCTAACTTTGGCCTTATCTAGATTACCCTCCCCTTTCTCGCCCAAATCAAAAATACAAAACTCAACTAAAATTAATAAAACAAACTTTAATATATCTTTTTTTTCATTTAACTGGATGGTTAGGTTAGTTTTCTTGTTTTTACTACACTAATATAAAAAAAGTTATCTTTGATTAATTAAAAGGTTATTATAAAAGGTCATATTTATTATAAGTTTAATTAAAAGAATATTGTGAACTAATGGTATTGCAAAAATGAAAAATGTATTAACATATATATTTTTTATGGGATGAGATTATTACTTCAATTATTCTTTTGAAAATGACTGATGAAAATTTAAAAGCTAAAAAAAATTGGATAATATTTTATTCGGTGAAGCAACTTTCCAAATATTAAAATTTAACAAGAAGGTATAAAAACCTAATAAACCAGGCAATGGCTCTGGCGCTCCCCCCCGTAGGCTTGCGCTTCGCTACTAAGATTAAAATTTAAAATCTAAAAAAAAGCAGCCATGGATAAATTTTCCTAAATTTTCTGAACTTCGCCAATTATAATAATTTTAAAAAGGAACTCTAAACTAAATTTCCCTCCTTTCAAAATATCACGTTGCTAAAATACAGAGTTATAGAATAGAAGATATATAAAAATAAATTTTCTGAACTTCACCATTTGTAATTCTTTGATGCAGAATTATTAGAAATAACTTTGATAAAAAAACATAAGTCATAACCAAACTAAGATGAAATTATTATTCAAATCCCCCTAAAAATCTCCTTCTTAAATTATAGAGTTAGTAATGATGATGATGATGATGATGATGATGATGATGATGATGTTGGGGTTGATTTTATTTAGAGCTAGACGTTCAGTGGATTTGCAAGGGGTGTAGAGTAAGGAGACAGGACAGTATGATTGTAGGTCAAGGGTGGATATTTGTCTAGAGGATTGATATTACGTGGTTGGGCAGATTTCTAGTCATTCGCAATATAGTCATGTGAGATAAAGTGGTTAGAGGGCTGTGTCAGGGCGTCGAATTCTTTTGGACCAAAGTGTTTTAGGTAAATATCTGATAAGTTGTCGCGTTTAGAGACAGGGAGGGTCGTTCTTTTACCTGCAGTATAGCCTGAGATACCATTTCACGTAGTTATTTGTGTGAGTTAGTTATGGTATATTGCAGTTAAGGGTAGGCTTTTATCACAATGACCTTTATCAAAGACACGAAAAGGTCTGCTTAGAAGATGCTTGATAATTAATTAATTAATACATTATAATTGAAATTATTCACGTATTATTGTTCACCAATAATACCTTTTGAAAGGCTGAGTAAACTATAGGATCCTCCAACTTTAGAAAAAAATGACCAAAATCTATATTTCTTTTAAAATACCCCTTTAATTTTCAGCAAAAGCAAAAAAGAATATTCTCTGAAATTTGCCTATGATAGTCTCTAAGTTTCATTTAATAGAACAGCGGATAAAAAAGTTGAGAGGAGAGTAATAGATACATATTTGAAGAAATGGTGCATACAAAACTAGAGAATACTATAATTTTCAGCTTACACGAAAAGATTCGTTTGGGTGCATCTAAATTACATTGTATGGTTATTGTTATATAACTCATCCTGCTAGTTATATGTAGTACTTGTCACGTAACATGACGTAAAATATTACACCATAGCCCATATTTTTCCGCCTGATGGAGCGTGGTATGACTACCACGTATATATTGTACGTGGCAACACGTGAACTATTGCGTTGGAGATTGGTTGACTGCGCTGATCGCTCTAGTACGTTTTATCATGGCTGACCATTCCAAGATCATCCTGCTCAAGTTATCGCTCTAATTCCTTCCAGTTAATGAAGTAATAATATTTAGTTATTTTTAATTGTTTTAATTTTTAATTGCACCTCCCTTGCTTTAATTACAGCCATAATTCTTCGTGGTATGGATTTCACCAAATGTTCACAAATTCTTCACGCTATCTTTCCCCACTCAGCTTGTAATTTTTCATACAGTTCTGTTTTGGTTGTACTTGTGGTATTTAATGATTTTCCACCCAGTACGCACAGGTGTTCTTTTCGATTTAAGTCTAAGCTCTCCGGTGGCCAGTCCATAGGGGTGATTCCCATTTCTCCAAATCAATTCTTGTTGTGGTTGGAAATATGGCACGAGGAATTGACCAGCTGAAATATAACTTCGTTTCTTGGTGTTAAGGGGTGCAATTTCTGCATATACGAGTATGGCTCTAGAATTTTTCATAGCATGGTAGTATAAGTTGTGGTTTATTCTTCCCTGACATAAAAACATCTTTCCTGGCCTTAACGAAGACATGTAAGTCCATGCTATGATGGAACCACCTCGATGCTTTACAGTTGGTACCGCACAAACAGAGTGAAATGCCTCTTCAACTCCTTGTCCCTCATTGGTAGCCCCCGAAGCGCTGAAAATCTCTAAAATTGTTACAAAACGTTACATTTTTAATATTTTTTTCAAGAATACAGTATTTAAATGGAGTTAAATCAATCACAAGTGCAAAGCAACAATACAATAGTCTTTCTTACATACCTGATAATCAATTTCACATGACCAGATAACTTTCGACCATTTTTGTAATCTTTGGCCAACGGAAAACGTTTTTTTTTCTGATGACCGCAAATATCCATTGCTTCTTTCGCGCCTAGGTATAATATATGCATATATTTAATCATTTACCACAAATGTCCTACTAAACAAACGATGCCCATTCTTTTTTCAGTGGCCACCTCATCACTACAATATATTTCGTGTCGTCTACTCCCTCACTACATTTCGTCTCGCCTGGTAGCATAATCTTTCCTTTGAAGAGCTTATGCCCCTGTGGATTGGTGCCTCTGTTGCATTGTACTCCAAGAAGGATGGGGGTAAGTACATCCGAGTGCCAATATCGAGAGTGAAAGAGACTGGCCCTATCAGTTTTCACCATTTCCTACCTTTTTCATTAATCTTCTTTTAATTTATTCTAGGTGTGTGTGTGGGATGGGGGGGGGGTCCTTCTGTCTCTTTCTCATTTCACTTCCAATGTGAACATTTGTACAATCAGACCAGTTTTATTTTCCTCTTCACGATTTTTTATTCATCCGTAATTTCAGAGCATTCACCCGAGCACAAGGTACCAAAGTACGCAATTAGGAGAGGACAAAGGCAAATCTGCATCACTAAATTCACCGAGCTCCATCCTTTCACGTTTATATATACGGATGGGTGGGTTTAGCGAGCCCCCATCCATCCATCCCTTAACCTCTCGCGTCTTAGCAACAGGCCTTGAGATACTAAGGAAATGACACATCCAGGAAGAGCTACATCTTTATCCACCATATCTTGTTCACTTTAACCTCTGCTCTGCCCAACGTCTTTAAGCATATCCCCTTACCCCTCCCCCCACTGAAAATGTAGCAATTTGTGCTTCAGATATCACTGCTACGTGATGGCCCTGCAACCAGCATTATCACGAAGAGAACCTTTAATAAAAAGAGCTGTTATCCACCCACTTCTTCAAATCGTGTCGAATCTTCACGTTCGTCATACAACCCAGGTATTTATTTTTAGAATATCTACACAAGTGAAAATTATATCACCTTTAGTTCTTTACATTTTTAAATTTCAATTAAACTGATATTTAGAAGATATTTCATCACGATTTCCTCGCAAATATATTCCAGATATCCCATTTAATTCATGCTACAAACGTTGACATATACAAATTACGTTTCAGCTTTTTTGTTATTGCGCGACTTTTAATTAATCTATGATTTTTTAATGTAAAGAGACGTAAAATTACTAATGGATAGTTTTGAACCCGAAGCAGAAGATAAGATTTAATTTTCCCTGACGAATTATTCCTTCAGTCTGGTTTGACTTTCTTCGTAACGTCATATGGGGAACGTGGTTGAATAAATTGCTCATTAACGATTCCTTAGTATGAGAAAATCCTGGAGTAGAAACTTTCCTTGTTTTAGAACATTCCACCCCTTTAATCTCTTTGGACTTAATCTTGATTTATTCCAAAATTTCTCAGGAAATTTGACTTTTTAAAAAAATGCGGTGGGACTTATTTGAGCCATAAACCTGTTCTAAATTTATAATTTGAGGCATGTTCATAAAAAGAAACTTTAATTAAAAATATTATAGGTTCAAGGCATTTAAAAAACTTCGCAGTGGTATTCTATAGACGAGTTTGTTCGTGTATCCCTTGGCCCAGTATTAAAGGTCATTGTTTGTTATTATCGTAGTCCTCACCATTGTTTCTCTTTCCAAATATCACATTCTTTTCTCTTATTTACTTTCCTTTTCCTTCTAATCGCCCCTACCATTGGAGACTGATTGACCTGTAATTCTTTAAGTCTCCCTTGTATCCCATTTTGCAAAGGAGTGAAAGTGAAGAGTAGGGCTATGTCATTGTGATCTTTTCCTTTATAAATTTGTAAAGAGGATGTCAAATTTGGTCAGTATGGCAGTATCCCCTGACCTTCTTTTAGGTCGATTGTTGCATATTCTTTTCACGTTTCGCCATTTTTTATGCTATTAAGTTAGTGCAAAAGTTCTTCTTTCTTTACCCAGTGGGACATCTTCCTTTCGAATTTATTGTGAGGCACACTATGGTAATAAATTTCTTTAGGAACTCTTCTACTACTTTGATATATTTTTTTTCTACAGAATTTTTTTGATTAGTTTGCTAGTTTGTATCGCTATTTGTCATATGCAATCGATTCGATATCCGCCACACACACTTGGTCATATCCATGTCTATCTTCTGCTAGTCTAAGGCGCCCATTTAACTGAGATCAAAGCGGTGCCAGCTGCCTCAGGGTGCTTGGTTCGATCTTCACCCTTACCCCCATTTTTTCTGAAGAAAAAAATATTCCGTTTATCTTCTGTTTCCTTGCGTTTTTTCTCATTCCATTTCATAATTCTCTCTTATATATATATATATATATATATATATATATATATATATATATATATATATATATATATATGGAAAAATATCCAAGACAAATTGGTGCGGTTAAGGTAATGGCATAATTAGACAACTGCTCTGCTTCAGGTCCAGCAGGTGATCCTATCCTCCTTGAACTGGAAGACAATGCTGGTTGCAGGGCCATCACGTAGCAGTGATATCTGAAGCACACATTGCTGATGGATGGGTCATCCCTAAGTGTTGTCTTCCAGTTCAAGGAGGATAGGATCACCTGCTGGACCTGAAGCAGAGCAGTTGTCTAATTATGCCATTACCTTAACCGCACCATATATATATATATATATATATATATATATATATATATATATATATATATAAAGCGCATTTATCTGCATTTATTTTTTTTACCTTGTTTTCAGGGGATACAGTGTTATACATTCCGAGCAATTGCTTCCTAAATGATTCTATAATTAACCCCCAAACGGAAGTCTCGAATACTGAAAAAACGAAGTATTTCATTTTAACTCCTGCGTTCGGGCAAATAATATGAACGCTTGAATGCGTCTCTTTATTTGTACCGCGAAGGACGTTCCCTGTTGCGTTGAAGGAAGAAACTTTGTTTCATATTATTTATTTGTCAACCATACACGTCAGTTATACGCATAGCAACTAAATAATCTTCCTTTTCTAGGGGAAGGGGGGGATTTTAAGCCACATCTGGTTTTGTTAGTTGCTGGTTGAAGTCACAATTCGGGTTGACCGCGCAGTGGTTACCATATATTATAACGATTCGTGGTAGTTTGAACCCCACGTTTAAACTTAAGGTTTTCATCGGTCTCGAGAAACGAGTGCAAATTGGCGCTAAAACGCGTATCAGAGACACTCGACCTGCCTTTTTTTTCTTTTTTTGAAGTATTCCTTCCAAATCTCTCCGTCCAAAGCTGAAGTTTTTTTTACTGCAAACCGTGTTAATTCCGAGGGTTTTTTTAATATTCTTGTCGATTTTTTTTTTAGATTGTTTTATGACCCTTTTATTTAGGCAGTTAGCGAATGCACCGTCTCTGGTCATTGGTTTTTTGTAGTTTTTTTTTGACTTAGGGTCATCAAACTCGGGTTTAATTCTTGTAGACCCTTAAATATTCTCTATTTTTGGTTTCTCGGGCTGGATATCTTCTATACATTTTTATTTTCCCTAACTTTAGCACTTTATTTATGAATCACTTTTCTCCAACTCTCAGGGGAAGGAATTCACATTGGTTCTCGCTTAAAAAAAATAATTAATGTATTCATTCTATCATTTTTATTTGCTGATCCTTAAACTTTAAAAGTCAACTTTGTCCATCCAAATGTACATTATAATAGTCTATCATTAAAAACCATCAGAAATTACCATTGATGAAAAACTAGAGACTAGATTCCTAATCAATATCTTCTTCTCCCCAGAGAGTCGACATGAAGAAAACCGCCTTCTTTGGTGGCAAAAAAAGTAGGTCAGCTTCTGGCCAGAAGACTGCCACCACACAAATCACTCAAAGTCCAAATTCTTACCCCGCTAGACATTTTCAGTCGACCTCGAGCACGGGAACTTCCACTATTTCCACATCTCAAGTGCCATGGAGACCATTTGATTCCTCTCCCCAATTAAGTCCAATCCAATCTCTTTCATTTTCGGAAGAGAACACCATCCCACATTATGGCTACGACCAAGAATATTCCACTGCCTACTCCAGAGACCTTTTGGAAGCTTCTACATCAAGTCAAGCTTCAGCAATGGGATGGAATATCGATGCACCTTTGGAAGAAAACGAACTTGGTGACTCACTGGCGCTAGGGGAGAACCCTGATGACAGCTCATCTTCGCAAAAAACGAAAAGGCACCAGAAGTGTCGAATGTGTCAAAACCATCAACAAGTTATGGATATGAAAGGTCACAAGGGATCTTGCCCTTACAAAAACTGCGAATGTCCATCTTGTCACTTAACAAGAATGAATCAGTTCTACTCGAGAGAAAGGCAAAAACTAACGAGGAGCCAACAAAGGAGCTTGGAATGTGAAGGACAAATAAGTAATTTGGCTGCAGAAATTCCTGGAAATTTGGAATTAGATTTCCCGCGAATGAAGGAATTAGTAGACCAAACAGAAGATATCCTTGATTATAACCTGTTCCAAGAAGTTAACAAATATTGTGGGCAGTCCTTATATCCTAAAAAGTGAGAAATATTCATTATTAGATGGAAACTGCTAGGATAATTGACTTTTATACTCTGCAAGTGAAAATTTAAAGACAAAATTATCTACATTGAAATACCAAATTGGTCCCCTCAAAGATACTTTGCAATATTTCCTTTAGGATAATTATGAATGGAGACAACCAAATATAGGAAAAGGGGTTGATTAAATATTTTAGTTAAAAAAATAAAAACATTGTTTATTACTTTTAAATTAAAAGGTTAAATGGGTCATTAAATATATATGGAGTATACAGCTTAAAGCAATATTTGCCTTCATTCCTATGCATAATGAAGAGCTAAATTTTACACCTGACTATGCCTTAACTTGAATTATTTTTAACAAGTCCTTTTCCAAGTTAAATTTTTCTAAACATTTGAATTGGGTCTCTCCTTCTTCACCTATTTTATTACCTTTATTTCATTATTCTATGATGATTTATGTTGTATCAAGAACTGAAGAAAAATGGAGGTTAGTCAAAAACCTCGATTTTGTTTTGCAGTTTGAAACTCCCGACATATTTAATTTCAGCGTTCGGCTTCAAACTACCAAAAAAATCAGAAATATTTTTTTTAGACGAAAGAAATCCAAACGTTGACACATGTATGCATAAAAAGACAAAAAAACAAAACAAACCCCGCCCTCGAGGAAGTGGGAAGATGAAATACACAAAATGGCAGACCATATAGCACACTCCAACAGAATGGAAACACGGCTCCTCCTACGTTGAACAGAGTTAGGTCATTCGCGTTACGGTTAGTCACTGGATCAATTCCTGATTTGTAGCGTTTTTCTAGTAGCTACAACAAGCTGTATCAATTAAGTTATTTGATCCCACTATCAACTCTTCCTATTCTTTTCCAAACGGACCTATCTGATCTCTGTAAAATATATAACATTTTGCCCAATCATTCAATACTGGCCTTGTTGTGATGGGCCCTTTGGGTCGGGATTCAAATGACTAGCACTAAATAACTCGCCTTGGTACAGTTGCCCCAACTAGTCTGTCTTACGTACGCTGAGTTTCGTTCAGAGAGACAATTTATTTTATTATTATTTGATGAGAAATAGAGTTTTGGGGGTATATTTAGTTATAAATAAATTAGATAGAATATTTACCAATAAATTAAATGTGTCAATTTCTTTTACGTTACTGCGGTATTTCAATTTGAACAGTCGGAACATTTTAAAACGATTTTGTTTCAAAACAGGGTTGCCAAATTTCAGCAAACTTTTACTTCTACCAGCTTAATTAACTTTACATATTTATTTAATTTTTTAAACATTGATATAAAAAAGAACATTTGAAATAACAATTGGCTATTTTTTTTTAATTCTTTATCCTTATTCTGAGTCATTGCTTTCAAAGTTCCATCTGAAGATGAGGTGATGAAGTTGAGACATATCAATCTTCGAAGCGATCAGAAAATTAGAAGAAAAACAAGTTAAAGGAAATAAAAAATAAACATAAAGGACAGAAATATGGAACTATTTATTTCAAAAGCAAAAACTAGCAATGGTATTTACACCAGAAAGGTTTTTTTAAAATTAGGGTGGTAGAGAATTTGTTAAAATTAGGCAAAGTGAAAATATAAAGAAGATACATAAACCGTGTACGACTGCATAGGTCCTCGCAAATGGGGTTGCACGCAATTCTATAGTACTTGAGCTAATGTCGGTAATTTATATTTTTTGGAGGGAAGGGGGAAGTGGGTAATGGTGTATTTCTAAATATGGGGAGGGGAGGATAAGAGAAACCAGATGTGGTATGAGGGTCTTCTTTAGTGACGTTCCTTCCTCTGGAGTTTCCTCGGTGTAACGAGAAACAACAGAGAAATGGACACAACTCCCGGCTGGAGAAGTAATCCAATGAAGCAACTATGCACACAACCGCAAATCTACCAGAATCTGCAAAGACTAAAAAGCGAAATGCTCATACGAATTAAAAACAGCTAAGAGTAGAATGGGGAACAACTATTTGGTAAAGTAAACAGAACAAAAGGAAGACTAGAAAGAGAAACAATCAAGATAGAAGATGAGAATGGAGGGTCCTTTGAAGAGAAAGAAACGGACGAACAGAATCTGAGACCACTGGGAAGCAACCGTCCCAGTAACATCGGGAGACAATGCCGGGTTTGACGGCCATATGGAAGAAAAGGTCGGAAATAATACCTTCATGATAAACCCAAGCCATATAGCCGAAGAAGCTAGAGAAGAACACAGGGGCACTAGTCCAATAACTACAAGGAAGAAATCGTGAGTGCGATAGACTCGTTCAAGCAAAATCTTCTAGTCTATCAGGGCTTACAAAGGTACACCTTACAAAAGCACTAGATATTATACTAGATGGTATAACAAAACTGATTAATGACAGCTTAACTCTAGGATATTTCCCTGACAGATTTAAAATACCAAAAATGATTTTCATAACTTAGAAAAAATAATGAAGAGCAGACTAATAAAGTATCAAGAAGGAAACGAAGCGTATGACGAACTTCAATTTGGTTTCAGAGAAAAACGGGACACGACAATGGCATTGGCAATAATAGCAGATAAACACTATCGCCATGTCCTGTAAGATGTGACAAAGCGTTCGACAAAGTCTGATCCGCAAAGCTAATCTATAAGATATACGGCTAAACTTGACAACAGCTTGGAGCATTTACTCTACGCCTATGTACGGAATGGATCATAGTACATATGTAGATTTAGAGGGATATAAGAGTCCAGCTTCCACTTAAAGTGCCGCAAGGAGGGAGGCTTAGCCCAACACTCTACTTATTGTACACTGCAGATATCCCTATGCCTATAACACAGGTGACCATGAAAAGGCAATACGCAGATGATATAACACATTGTTAAAATATCGTAATATAAACAACTATGAGAAGCAACATGAAGATAAAGTCATATTAAAATAATTAATATCATTCCAGTAGGAAGACAAAAAACAGTCATGATGAGAATATACGGCAACGAGTACAGATATACCAGTGAAGGAAAAGTGCTAGTGCTAACAATAAACACAAGAGGCAATTCCGTCCAAGATAAGGAGAAGAAGCTAAGGACGACAACCTGAATATCGCTAGTAGAAAAATCAGGAGATTTTGGAAGAAGAAGAAAAATAAGATATACAACGCATTAGTTCAATCTCTTCTGACATATCCGCCAATTCCAGCATATATAATAACAAATAGAGATAAAATAAACTTACAAAGGATCCAGAACAAATCTGTGTACTGGATAATGAAGACAAGATGATAGAGACGCATAAATCTTAGGAAATTAGACGCTGAGGAAGAGAGCGTAGAAATATTAGCGAAAATAGAAGATAAACATGAAGATATATTTAATGCTACAACCATTGAGGAAGATATAATGATAAATAGAAAATTGCCAAGCAGTAAATAAAACTGCTAACAGACGAAAGACAGGTAACCAGACAAAATGAAAGGTTATGAGGAAAAGTAGCGAGCAACTCAAGCAACAAGGTCTGCTGACCAAAGTCGCGTGCTATCAGTTACTCTGATTTATGACCTTACGACCTTTAAAACTTTCAATAATTCCTGGACTAACCTTGGGAGGACCTTGGCAATTATATCATTCGAAACAGAATTAAAACAACATAAGGGTTTCAAATTTAGTTAGAATCGGCCGAATAGTTATGATGTTATTGCCAAAACAATAAAAAAGCAAAATGGAGACCGAACGACCCACCCACCTACCCACCGATATAGCGAGATAGAGAGTCGCACGCGAATAAAAAGAGTAAGACCTGCTTGAAAAACAAGAGGAGTTGAGAACTTAGCCGGGAAGCAGGATACACCCACTGAGAGAAAGATAAAAGAGGACAAAACATACGGACTAATAAGGCGAACGGCTAGCATAGCTAGCCCATTAAAAGAGCCTAAGAAGAGAGAAAAAGGTCATCAGAGTAAATGATCGAATGGGAAAAAACGAACACCATTCAGAGGAGCGGAAAGGCGGAATCTAAGTATAGGTCAGAGGTACGCCACTAGAGCAGTGAAAAAGATCGGAAACAGATCACCCAGATGAATCCGGAAATGTTCCCCTACCCCACAATCCCCCCACTCTTTTTAAGACCAACTAGTGTCAACTTTGAAACTCCAACACATTTTTCTTTTTCATTTCACTTCTTCTCTGCCTACCGCCCTCTTAAAACTTCCCCGTCTCCCCGCTGTACCCTGTTGTTTATCGGCCGAAGTAGAGCCGATCTGAGCAGGGGAGGAGGAACTTGCGGAGAGGTCGGCCTGAGGTGCACCTCTCCAGGAAGCTCTAGGCGAGAGAAAGGGCAATCAAGAAAAACCTCCAACCACGTGTGGTTTGTCTTATCCTCCCTTTCCATTTGTTGTCGAAGACACTCATCAATATTTTTTAAATATATAGGAAAGAGCTCCAATGAGCATTTATACAATACAAAATACAAAGTAAAATCTTATCGGAAACTTGTATTAATAGGTTGTGAACAAAGCTATCGTACAGCTTTTATTGACAATGATTTACAATGAAACAATGCAGCAAAAGAAACATATCACTGAACAATGTAATCACCGTTATTTTCGAGCATCTGCTTCCAACGATGGGATAGATCACGGATGCCTTTGTTGTAAAGTTCAACTGTTTGCTATCAAAGAATATTCAACTGCAGTTTTCAGTTCGTTATCATTTTCGAACATTTTGCCATTCAAGAAGATCTGCGTAGCCAGGAATAGATGATGGTCTGTTGCGTCCAGACCTGGCGAGCACGGTGGAAGAGAGAGAACTTCCCACCCTTTACTCCAGGAGTTTTTCATGTACATGATTTGCAACTTGAGGTTGGGCGGTATCATGAAGAAACATGACATGAGTCAGTTCTGGTTGTTTCTGCACAATTGTATCTACCATCTGTTGCAGTTATTGACTGTATAATTGAATGGCGATAGAATGATTGTGTTCCAACATTCCTAGTACGAGTAAATCGCCCCCTTCACATCCCACCAGACACAAACTGTAAGCTTCTTTTGATGTCAGTTGGGTTTTGCCTGAAGTTGTGCAGGTGCACCTTTGTCTATCTAGCTTCTTTTACGTGCCACATTGGAGTGTAAACATCATTTCTCTTCTGCAGTAACCACTTTGTTCAGCCAATCAAAATAACGTTTCTTGGACACTAGTGTCATACAAGCGTCTATGCAGCGCTGCCGGTCGAAGTCAGTCAATTTACATGGAATCCATAGGGCCAGTTTGCTAAGTTTGCCCATTTTCATCTAAATGATGTATGTCTGGATGTCTGACGTTAGCTTTTCAGCCAGCTCGCGTGAAGTCAGATGTGGATCAGCTTTGCCACAGGCGCACCAACGGTCATTGTCAATAAGTGGAGGGTCGACCACATCTTGGCTGATCTTGGAGATCGAATTAGCCACGCTGAAACTTCTTAAACCAGTCGTAGGTTGTGGGACGACTTATTGTTCTTCTCCAAATACATAGTTAATACAACGTTGCGATTGGACAGCGTTTAAACTGGACTTGTAATCATACAGTAAAAAGAGTACGTTGCTCTTCACGAATTTTTGAAAATTTAGATATTCTATAGGGGTGTCCCACTAATTACGGTGTAGTGTCCTAGTCTTTCCTAGGCATCGTTTGAAAGTGCATAGTGACCTAGTCTACCTAAGCTATAGGTCACTGTGTATTGTCAAGCGAGGACTAGGAAAGACTAGGCCACTACACATTACACATTGACTAGTTGTACACCTTTTTTTAATCTATGAATAAATAAACTTTCAAATAAATCTATAATTATAAGTCTATAAATAAATCTCTTATATATTTTTGCCTGTCTGTTATTTGAGTTTTCAAAAATGTTTTCATCACTCAAAATGATCAAATTCCGGGGGGGGGGGCATGAATGAGATTAAAATTACAAATGATGTCGGTATGAATATGATTTAAATGGAGAGGGCGTGAAGAGATATGATATTTAAATTGCGGAATGGGGAAGAAGGGGACATGAATGTGACTAAAATTGAAAATGATGTCGGCATGAATGTGATTTAAACTGGGGAGAGTGTGAGCACGAATGAGATTCAAATTGCGGAGGGAAGAGGGGGGTGAATATGAATAAGATTTAAATGTGACGTGTATATTCACAAATGAGATTAAAATTGAAGATGACATCAGCACAAACGGAATTCAAATTAGGGGAATACAAATACGCCTAAGTTTTAAATTGTGGGGGTTCTAAGACGAGAGGCAAATTGCCAGGATTGTTAGCACGAGAGATTTTAATTGGCAGGTATGTAAATACCTATGATATTATAATTATGTAAAGGTATGGGATTCAAATTGCAGGGGTTGTAATCAGGACTGAGAGTGTTCAAATTGCATGCAATGTTTGAGTGAATTTTATTCAAATTGTGGGGGAAGGAGAGTAGCACAAATGGAATTCAAATTGCGGAAGATTTAAGTTCGAATGGGATTCAAATTACAAGAATGTAAAGGGAGAATTGGATTAGAGTTGTTAAGCTGGAGGTGTGAATACTAAGGAGTTTTAAATTGTGGTGTATTCACGAGTGAGATTCAAATTGCGGATGATGTCAGCATGAATGAGATTCAAATTGGGGAGGCAGCAAGCGTGAATGAAATTCAAATTGGGGAGGCAGCAAGCGTGAATGAAATTCAAATTGGGGAGGCAGCAAGCGTGAATGAAATTCAAATTGGGGAGGCAGCAAACGTGAAGGAAATTCAAATTGGGGAGGCAGCAAGCGTGAAGGAAATTCAAATTGGGGAGGCAGCAATCGTGAATGAAATTCAAATTGGGGAGGCAGCAAGCGTGAAGGAAATTTAAATATAGGCGAGGGTAATCACGAATGGGATTGACATTGTGGGTGATGTAAGCACGAATGAGATTCAAATTGGGGAGGCAGCAAGCGTGAAGGAAATTCAAATTGGGGAGGCAGCAAGCGTGAAGGAAATTCAAATATAGGCGAGGGTAATCACGAATGGGATTGACATTGTGGGTGATGTAAGCACGAATGAGATTCAAGTGGGGTGAGGACAAAGTAGGACGAAATATCTTTTATGTTTATTGATGCAAAATGTACATCAAGGATGACTTAACTGAGTACAAAGTTACAAAGTAATTTATCTGAGCTTAGTATTCACGGTTGGAGCGGCTTACGTAGATTGACATTCATTTGGATCTTTGCTTCGTCTTATTTCTTCACCGTAATTCACAGTTACATTCCAATATATTCTTCTTTACTTTTTAAGTAGTCGGACACTGGGTATGTTGAGCCGTTTTCCTAATTAGACCTTTTAAAACATTCGCTCTAGAATCTGTATCTAGAAGACCCTCGATCCGTTCCTGCGGCCACAACGTTGTTCACTCATAACTAACGGTCATTCACGGCTGCGCGTTAACTGTCAGGCGAGCGAGGTGAAACGTTTACTGATTGTAAGTATATGATAGGGAGAGTGCGCAATTCTCCTAAATCTGTCTTCACCCCACAAATATTAATAATAATCAGCAAGTAAAGATACTTTTGTACCGCAATATAAGAATTTCAACCAATATGTATCTGTATTTAGTTGCGATAGGACTTTTTATCCCGAGCAACGCCTGGTACCGAGGCTAGTAAGGGTTGTGCGGGAACTGGTTCCAATCTGTTACAATGAAGTTCTTAGTTTTTTTGAGTACGCATGTTTTCTTTTCTAGGTCTTTATCCTAGCGAATTCGTGTCTAACCATCTAGCTCCCCCCCCCCAAAAAAAACCCATAGAAAAATACCAATTAATTTTTCTCGACAGGTTTCTATGATTCCATGATTATTTTACTAATATTTCTATTCTTTTCTCAATCAGTCTGCTCTTCTACCTCCGATGATTTTTTCCTGAATGACAAATGGTAGTTAAAATTTTATCAATTTGTTGACATTTCAGGCGACTAATTTGTAATGTATTTAATTTTGTACTCGACAAGTTTATTTGTTTGGCCATACACACGCCTATTTGTGGATGTTGTAATTGTTTGTCTCATGAATTTGGCTGTGGTGTTCCTTTCATTACTTCGTGAAGAGAAAACAATGTCTTTCTTTTGATTCTTTTATGCGAAGTTCTTTGGCTGAGAACATTAAAAAGGAGGTACATAATATTTATAGATATGCAGATGCTTAAATTTATTTTTTGGTCATGTTCACTGAGAGGAATTACTTCATACTGCGCTTTAAGCTAGTAAACATACCGCTATCGCAGCCAGCGACCGCTGGTAACCACATAATAGTGACACCTACCAACTACATGCTATTTGTGCTTATTTAGTGACACTGAGGAGAGATGCGTTTCATATTTTGTTGTTCATCGCCTCGCCACTCTCTAAGCACTCGCTCGCTTCACGTCAAGTGACAGCCTCACACGGCTTGCCTCCAAGCTCTCCATTCCCACGAGGCGCAGCCACTTAACTTGGGCAATCAAAAAGAATTCCTAGCTGACAAATGTATCCATAAGACGCTCGATCTTTTCATGTGGCGACAACATTCTTGGCTCATAACTAACGTTCATTCACGCGTGTGCGTAATCTGTCGGGGTCGCGCGGTGAAACGTTTACTCATTTTAAGTATATTATATGATAGGGAGAGTGCGCAAATCTTATGAATCTGCTTTCATCTCACAAATAATAATAATAATAATAAGCAAGATATTTTTCTGCCACAATATAGGAATTTGAAACAATTTGCATCTGTATTTATTTGTGACAGAACTTTTTATCCCGGGCAACGCTGACTATGTAATTGTAAATAGAATATTACATAATTGGAGTCTGTTTTTTAATAACCAACCGCTCCAATGTGGATGAGCTAATACGATTCATGGTATTATAAGAGTGATATTAAAAAAAATGGAAGCTAATATAGCTGCCATTTTTTTTAATATCATTAGCATTATTCAAATCTTATTAGTTTTTGATGAATAATGATACAGTATGTATAGAGAATAGTTGTTCCTTCTGTGTTCAGAAACAGCGCAATATAATTGTGACTTAGAGCTTGAAATGAGTTTTTGTTTTGTTTTAATTCATTTGCCGATTAAAATTTAAACCCTGTATATGATTTATATATAACCTTCATTTTATTAACTATTTATAATAATAGTAAATGAGTTTTAATGAAAATATAATCGAAAAAAAGATTAATTGCATAGTTACTTGCTAAGCAAATTTGACCAAACGATATTCTTATTTACTACTTTGTATGAAAAATAACAGAGGGCAAAAGATACATTTATTTTTAATTCATTCGTATAATTTCTGTTCTCGTAAGACATTCTTAAAAGCGAGGAAATCTCTGCAACTGATTTAATAATAAATTAGCCATAATCCCTAAAATCATAAAGAAATTTGTATTATTTTATCTAAATAAAAATAGGGATTTGGGTGCTTCCAATATTAAAACTTTAAATAAATAACAGAGGGCAAAAGATACATTTATTTTTAATTCATTCGTATAATTTCTGTTCTCGTAAGACATTCTTAAAAGCGAGGAAATCTCTGCAACTGATTTAATAATAAATTAGCCATAATCCCTAAAATCATAAAGAAATTTTGTATTATTTTATCTAAATAAAAATAGGGATTTGGGTGCTTCCAATATTAAAACTTTAAATGAATAACAGAGGGCAAAAGATACATTTATTTTTGATTCATTCGTATAATTTCTGTTCTCGTAAGACATTCTTAAAAGCGAGGAAATCTCTGCAACTGATTTAATAATAAATTAGCCATAATCCCTAAAATCATAAAGAAATTTGTATTATTTTATCTAAATAAAAATAGGGATTTGGGTGCTTCCAATATTAAAACTTTAAATAAATAACAGAGGGCAAAAGATACATTTATTTTTAATTCATTCGTATAATTTCTGTTCTCGTAAGACATTCTTAAAAGCGAGGAAATCTCTGCAACTGATTTAATAATAAATTAGCCATAATCCCTAAAATCATAAAGAAATTTGTATTATTTTATCTAAATGAAAATAGGGATTTGGGTGCTTCCAATATTAAAACTTTAAATAAATAACAGAGGGCAAAAGATACATTTATTTTTAATTCATTCGTATAATTTCTGTTCTCGTAAGACATTCTTAAAAGCGAGGAAATCTCTGCAACTGATTTAATAATAAATTAGCCATAATCCCTAAAATCATAAAGAAATTTGTATTATTTTATCTAAATAAAAATAGGGATTTGGGTGCTTCCAATATTAAAACTTTAAATAAATAACAGAGGGCAAAAGATACATTTATTTTTAATTCATTCGTATAATTTCTGTTCTCGTAAGACATTCTTAAAAGCGAGGAAATCTCTGCAACTGATTTGATAATAAATTAGCCATAATCCCTAAAATCATAAAGAAATTTTGTATTATTTTATCTAAATAAAAATAGGGATTTGGGTGCTTCCAATATTAAAACTTTAAATAAATAACAGAGGGCAAAAGATACATTTATTTTTAATTCATTCGTATAATTTCTGTTCTCGTAAGACATTCTTAAAAGCGAGGAAATCTCTGCAACTGATTTAATAATAAATTAGCCATAATCCCTAAAATCATAAAGAAATTTGTATTATTTTATCTAAATAAAAATAGGGATTTGGGTGCTTCCAATATTAAAACTTTAAATAAATAACAGAGGGCAAAAGATACATTTATTTTTAATTCATTCGTATAATTTCTGTTCTCGTAAGACATTCTTAAAAGCGAGGAAATCTCTGCAACTGATTTAATAATAAATTAGCCATAATCCCTAAAATCATAAAGAAATTTGTATTATTTTATCTAAATAAAAATAGGGATTTGGGTGCTTCCAATATTAAAACTTTAAATAAATAACAGAGGGCAAAAGATACATTTATTTTTAATTCATTCGTATAATTTCTGTTCTCGTAAGACATTCTTAAAAGCGAGGAAATCTCTGCAACTGATTTAATAATAAATTAGCCATAATCCCTAAAATCATAAAGAAATTTGTATTATTTTATCTAAATGAAAATAGGGATTTGGGTGCTTCCAATATTAAAACTTTAAATAAATAACAGAGGGCAAAAGATACATTTATTTTTAATTCATTCGTATAATTTCTGTTCTCGTAAGACATTCTTAAAAGCGAGGAAATCTCTGCAACTGATTTAATAATAAATTAGCCATAATTCCTAAAATCATAAAGAAATTTGTATTATTTTATCTAAATAAAAATAGGGATTTGGGTGCTTCCAATATTAAAACTTTAAATAAATAACAGAGGGCAAAAGATACATTTATTTTTAATTCATTCGTATAATTTCTGTTCTCGTAAGACATTCTTAAAAGCGAGGAAATCTCTGCAACTGATTTAATAATAAATTAGCCATAATCCCTAAAATCATAAAGAAATTTGTATTATTTTATCTAAATGAAAATAGGGATTTGGGTGCTTCCAATATTAAAACTTTAAATAAATAACAGAGGGCAAAAGATACATTTATTTTTAATTCATTCGTATAATTTCTGTTCTCGTAAGACATTCTTAAAAGCGAGGAAATCTCTGCAACTGATTTAATAATAAATTAGCCATAATCCCTAAAATCATAAAGAAATTTGTATTATTTTATCTAAATAAAAATAGGGATTTGGGTGCTTCCAATATTAAAACTTTAAATATATATGTAAGCTGTTTCATTTGCTTGAATCGTATCTTCCTCTTTCTTGTTCCCCTGTAGAGAATTGCAGGAGTAGTTAACAAGGGCCTAATTCTTGATTACTTTTAATTGCCCCTAAGAATATGCAACGACACCCCAAAGGAGATATAGATCTTTCCTATAGCTTGGAATAAAATTATATAAATGAATGTAACTATTAAAATATCCTGAAAATCAATAAATAACATCCTAGGGGTTCTGTAGATGATACCGAATTAAACGAGGCTAAAATGAAGGCAGAATAACTAAAGTAATAGAAGTATATAGAGGAAGTCAGAAAGGAAGATTAAAAAATATAGTGCAACCAAGTCTAGACTAAATAGAAAAAAAGCCAAACAGAGAAAAGAAAGATGATCGCATTGTACAATGAAAATCGCATGCAATCCATGTTAAATTGTATAACCTTTAACAGCACATAACAACGAATAAAACGGTGCTGTGGATTAAACATTTACCACCTCAAAAGCAAGGGCGCATATTTCAGCCCTCTGTCTTACTACAAAGATAATGAAATCTTGTGTCTGAGTGAAAGGTAGATGGTGACGTTGGAGTCGGTATCTGAATATGTTGAAGGTTTTAGATCTCCACTGAAACTCGCTACCGATTTTCTGCTCCCTACTTTGACTGTATGCCTTGGTTATGGCGGTAATTTCAGACCTATACGAGGTATAATCGATTTTGCATATCAAAGATATAACATATCTAAATTCGTAGTTGCTTCATCATGAATCAACTTGCGAAAGCTACTCTCACACACTTGCACAATCAAAACATTCATCTGAACTCAGAACAATCATATTAAGGAAATCTCTACAAATACCGGGTAAATTTAAATCGAACCAAACTTAAGACTTGAGTATGGAGTAGATAAGAAGGAAAGCGCGATTTGTGATGGTTGATGTGGACCTTCTTTCATCCATTTCTACCATCTGTTGGATTTGAAAAATAGGATTGGAAGAATTAACAGTTTGCCCGGATTACTACCATTCACATCTAAAGCTCTATAGTACAACAACGTGTTGAGTAGGGTCTTTTCTCGCGACAAAGGTTTGATTCTTTAGCGAGGCATTAGTTAATTTAGTGATACCCCTAAAAAGGGGAAATTGGTGACCCTTAGTCACTTTAGGAAATAGGTATAATACTCCAGTCGGGAAAAATAGCTGGCTTTCTAAGAAATTAGAGAACCAAACGCTCTTTGAGAGGGGGTAGGGGATTCATTCTGAAAGGAGAGAGAAGCACCTCGAAGGCGGTCCTTTTCTTATCATCGTCACTCCTCCAAAACACCCAACTTAACACACTTTGATTTAAGATACTTAGTCTAGAGCAGTAAGCTGATGTGAGCTAGATCCACCGTTACTAGCGTCAAAGTGGAAAACGGAGCCTAAAAATGAGCGAAACTGCACGAATGGCCTCCAAACCAAATACCCGACACAAAAGAAGTGTTTAAACCTAATGTCAATTCTGCCTTGCATTCATCACCTACGCATGTAAATCGGTTATTTTTTTTTTAATCTGAACATACCTTAAATCTGGTAGTGGAATATGTGTTCAGCTTAGAGTCACTGGGCATCCGAGATGAGGAAGCGAAAAAAGTATCGACATGGGAAAAATTTTAGAATTTAGAAAATCAATCGAAAAGAGATACTAAATATATTTTATTTGCTCACACTGTTTCGATGTTTTTTTCAGAGGTTCCTTCCAATAACAACATAGGGTGGAAAATGTTAACAAAGTCAAAACAAAATTCGATTAAAGGGTCTAGCGGACGCCTTCAATGAGGTGTTTGAAAACCTGTTGGAGGATTTTTTTTAAACGCACATCTGGCGACTGCAACCAAAAATATAAATCGTCATAATTAAAATTTAATCTTACTACTACCTTACTTTAAAATTACCACAAAAACCTTTATACGTCAATCAAAAAAAGAGAACAAACAAAAGCCAAAATAACAAAACAAACAAGGTATACTGACCAAAGTCGCGTGCTCTCACTTATTCTGATTCATGACCTTACGACCTTCAAAACTTTCAATAATTCCCAGTCTAACCTTGGGAGGACCTTGGCAATTATATCGTTTGAAAGATAATGTAAATCAACAAGAGGGTTTCAGATTTCGTTCGAATCGGCCGAATAGTTACAATGTTATAACCAAATAAAAGCAGAACGGGGCCTGACCGACCGACTGACATAGTGAGATGTAGAGTCGCCCGCGACTAAAAATTAAGGGAAACATGAGAATTAATAAAAAAATAAAATTAGGAAAAATACTTACGTGGCAATTAGAACATTAATGAAGAATTATAGATAAAAGAGGAAAATGGAAAGGAAATTCTAAGGATGAGAGAGATTTCTTTTGATGGCACAAAAAAAGTCGACGCGCGGTTGACGCCGTGTCGATTAGAGACAATTTGTTCCAAAACGGATCGATCAACGATGTACGCTAAGTTAGATGAGATATTTGTTTATATGTTAAGTAAACAAGAATTTTGTAACTATCAAAAATCTTATGTTTAACTAACCATCAAGACCCGTTAAAAGCGTGTGAGAAAGAAGAAAATAATTTTCGACAATGAAGAGAGTGATTCTTAAAGATTAAAAAAAAACAATGTATGCATGTGAAATTTAACTCTCACAAACGAGAAAAAACGGGACAATGATTCGATAATTAAAAATGATATCCGCGTTGAAATTGATGCGTTCATTAAATTGACGTTTTGAGCTGGATACACAAATCTTCAAAAACTGTAACAAGGTATAATGTATAGAAGTAGAGGATCAGAACTACAGATGCAATTCTGAAAGTAAAGTCTTGGGATTAAAATTAACTTCAAGGGGCTATAAAAATCACATAGCAGAAAGAAAAAGCAAGGCCACACCAATGGTAAGCCTACTCAAGTAATCATGAAAAACGAAAATATAATGTACATGGCACTAGGAAGAGAAGTATTCGTATACTCTCCCATCCCAAACAACAGTAAAACAAAGACAAAAAATGAAACTCAAGATGATACGAAACAAGACTCTTTAATTACAAACAAGCGGAGAAGAGAGTAAAGAAATAAGAGAATTATACATAAAGAGACGGGAATGAATTGCTAAATATCAACATCAAGAAAAGTAAAATTATGAAAGAAAATAAAAGCAATTTCTCCAATATTTGCAAAGCAAACCACCATCGGAGTAGAAAACTCGTTTAACGCTCGAGTCCTCAGCTAAAAACATCAGCTGAGAGTTGAGGAAGCACCGTTGTTTAATTAAAGTGGAGTAATCAATAATAAAAAAAAGTCAGCCTCAAACTTTGAATTAAAACAAAAATAACCAAATACGATAAGGACTTATACTCCTACAAATACCATATAATACCATAAACGCCCACAATTGCAACCAAGTAAGAATACTGATAAGATACGCTAGGAAGTCAACTCGACAAATCAATGTACGAGGGGCGGTCACTAAGTTTTGCGAATCGGTAGGGCAAAACAGAGGAAGGGGGATAGCTTTTTAGGGGGGGAGGCAAGTTAAGACAAGTCAGGACCTGCAGCTGCACGCTCCTGCCTCGTCTATTTAAGAAGAAGCAGCTGATCGCAGATCGTCAGTCACAAATATTTCAACAATGGAGAAGGTTGAGCACCGCGTAGTGATCAAATTTTTGACTAAGGAAGGCAAGAATGCAAAAGAGATCCATGAACACATGGTTGCAGTGTACACCGACAAATCCCCTTCCTATGCAACCATTGCTCGCTGGAATAGGGAGTTCCGCCATGGTCGTGAGTCCCTTCAAGATGACCCTTGTCCAGGACGCCCGTCAGACGTGACCAACGAGGACAATGTAGCCCATGTGGAGAGGATGATCCTCGAAAATCGACGGGTGAAGTTCGAAGAAATCGAGTGAGAACTTGAAATATCACATGGAAGTGTTATCAACATCATCCACGACAATTTGGCCATGACCCGTTGGGTCCCTAGGAACCTGACGCCCCATGATCGACTTCAACGTCGTCAAGGTCCACAAGGCCAGAGTTGCACAAGCTGCCCTACGCGAGTGCGGATTCGAAGAGCTCAACCATCCCCCCTACAGTCCAGATCTGGCCCCTAGCGACTACTTTTTATTCCGCCAGCGACAGGCTGCACTGCGTGGACACCGGTTTGGGGACGATGAAGATGTCCAGCTCGCCGCCCAGGAGTGGATTGAACAGCAGTCGGGAGATTTCTGGTTGTCGGGAATTCGAAGCCTCAGGGACAAGTGGCGCAAGTGCATTGAAGTCGAGGTTAGTTCTATTGAGAAATAATAATCTTCTCTTTCTTCTTACGCTCCTCCTCACACTTTCCTGCCAGTCTTCCTTTCAGAGTTGATTGTACAACGTTAGTGTTTTCTGTATGTGAATTGAGTTGGGGTTTTTTCTCAATTTATATAGTCAAATTTTAATAATTAATTTCCCATCATAAAGTGAAACGCAATAGCCTGTATGTTCTATATTACACTTTATATTAACATACTAAATCATCCATTAATTCGATAATTTAAATGTTCCAATTTTAACTGTAATGTTAGTCTATTTACGATATTTTATTTTTCCAGTAGCTACCTGAACATGGGTAAAATTAACAACCGAAACATTGTTATTATCAAGTAAAAGTAATGAAATGAATTTCTTGCCCCACGTTTTTTTGTTTATCCTACAAATTAAATTGAAGCTCTACAAGAGCAGCCCAAACAAATATATATATATATATATATATATATATATATATATATGAAAATTAATGCAATATCGCAAGAAAAGATGAGGAATTAAACCACATTCTCTGAAAACAATTTAATTCAGAAACTGTTCTGAATTAAATTGTCTTCGGAAAATGTGGTTTAATTCCTCATATATATATATATATATATATATATATATATATATATATATATATATATATATATACAACAAAGCCGACAGGGAAAATTAATACGGGGATTCCAAGTACTTTCGAACTTTATTTCGAATTTTTTAACAAGGAATATGTCATATTTTAATCACAATATTGATTGGAATTCTGTTAAAATCATAGGTCATAATAACGGTACAATTTCCCGAAATATCATTGAATCAACCTTTATTAGTAAATCCCCAAATTTTAATTTGAGTCATGGATTATATAAACTCGATGGTTATTTTTAAAATTATATTCACAATGCACTGTCGGAACTTTTAATTTGAGACTAAATATTTATATTAATCTTAATAAACATTTTAATTTTATTTTGTGTGCATCTATGTAGACTTATGTTTTTGTCTGTATTTATTTCCATTTGAATCAAGTCTTTAGAACATTTGTACTTATTTTACCTTGGTTTTTAGATCCTGACCTCTGAGGTTAATCTCTCGTTAAGATTTTCTCCCACCTTAATTGCCTAGGTGGTATTTTAATCCTCTTGTCAACCTTTAGTCTTTTTAATCTACCTGTTTTAATGATCTTAGTTTGTATTTATCTTCGCTTCTCCTAAGGTTTCCATTTCATATTAATTCATTTTGTTGATTGGTTTTTCTGCTTTTTTGTGGGCGTTCCTTCTCCTCTGTATCATCCTTATAAAAATTACAATTTTCAATACTTCTGTTATGCCTTGATAAAGAACTAGAAATAAAGTTTGAAAGTACTTGGAATCCTCGTATTATTTTTTTCTGTCGCTTCTCCTAAGGTTTCCATTTCATATTAATTCGTTTTGTTGATTGGTTTTTCTGCTTTTTTTGTGGGCGTTCCTTCTCCTCTGTATCATCCTTATAAAAATTACAATTTTCAATACTTCTGTTATGCCTTGATAAAGAACTAGAAATAAAGTTTGAAAGTACTTGGAATCCTCGTATTATTTTTTCCTGTGAGCTTTGTTGCATTTATTGCTTACTCACGCGATACTTTGTGAATTTTCAACACACACACACACACACACACACACACACACACATATATATATATATATATATATATATATATATATATATATATATATATATATATATATATATATATATATATATATATATATATATATATATATTCCAAACTCTATATTTTAATTATGTGTGATTTGGGGAAAATAGTTTTTTTTTCCTTAGCAGACGATTAAAGTGGTATGAATTCCAAGTGCACTCTTTACTCCGCCCCCCCTCTCTCTCTCTCTCTCCACCTCTCACAAATCAGTCGGTCAGTCGGTAGGCCGGTTGGTCGGTTAGTTGGTCAGTCGGTCAGTCGGTCTGTTGGTCCGTCGGTCGGTCGGTATGTCAGTCGATCGGTCGGTCGGTCCCCTTCCCCTTATTTCTCCCACTTCCCCCTCCTCCCTCTATATCACCCCCGCCTCTTTCCCTATCTACCCCCTCCCACTCTACTTCTCTCCCCCACTCTCCCTCTCTCCCCCACTCTCCCTCCTCTCCTCTTTCCCCTTCCCCTTTTCTCCATCTGGACTTTTTACCCCCGCTTCCCCTTATGTCCCCTTCCTCCTCCTTTTCTCTCCCCTCTAACCTCTCCCAGCCAATCTCTACCTCTTCTCTATTCCCCTCCCCCATCTCTCAGTCGCTCCCAACTTCCCCCTCTATCTCCCTCTCCCTCCTATTTAACTATCTGCTGTACCCCTCACCCTCTTCTCTCCTATGGGTAGGGGTTTGGAGATGGGAGGCAAGGGGGAGAGGGAGAGATGGGGTAAAGGGGTGAGGGGGATGAAGAAGGCTAAGTATATATTTTTAGAACGTGATTTTTTGAATAATTTTTAATTTAATTTTCGCTTAGTTTGTGAATGAGGTGCCCCCCTCACCCTATCCCCCCCTCACCCTATCCCCCCCTTTGAGAAAGAGGAAGATATAAGGAGAGAGAGTGGGATGGTTAAAGGGGTTAAGGAAGATAGTGAAGGAGGCGGGGAAGGAATAGGGAGAAGTGAGGGGATGGGGTAGGGGAAGAGTAGGTGAAGTGTTAAGGGTAAAGGAAGAGGAGATGAGATGGTATGGTGAAAATGAAGGTGAGGAGGATGGAGATGATCACAATCGTTTTGAAAGTTCAAAGAGGCCAAAGGTCAACAGCCTGGAGGGCTGGTAGTGAGTGAAAAAGCGCAAGCTTTCCCGTAGGGGAAGAGTGGTGAAGCCATGGCTTGTATATATATATTTTTTATATAATATATATATATATATATATATATATATATATATATATATATATATATATATAAATAAGTGGAAGAATTCAATAGCGACTTATTGAATATGATAGTAAATCCACTGTACCCGTATAGGTACAAAGAAGTTATTTATGAGACTAGTTTCGGTATGATATTTACCATACCCTCTTCACTTATATACTGAGAATGGAATGGACACCAATACACAGCCCAAAATTACAACAAAAGAAAAAAAAAATAGATAAAGGTTCATTAATCAGGGTGTGTGGTTCTAAGATCATTAACTATACTGTTTACGATCAGGTTCGGGGAATAGGAGCTACATTTATATTGACCGTCCCAATTTCAATCCCTCTGACGGTCAATTTAAATGTAGCTCTTTTTCCCGGAACCTGATCATAAACAGTATAGTTAATAATCTTAGAACCACACTACCTGATTAATGACCCTTCCTCCGTTTTTTTTTTCTTTTGCCATGATTTTGAGTCTGTGTAACGACTGTGGTTTCCATTTGATTCCATTCTCAGTATAGACTGAATAGGGTATGGTAAACTCCATACCAAAATTAGTTCGTAAATAAATTCTATGCTCCTATACAGTGTTTCTCCAATATCTTTGAAATTGGCCATAAACTATGTTACCCTTATCCCTTTCTTCTAAACTCTCTTTTCCCAGCAAAAATGACGTTCTATAATACAGCTCCTGCTATCCCTTTTAATTTTAAGGACATTTTGGTTTACCCCTCTCTGTTTGTTTCATTGACCTTCCCCGTCTTTTAAAAAACTTTAACATTTCAGTTTCTTTCAAATACGAGTCAACTATAAAAACATTCTAGTTCACAATAATTGTAATAATATTGGAGTCTATTCGGTCGAATGTTCTGTTTGTCCAAGTAAATATTTTGGACAGACAGAAAAGCAATTATCTGTCCGTATTAATCACCATAACCAGGCAATGGCTTCGCTACTAAGATTAATATTTAAAATCTTAAAAAAGCAGCCATAGTTCATTTTTTATAAATTTTCTGAACTTCGCCAATTATAATAATTTTAAAAAGGAACTCTAAACTAAATTTCCCCCCTTTCAAAAATATAGTGTTATAGAAGAAGAATTACAGAACTACAGAATCTAGGACCAGCAAAGACCCTAAGGTCCGCTCGAGGCTAGTCCGCTACACTAAATCAAAAACTACGATACACCCTTATCTACGAGTGTATCTCTAACATGCTATTTTTTTTTTTTTTTTTTTTAATACTATCTACTGTACACACTTATCTACATGTGTACATTATCGTGCAATTTTAACTAATCAAACTAGGGGTCGGGGGAGATAGAAAGTTTTTCTTCTCATCTTCCGCAGCCACTCGACTGCTAGTGGTGAAAAGCTAATTTAGGGATAGAGACTACTTATAGGATAGGCGGAAAAGAAATGGGACATCTAAGCTACACATGCAGAGAATCGCCGGCATCATTTTTAGTCATCATAATTTCATATCCTTAAACCTCCGCTCCAAACTCTCTCTCTGCAAGGACGTTTAAATTCACAGTGCTCAACTATTCAAATGCACGTCGAGACGATTTTTGAACATATTAACCGAAGTGCTATCTACTACGTGGGTGGGTAGCCGATTCCAATTTTGAGTAACTTTAAATGTAAAATAGTTTTGGGCTATACTAGTGTTAAAACGCTTGTTCACTAATTTTAACCCGTGCTGACGAGTATTTCCCCTATGATCCAGTTCGAACAGATTGCGAAAGTCAACGTTTGAGAAACCCTTTAGTATTTTAAATACTTCTATTAGCTGGCCACGTAATCTTCTGCGTTCTAGCGATGGCAAATCTAAAGCCCTGAGCCTTTCCTCGTATGATCTATTCCTCAGCTCTGGAATTAATTTCGTAGCCCTACGCTGCACTCTTTCTAATTGCGCGATATCTTTCATTAAATATGGAGCCCAAAATTGAACAGCGTATTCGAGAAGTGGCCGCACAAGGGATTTATATAAAGGTAAAATTACATCCTTAGATTTGAAGGTGAAATTACGCGCGATATAACCCAAAACGCGATTTGCTTTTTTACACGCATCCGCGCATTGCTTCGAGAATTTAAAATCGTCTGAGACTAATACTCCCAAGTCTTTTTCTAATTTAACCGCGTCGAGGACTTGGCCTTTCATGGTATATTCTACTCTTAAATTATGGCAACCCAAGTGCATTACCTTGCATTTGCTTAAATTAAATTCCATTTGCCACTTGTCCGCCCAATTGGCAATCGAGTTTAGGTCCCCCTGCAATTTATCGACATCCGATCTTACATAGGCACGATTGCCCAGCTTCGTGTCGTCCGCAAATTTCGAAATCCGACTAAGTATGCCTTTCTCTAAATCGTTAATATAAATTAAAAACAATAAAGGGCCTAAAACAGAGCCCTGCGGTACCCCACTACTAACGCTGGCCCAATCTGAACATTCCCCATTTATTACTACCCGCTGCGAGCGATCTTTCAGCCAATTTCTAATCCAGTTTAAAATCTTACCAGTCACCCCAATCGCTTTAACTTTCATTAATAACCTTTGGTGGGGGACGGTGTCGAACGCCTTTTTAGAGTCTAAATATATTACGTCTACAGCTTTGCTTTCATCGTACACGCAAATCATTTTGTGGAAGAATTCGAGCAAGTTAGTCAAGCACGATCTCGCACGCCTAAATCCATGTTGGGTATCGTTAATCAGCTTATTTGCCTCGAGGTGGCTCACTATTCTATCTTTAATTACAGATTCTAAAAGCTTCCCAACTACCGAAGTTAGACTAATAGGCCGAAAATTCAAATCTATTGCTTCAAATCTATTCCCCTTCTTAAATATAGGTATAACGTTTGCTCGCTTGAAATCCAACGGAACTAAGCCATCCTCTAATGAGCGATTGAAAATTTCACGCAATGGCTTAACGAGTTCATTTTGAAGCTCCTTTAAATGAATTGGATATACCCCATCGGGGCCCGGAGATTTCGACTTTTTCATTAGCTTAATAAATTTAAGGATTTCCTCGTCATTTATAGTTACATCGGATATGCAATTATCAGCCCTACGAACTTCCCCAATTAACGATTCCAATTCGGAAGAATCTTCCACAGTAAACACGCTCGTAAAATGCTCATTTAAAATTTTGGACATTTCTGTCGGAATTTCAGTCAAACGACCATCCTTATCTTTGATCAGCCCTATCGATCCTTTTACGGGTTTCCTATTATTTACGTACCCATAAAACCGTTTCGGTTCATTCTTCGAATCCTTTGCGAGGTTTATTTCATACTTCCTATTCGCATCTCTGACCGCACGTTTAACTTCCCTACGAGAATCTATGTAATTTTGCCGACTTATAACTGACCCATTGTTTTTATGAATTTTAAATTTTCTATTTCGGTCCCGGATTAAGCGTAGTATTAACGGACTAAGCCACGTTGCTCTCACCGAAGAAGAAGAAGAAGAAGAAGAAGAAGAAGAAGAAGAAGAAGAAGAAGAAGAAGAAGAAGAAGAAGAAGAAGAAGAAGATATATAAAAATGAATTTTCTGAACTTCACCATTTGTAATTCTTTGGGTTTCAAAATTTCACAAAATTTCGATACTTATATTTATTTTCTGAATTTCATCATTTTGTTTTTTGATATTATAAAAGAATTATTAGAAATAACTTTGATAAAAAATTTCCCTTCTTAAATTATAGAGTTAGTGAATACAATGTTAGGAGAGATGTAAATAATAGTGCATTTTTTGTGCATATGTCCGAAAAACCCACTCAATTAATTGGAATTCAGCAAAATTTATTTTTCGCTCAAATGACTCAATTAAGAGAAACCTTATTGAATGTTCATGTATAAGCCAATTTAATCACTTTAACATTTCCCCTGGACTGTTTAAAATTGATGTTGTTATGACTTATATTCCTAATTTTCTTTTAAATTTTAATTTTTATGGGAACCTGATGTGTCAGTTTAATTATTGTATTGATTTTGTATTAACATTATTTTATTTTTCTTCCTCTATCTTTGTCCATCTCCCCTTCGTTTGAATTTACTTCTCATGTCTCTCCTAATCTCCCCTTTTAGACTATCGCTTTATCCATTAATCGTTTTATCCTTTCTAGCTCTGTTCCTGACTCTTTCTTGCCTCTCGGTTTAACCTTGCTACCTGTTAGAGCTGAATCTTAATGTGAATTTACCCATCCCTCTCCTACTTCCTCATTGGTGATTTCTTGTCTTAGAGGCGGTTCTTTATCTTTCACTAGCCTTATTATACCCTTATTATATTATTTTCTCGTGTAGTTATCTTTGAGAATGAACTGAATAAAGTTCAAAAGTACTTGGAAGCACCTTTTTCATTTTTCCTGCGGGACATTGCAATCATTGCGAACCTCACGTGCTCCTTTGTGAGTTATTCATTTCATATATATATATATATATATATATATATATATATATATATATATATATATATATATATATATATATATATTTGGTTGTACCACGTAAGGTAAAAGAAAGATTTATTGGAGCTAGTACTTTCATTATCTTAATAACATTTTCAAGCTCACAATGGTTTAGGAAATAGAGAGAAACTGTATTTATACAAAGCAATGTTTTCCCTATAAAATCAGATGGTGAGATTTTTTTATGACCTCTGATAAGTCTGATTTGAGAAAGAAAGATAGGACTGGATCTAAGGAAAACAAACCGGGACTAATATTTACATTTCTCTCCTTTGTGCTGGAGATTAGGAACGATTCAAAGATATTTTTGCTAATAAAATCATTTATAAGCATTATGTTATCTGCTTTTAACCAGTTAATCTGGTGACCCATCTTAAGCCTGTGGACGACCAAAGCACGATTTGGATATCCCTTAGATACTGCATTTTGATGTTGCTTAATTCTTACAGAGATATTTTTAGAAGTTCGACCTACATAGAATAAATTACAATCTAAACAGGGTATACTATATATTCCATTATTATCGTTCCTTGGGCTGTGTTTTATTATCATATTTTTAATGTATAATTGTATTTAAAAATGTCATTTATATCAAGTTGTTTTATATATTCCATTATTATCGTTCCTTGGGCTGTGTTTTATTATCATATTTTTAATGTGTAATTGTATTTAAAAATGTCATTTATATCAAGTTGTTTTAACATTGGTACTACATACAAGAAATTATCATGATGAGGTAGAAGTAATATGTTGTGTAAAGGTTCTGTTTTCCTAAACATTCTATAACCGCAAGTTTAGGTAAACAGAACCTCTGGCGACGCACACAAAGACCATAAAAGTTGTCGGATTATAGTCTATGATACATGGAATATCACATGGATTTTTGGTAAGCCACCTTTTATTCTGGGTGTTGTGCAAGTGGTCTTGGGAGAATTTCTTTCAGTCTGAGAAGAATGAGATCGTCCTCTGTTCAACAGAATGTTTCAGCTTGCTCAGGAGCTACTTTGCCTTCGACAAGCGGTTCTTCTTGGCCTTGGCTCTCAGAACTTCACCATTGAGCCACTTGTACGAGTAGTTTCAAAGGTTCTCACTCAGGGCTAGCTTCATGGTAGCCACTATAACACCAATCTCTCTCGCCATAACCCGGATTCCCTAGTCTGGGCCTTGCATCATCTTCTTCCACAGTTGTTGGAAAAATTCCGGCGTGCGGACGTAGTCAGAACGCCTGCTGTATCCTGTATCCACACGCACACACACACACACACACACACACACATATATATATATATATATATATATATATATATATATATATATATATGTTGAGGTATGGCCAAGTGTACGTGAATATGCACACAGGCACTAAGGTAGGCCAAGAAAGACGACAACTGTTATTGTTTCTAATAGTGCAATTTAATAGGTAGCGGCCGTTGCGTAACCAAGGACTATAACAAACACAATGACAAAAATAGACTTTTAATACACACGACTAAAAGGGGACAACAATAAATATAAATGGTACATAAAGTGAGACGGACTTAAGTTCCGAATACTAAATAGATAACCGTAGTTAGGGAATGGTTATTATGGGAGATTGAGGGTAACGAATTATTTACTTCCTTGAACTCGAGGGTAAGGTGGGGCAAATAGGGGGGAGGTCTTGGTCACCTTGATTACTCACAGAGGGTAGCCACAGAGCCAACAGCGGGTGCCTCAGGGATACTCTTGTCGAACTCACGCTTGCGAGATGCAGGCCTCCTGTCCTCAGGGAGTCACCGAACGAACTTCGAAGGGGGAGGGGATGACTTCTCCACACTCGGATTGAGCGAGCTAATGGGCCTCTTGTCGTTAGGGGTCACCAGATGCGGGCCTCCTGTCATCAGGAGGTCACCAAACGAACTTCTAAGGGGGAAGGAGATAACTTCTCTACACTCGGCTTGAGCGAGCTAATGGGCCTCTTGTCTTAAGAGGTCACCAGAGGAACTTCGGAGGACGGCTTCTCCAATTCTTGATCCGAAGGCGGATAAGAAAGGCTGACGTTGCCGCACGAGACTCTTCTCCCTGCCTCGAAGATACCGGGGTGATGTCTAGCTCTTCTGTGGCTTCCGACCGTCACTCACACTTCTTGGTACAGAGCTCGTTGATTTGCACTCCTTTCGGGGAAATGGCGTCTAACCGAATCTGTCCGTCAGCCTGGAGCGGGTGCATATATACTTGGAGCTACTCAAAACAGAGAGAGAGAGATTGAGACCTTCTTAACCTTCGTTATCGAGGGGATGAGTCGAGCGCCTTCTTACTAGGAAGTGTCAACGGATGGGATTCGTAGCCAGACGGGCGACCCGAGTGGGGTGGGGAAGGTTGAGACGACCGGGAGGAAGCTTTGGTAAGAAAAATCACGCGACCTGGCGGCGGGTCAAACCAGGGAGAGGTCGGAAGGGGGATGGGATTAACGGCTCGGAGATACTGTCCTAGTAGATGGGAAAAATAATATAATTCATTAGATTCCTCCACACACTATATATATATATATATATATATATATATATATATATATATATATATATATATATATATATATATATATATCCAAAAATGAAAAGCGGATTCCAAGTACTTTCGAATTTTTTTGGACACAAAGAAATGATATCGTCTACGTATCTGAATCAAACAATGGAAAAATCGATGATAGTGGGGAGTAAAGTAGTTTAAAAAAACTCCATATATATGTAAATTAGAGAGGACATGAGATAAATAATTTCCCATAGCTAAACCAAACTTTTGAAGGTGAAATTTGCCATTAAAAAAAAATACGAATTTTGGTGCACATGGAGATGAGATCAATAAAAATATTAACAGGCACAGGAATATCAGCGTTACGTAATTTATCAATAAGGAAGGAGAAAAGATCGTCAACCGCACTTTAGTAAAATGAGAACATACATCGAAACTAACAAGAGTTTCTTATTCTTCATCTAAATGGCTTAATTCGTTGGTACTATTTCCCAATTTCATATTAAAAATAGTTACAACTCAGATGACTATGTTAAAATAAATATTGTTCAATGCTCCTTCAATAATTCCTCTCCTAATTTCAATATATCCCTTGGTCTATTTAAACTGGACCCTGTCATTAAACCTATTATTTTAAACGAAATTGTCCATTTTAAATCTTCGCTATTTGCTTTATTAAATTTTTTATATTTTTTTTGTTTATTAAACAATGTATATATAATTGCATATGTATATATTCATGGTTATGTGACTTATATTTCTACACTTCACAAACACTCTCTCACAAATTGATATTTTGGTAGAAATTTTATCTAGAAATTTTGTGTGGATATGTATATTTAGGTCGTTTGAATTTGCACCTGGCTATTTTATGTTCCATTTTTATTCCATTTTTTTCTACTATTGGTTATTATTGTGTAAAGAGAGTTCCTTACCATTCTGTGTAGTCTATATCTGGCTGCGTTCTATCATAATATCTAATCCTTGACTATGAACTTGAAAATACAGTCTGAATGTGTTTGGATTCTTCTATTTACTTTACTCTGAGTCAAATATATATATATATATATATATATATATATATATATATATATATATACTTATGAAAATCATGGGAATCAGCAATTTGAAGCACAATTAGTGGATCCAGGGCCACTTACTTAACTTCCTCTTACTTTTACACAGCTACTTGCCTTCTTTTTCTCTACAGTCTTTTCTGTATTTTCAAAAGTTGATTCATTTGAGTTGATCCAGGTTAGAAGAGGTAACACCAGGATGAAGCAGGCATTATATTTTTGAAAGTGGATAGAAGAATTGATCATCGCGATTATCTTGGCAGAATCTTCCTAAATGGTTAAACTATAAAACAAAATTAACACAGTCAAAAGAAAAAGGCTCGATTTTCTTCTTTTATTGTAAAATGTTTTCTAGGAAGTGTGTTAAAGTGGCTGAGGAATGAATCATTGATTTACAAAATTACAACCACTTGCAACGAGTTGCGACTTTGCGACTTTACCGCACTATAAATTTTGAAATCGCAAAGTCGAAAGTCGCAAACGTTTCGAAAAAGTCGGACTAAGCAAAGTAGCACCGCTAAATTTCCGCGACTTTGAACAGGAACAAAGACGACTCTTTTTGAAAGAAATTGCCGCGGCTGTTTTAAGCCAGTTTTAAAGCCCGATTTGGCTAAAAATGTCAAATTTGAGTTGGTAAAAGCTAACTTTATTTTTATCTGATTTTTAACTTTCCTTTTACGATAAATTAAATCTTCACATTATATGAGACTGACATTACATGAAACTACCTAAACGTACCAAAAAAAGTTTGTCACTCTGAATTTTATTATAAATTAGTAAAATTACATACACTTTTAGGGCGTGAACCAAATTTTAAACCTGTCTTGTCAGTTATAAACGTTCGAGAACGTCTTATGCCTTGTGGCGTTCACTGTGCGAATTAATATCATTTTCCCATATTTTAATATCTGCTTCTACTTTTCTTGTGGCTAAGACGAAAATATTACTGTGGATTTTAAGAAGTAATTAAATTCTAACAGCATTCTACCTTTAACATGCCTAAAATTAAACAATATAAGTAAAAATTGGACCATCGTACGTAGACTCACATGGTTTTATCTTTCTCTAAATCCATTAGGCCACCCTATGAGCTTAGAAAATCTCGATTGTTTAGTGACTTAAACCGGTAAAGGTTAAAAGTGATGTCCTTCGCCCATCTGAATCTCTTATTTCATCATTTCTCTTTTCCGACGGCTCCGAGTGGTTGTAGCATGGGTGTTTTGCACTAACTTTCTTCTTGCGGCTTTTATTGGAGCTTAATTTATTATTAGTTACTGAAAATTCTTGCAAGGTTTTTGTTCTTTTACAAATTGGAAAAACTGAGACATAGACATGGATAAGTTTGTGACAAGGAGCTCTGCAGCTGTGGAGAGGCTATTCAGCACGGCCGGGGATGTCCTCAGGGCCAAGAGGTCCTCCCTGGATGAGGTCAACTTTGAGGAGCTTTTGTTTCCCAAGGGGAACATGGACCTCCTAGAGGAGAATATGGGCCAGGAGGACATGGAGAAGGAGGAAGAATATGAGGAGGACCTGTAGATATTAGTTTAGGCTGTGTTTTAACTGAAAAATAAAAATAATAATAAATATGTGTTTTTCTGCCTTATACAAGCATGTTTTTGTTATCGCGCTAAAGTTTACTTTGTAATTTAGCGGAATCGCACTGGGAAAAAAAGTCGCAGTTGCAAAGTTGCAAGTCTCACGGAAGGGGCGCAAAAAATAGAGTTGCAAAGTCGCAGTCACATCAGATCCGGCGGCAAAGTCGCACTTGGAAAAATTATAGTCGCGCCCAGCTAGGAATTAATAAGATAGAAGACACTAAACACATGGCAACATTTAGGGAACTGGATATCGATATTACAAGTGGAAAAACAATTGATGAATGCCTATGGTTGAAAGGAAGAAGCGACGTCAAGTCCTTTCTAGACTCGTATCAAGATTGAAGAAATATGACCATAAGAGGGTCAACTAAAGATAGAGACTGCTGCAGGGATAAGTCAATCATGCCTCATTGTAAATCGACTACAGCAACTAAACAGCTCTTAAATTGTAGTGGCTAATCTCACGTGTTAATATGAGAGCGAGCGCCGAATGTGTTCATGGTAGATTTCTTCAATAGGACTCAAGGCCTTCACTCATAGTTTAAATTTGATGGTAGATGACGCTGTTAAGTTCTTTCCAGATGTCACTCGTTACTTTGAATATTATGATGCTGTTAAGTTCTTTCCAGATGTCACTCGTTACTTTGAATATTTAGGCAAATTATTTACAATATTCTCAGTCTCTACCCAAAGGTGTATTATTTTTAAACTATGTCAAAACTAATATAAACAAACTATTGGTCAGACATCAGATGGGAAATCTGATTAAAATAAGAGGAGACACTCAGATATCATCCATGGCAAATCAGAGATGCATTTCTGGAACTCAGGGAATCTTCCTTAGGTTCTCTCATTAAAGTTGAAGCTCAGCCATTAGCAGAAGAATTTAGATCATACCGTTCTATCATTTGCTCCGTTGTGCGCTATATACTAAATAAAATTCAGCATTTGAATACAATAATGCAGTCAACCTTCATGCATCTTGGTGTGGCTGTGAATTTACTGGGAAAGAATAAACATTATCTTTTGTTACATAAATACAGGTTTCGCTTACCACTGATTTCAGCAAATGGCAGTGCTAAAACAAACACATAGCAACACTCTCACCTCTAAAGACAGTCGGAACTTGATAGATAAAACTGTCTATTGAAGTGCAGAGATTTTCAGAATTACCATCAAACAACACGGCAACCATGCTCTCTCTTTTACCTTCCTGTATGAATCGATGCTAAGTGAAATATTTCAGAAGTCTTTAGACAATTAACTTATGAAGATGTGATAAGTGATTATGCTCCAAAAAATTAAAGGAAGCCAGATTATAATGTGCAAGTGATCCTTTTAATTAGTAACATCCTAATTGGTATAATTGTTAGCATAGATTTCGACAATGACACCTAATTGGCATTATTGGCTTCTCAATTTTGGTTTAATATAATTGATTTAAAATTGTTTTAACAATTTTGCTTCTATATGCACGATATCTAACTTTGATATTTTGGTAGATAGCGCTGGTAGATCAAGGAGGAGGGGCAGCCTGCCCCCGCTGGCATGTTTTTATGAGGGCGTCATTTTTTTTTAATGAATACATGCCAAGTAAACGTTAGTCACATATCGTCCAGTATGTATTTTTTCGGGTGGTGGGTGTTCAGACAAATATGATATTATTATAGACGAAAAGAAAAGAAACTTTCCGAAACCTTGCGAAAATCCATAATTTTCCTCGTAATTCTAAAAAGAATTAGTTTATTTTGAGATTCATCATGCAAAAATGAGAGGTTTAGAGAGAGGCGACAAATTCTGCATCAGTTAGGATGGAGAAATGTACACCATTTTAATGGTAATTATGAAAAGAAAGCAATAGAAAGAAATTGTATGATTAAAAAACATTGGCCCATACTAAAAAAAAATTATTTCATGTAGTTTCGGGCAAAAAATTACAAGATTATAATGTAGCGCCAATATGCATCGCAATCTTGGGCGACAAAATTATCCTATAAAATTGTGCAGAATTTTACAGAATAAATAATCATTGTTATTTTTTATGTGCCACTGAATATTGATTATATTATTATTTCCTATTGTTCATTTTATTATTCTTGCAGCAGCAAACAAAGTTTTCGTGGTAAATTTCCAGAACATCCCCACCGCGATTTTTTGGCCATAAAATGTATTTTTGGGGCGTCATTACCTCCACAATTCATTTACTTTCTCGAAAAAAGGTTTGATTTCAGTTTTATTTCATCATATTGGGTAAATTTTAACAACATCCTCACCACGAGTTTTGGACAAAGTATATTTTTCTGATGTATTTAGGGGTCAGGAATGCAATATGAGGTTCATTGCCCTGGTAATTGGCTTCACATTTATGTGAGCACAATTACCACGAACAGTAAGCAATTTTTGGCGTAAATAAGCGATTTTAGAAGACACTGACGATCATAAATCCCTAACCTAATATAAACCAAGCCTAACCTAACCTTTTTATGACGAGGTACGTTAGGTTAAGTTAGATTTCTAAAATAAATGCGCAGAAGTTTAAGGGTTAAATGAACATTGTTATTGCCTCCAAACAATTTTACCCATTCCACGTAAATTTTCCGCATTCTTTTCGCAATAATGGATGGCGATCTGCGGGCAAAACTACACCAGTCGACAACTGTTTGATGCAATAACTCCACTTGTTTCACCATTTCCTGCTGAATGGCTCTGTTAAATGCGAACAAATATACAAAATAAATCACTTAAAATGGATTTATTCTGGCGTTTTCGAAAAAGGTTCCGTGCAATGCAGACCGATAGAAGGGGCGGTAGGTTTTATTTAACCTTTTTGTTCCAAGGGTTATACTAGTTTTGTCGCAGCGGAAAGCTACGTATACTTAGCCAAACGGGTAGGAAATTTGTGTTATCGGAAAAAAATAGTTCCCAAATTTATGAGCTGGTGATACAGGGGAAAAAAATGAAAGAAAAATGGAAAATAATATATTTTTTAGTATGTGCTAATGTTTTTTTATCATAACACTGGTCAACACACTTTTTGCTTACTTATGTTTTGTGGTTGTTTTTAACTAATTTTGACGGGCTGATTTTAAATATGGCATCCATTTTTTTGTAACATATCAGGTTTTCATTCTACGCATATTCCTATTTTACAACGTACTGCATGTATTTATTCGGTAAGGATAGTTTCCTAAGTGTTATAGCTTCAAACCATAACTTAAAATGTCAACAGAATTTGAAAAGATAAATGCATTTTAAGATAATATCACCTATTACTAAATACATACAGGTTATTTTTCTAATATGATGGAGAAAACACAAGCAATCGCACACATACCTATACATTCATGGAAGAAATTTTCGCTTGCGAGAGCGACTGGAGTGTTTGATGTCTACACAGTCTCGTTGAATACTCCAACAGTAGTCTGCCATCATGTTTTGCTCCATCGGCCTTGATATCTCTCCTCCATAATTTTGATATATTGGTGAAAACGCTACCCGTGTTCATCATCACTCACGTTTCTAAGATTAGCAGGAAATTCATCAAGATGGCTCTTGAGAAAATGAACATTTAAGCTCAAGTTGCAGCCTAAAACGATGAAATCTATCAAGTAATGTCTCTACCAAATCCTTGTAGTTAGCAGCCTTTTTGTTTCCAAGAAATCCTTTCACAACAGCCAAAAATGAATCCCATGCTCCTTTTTCTATGTCAATCATCGAACTCAAGAAGTTTTGGTTTTCCATTAACTTTCTGATTTGTGACCCATCAAAAACTCCAGCCTTTATTTTATCATATTGTATATATGAATTTGAAACAGTCACCCTCCGCATTAAGAGCTTTCACAAATTGTTTCATCAGCCCTAGTTTAATATGAAGGGGTGGGAAGATGATTTTCTCTCGCTCAACAAGTGGTTGGTGTATAATATTTTTCTCCCCAACAGTCAAACGTTCTCTAACTGGCCAGAGTTTCTGTTCCCGATGTTTGTCCTTGGCTCGGCTGTTCCATAAACACAAGAAATACGGATATTTTGTATAGTTTCTTTGTTGACCAAGTAAAAAAATTACCATTTTAAGATCCACACATATGATCGATTTGTGCTCATCATTTTTTAGTAAATCTAATATAGATCTTATGTGTTCATGCTTCTCTTTTAAATGCACAGTGACCAATAGGAATCGCACCGAACAAGTTTCCATTATGGAATAACAGACATTTTAGACTTTTCCTGCGCTCTGTGAGGGCTAACAGCCCTGAAGGGCGCATTATAAATACTTATTATTATTATTCTTTGAACTATTTATAAAAAGTTTCCATTCACTTGAATCATACTTAGAAACACCCATCGCGTTTAACAGTCCCGCCGCGTCACAACAGTAAACAAAATCTTCAGTTTTAAAGAATGCCAAGAGATCTCTCTTCCTGTTCCGATAAAAAGTTACATTTGTTTTTTCCCGCAACAAATTCTTCTCCTTAAGTCTAGAAGCTAACACTTCTGCTAACTCTTTTGACAGGCCTAGGTCTCTAACTAAATCATTCAGTTCTAATTGGCTGAAGTTTCCACGTTCTTGGGTCAATGTATGTAAAAAGTCTGGATCACTGTCAAGTTCATTGCTTACATCAGATTCACGTATATATATATATATATATATATATATATATATATATATATATATATATATATATATATATATATATATATCATTTACATCGTCCAATGAAGGAAGTTCCTTGAATACGGGTACTGGAATTTCATCTCAATGAAGCACTGGACGAATTGCTGAATCAAGATTTTGGTTACTTATTTTATGTCGCGTTTTCTTGCTATAACCAGAAGTCTTTGTGAGACAAAAGTAACAATCGTTTACATGTTTTTTTGGCTCCCGCCACACCATAGGAATGCCAAATCTTAGTTGTTTCCTTGTGCCCTTTGTCCATTGGCGTAGATTTTCGACACATAGCTTATAAACATTGTGCGGGGCCCACGGTTTATCCTGATTACGTAATTTAATCTTAAAGTAAGCCAAGTATGGTCTTTTCACAAAGATACTAATGTTCATTCTTTGATTTGGTGCAGTAAAACAACCACATATATAGCAAAACGAGTCAGGGGAATCCAAATATTTCCTTCGTAATGAGGCCATAACACTGAATGTTATTTCATAAAACAAATCTGAAAAAAACACAAAATTATATATACACAATTGCTTTATATATCTAGATGTGCATAAGGAGAAGTATAAATACATAGATAAAATAAAATAAGAAGAATACCAAACGCCTTCACTTCCGTTCACTTGGTTGAAAGACAGCCTGCTACGATGAGTGGGACCATGGACCACTCATTATTATGGACCAGTCGATAAATAAAATACTTGACGTGATAGAAGAAAACTATTGCCATTTTTTAAACTCAGTGAACCCGAATTTCCCAAGAACAGGTCTCAAACTTAAGTCAGCATAAAAAAAGTTAAAATTTGTTGACCAGTGTAATTATTTGCTTTTTTATATAATTACCATTGAAAAACGCGTACATTTATCCATTTTTACGTAATATCGATATCACCAATTCTACGACCGCCTCGGACGGTACAAACACTAGGTAGGCTTCTTTAATAATATTGTTTCTTCTTTATAAATAATGATACTCTTAGTATTCGTAAGTTACCTTAAAAATGTGAAAAGATTTCGGTAAACATGTAGACGAGCGGCCCGGCAGGAAAAAAATTATTTTTGTGCAAATATTATCGTTTACCCGTGTTTGAATATTCATGCGCGTTTGAGTTTTCTTCGAATGATAGCTGCCGCCATTTTTTGTATTAAAAAAATGCCCGAAAGTAAACAAACCCAAAACGTTGTTTACGTAGGCGATTTTTTTTACAAAATTGCTCGAAAAAAACAAACGAAACACGCTGTTTCCGTACTAATTGCAGTGGTTATACTTCCGAAATAGCGAAGAGGAAAGCCTATTTATTTTGCGCGTCTGCGTCCTATTCGAAATCTAGCTGACTTGAATCACGTTTTATTTTCGAGCATCTAAATTCAAAGTTAGGGTTCATATCTAATGCTCGGTCACAAATGTCGCATTCGCTTTTAATTCGCACTAAATTATGAACATCCAAAAAGGTGTTTAATTTATCTTTATCAGAAACTAGGGTTAATAATTCCGCAATAGACGACGGAGAAAATTCACAATTCGATACCATTTTCACACTGCGTAAAAGACGTGTGATTGATCATTATCAAACTGCGTAAAAGGGGAATGTTTGACACCCAAACTGCTAAAAAACAAGTAGTTCCTTGAAATGATCTAGCTAATTACATTTAAATGTATAAAATAAGGTAATAAAAATAGTAAAATAAGGAAAAATATATTGACAAATAAAAATGACTCCGAATGAGGATAATAAAAAGCTATTAAGTGGGGAAAAAGATTGAAATCAAGCATTTCTGACGTCATACCCCCCCCAACCGATATTATAATTCGCCAAACGATTAAAGACGCTGACATGATGTAGTTAAAGCATTCACCTCTGTAAACGTCAGAGCATTATAACAATTAGGATTATATACTGGGGGCTGTGCCCCCCAGACCCCCCAATTTAATGAAACTCAGGATATTCATAGTGTGGTCTCCCCCTTGTGTTTACCTCCACACGAGCCGTCCCCTTAAATGTACTCCAAAAACGTGAAACATTTTGGAACACGGACGAAAATAGTAAGTTTTTTCGGCCGGGCCGCTTGTCTACATATTTACCAAGTTTTCTTTGAAGCAAATCGATTTTCTTTCTTTATTTTAGCGGTATCCATTGGCAAAATTTGATGAGGCCGGGCAGATTATACGTCGTTATAGATAATTAATATGAGTATTAGGACACAACGGAAACAAAAGTTTAAAATAATATTATTCTTGTTGTGGTGAAACTTCAGAAAACCTACGCGCTACATTTTTTTGTAGTAAAAACAGTACTTATGGTGTTTTTAGGCAAACGCCTTCGGTTAGGCGCGGAAAGAACCTATTTTTTAAGATACTGGCACTCTGAGTACGGCTCTGTTTCCAGTGATACTATCTTAAAAATAACTGCTTTCTGCGCAAATACGAAGCCGTAAATGATGCCTAAAATGCCTAAAAACACAATTAGTACTGGTTACTGGAAGCCATTATCTAGCCGCGCTATGGGTTGCCATTATTGGGGAAGGGAAGCCTCCCATACCCCTCGCTCGCTTTGCTCGCACCTTAGGAACAAGTAATACAACGAAACCTTATCTAGAACCACTAGTAGTATTAACAATTTGAAAAACTAGAATTAGGTTCGAGTCCAAAGACAAAACAAATTAACTATTTAGTGCTGGGGATATTATAATGAAGCCGCACCTGTCGCAACGCTTCGCTTTCAAAACGACGCTATAATTTCAGCAAAAGTCAATTAAATTTACCGAGGAATTATTAAGAACGTTAGACACAAGGGTTTGGGCGTGAAAATCGAAAGCAGCACTCTTATAAATGCTTGTATCTAGGGTTGCCAATGTGTGAAATTCATGGTTTCTGGTCACAGCAGTAGAAGGTATGATGGTCTTATTTTAATATTAATATTAACCACATCAATGCCTGTAGTATCTGAAAAATGTGTAGCTTATGCGTCAAAACGCAACCTTATATGATGGCAGGAATGACTAAAAAGAGTATTAGTACTTTTATAAGACTAAAAATACAGCGTAGGTTTTATGAAGTTTGGCCCTTGTTTTTTTATGTTTTGTTCAAATTTGCTTGCCATTTCTTGTGCCAATGCATAATATTACTTATTAATAGTTTTTATATTGCTATCATTTGGCGGCAAACATGGCATCATGAAATGGTAGCGATAAAATTCCGCCAAGTATTTGAAATGGTAGCCATATTTTGTGCACCAAAATGCCGCCACTGAATTTCGAAGACCAAAGAAAAAACAAATCCGGAAAATAAAAGGAAAGTTAAGTGAATATTTAGAATACCGAGTCGCCTACTTCAAGAAAATTTAATGACTCCCTTTGTATTTCCTCTCCGAAGGGGTGGAGCACTGCAAAAAAAAGAATGGGTCAAATTTCGGAAAATGCCTGCCTTTGAATTTTGGGATAATTCATATATAAATGTGTTTAAAAACAAATGTTTTTTTCTTTAATTTAAACAAAGTTTTTTCATGGGTAAATTAAAAAAAAAGTGTTTGGAGTTGTTTTTTTGTTTAGTTATTGTAATCGCATCATAATGTATTATCTATCATTTTTAAGATAATTTAAAAATGGGGGACTTCGCCCTTATACTCTCCTACCTTATTGTGGGGAGTTGCACCACCTCGTTGCGTGACTTCAGACATATAAGCCACGCCCTCAAATTCTATTTAAATCAATCATATTTTTTTAAAATCATTAATATGAAATGTCCATATCATATTTTAATTCAGAAAAAAATTCCCTTCAAAATGATCTATAATACAATATGATGTGATTCCAACATCATAATTAGAAATTTTCCCGCATTAAGTAGTGAAAATTCTATATAGTGGAGGACTATATAGAAATGCTTGTATAAATATTTGTTAAAAATACAAATATTTTTAACAAAGTGCCCACAAAATTCAAGGGCAGGTCCTTCCCGAAATTTGACCAAATAATGAACATTGGAGCGCCTAATAACGTCTGGCAACTGCATTTGAATTCGAAACCTAATGTGATTATTTACGGAATGGGGGCTTCGCTACATCTTAATGGTTGGAGGTTGCAACTCCTAACCCTCCGCTATTTGCAATGTTCATTGTTTTTATGCCGTGCTTCTTGACTTCATTCATTATATAAGCCACCTCCCCGAATACTAATTAAATCAATCATATTTTCTTTAATATTGAGTAATACTCGTGTAAAATATCCATATCATATCCTAATTAAAAAAAATATTTCCTTTAAAATGATACATAATACAATATGACGCGATGCCAATTGACAATGTGACTGTGTATTCCATTTTAACCAATTTGATAATCAAATGAAAACTGGTGAAACTATTCGATCTGTTAAATTACTAAAAAGACAGTCCATTACACTGGTCTGCGCTCTTTTCAAAGTCTAACATTTAATTCCTGATTTTAGGCCTTTGTCGCGTTGAATCTGAAAATCATGCTCATATTTTGAGATACAAGCACATGCCAGTAATTTTTACATTTCGATCTATTTGTAGGCGAATGTACACACAATACTAAATTTTGAACTAATTTATACACAGAAGGTTTACAAAATGTTATAATTGATACCAAGAAGAGTACAAAATAAAAAAAGCTACTCATGGATAAATGGTCTCTTCAGGGAAATTCTATTTTGCTTAGCAGACACCAAATCCCTTTTTAGGCACCGGTAGTAGCCAACCAGAAAGTTGACATTCCAACTACCTTGGTGGCACTCCTCCATCACACGGATATCTTGGTGAAAGCACTCACCCTGTTCTTCACTGAAGTCTCCACAATTCTCGGGAAAAATAGTCTAGGTGGGACCGAAGGAAGTGCATTTTCACTGACATGCGCGAACCAAGTTTGCGGAAATTCTCCATTAACTCATCAACAACCTTCTCATAATGAGGACTTCTGTGGTTTCCAAGAAAGTTTGCAATGACTGACTTTAAGGACAACCAGGTAGAGAGTTCAGCAGGATTGGGAGCTTTATCAAAACTGGTGTCCTTGATGAGCTTCCTTATTTGAGGACTATCAAATACACCTGCCTTTATTTTTTCCATGCTGACTCATGGAAACTTTTGACAGAGTGTCGTAGAATGGACTCTCGACGATATACCATATATAACTATTCGTTGAGGGAACTTATTTAATTATCTTAGAGTGCGTGGATGTCTAGGCTGGCCGATATTATGTATCTTCGATATGCTTAAGAAGTGGAACTGAGCTCAAGGATAATAATATTGCTATCATTAATAAAATAGAGTTTTAATAATAATAACTATCAACAACACATAAAACGGAAAATATTGACATAAACAGGGAATGGAAAGGGTCGTGGGGAATCGAGCTAATCCGAGGATTAAAAGATTTAAAAAGGTAAAACAAATATAAAGTTAAAGGGAGGGGATGGTTCGCTAAACCATTTAAAGCACTGGATAGAGTTGACAAAAAGGGTTAAATTCTCAAAGGTAACGTTCGGCTTACGTAATTATACTTGTTGTGAAGAGGAAGGCGACGTGAAGGAATTTTCGGTCTGCTGGCGAGTTCCAGCCGAAGAGGGGGGATTAAATTATCCTGATGTGGCGTCTTGGGAATGAGAACCGTTTCTTGACGAACGGCTTGAAGAACAATGGCTGTTCTACGTTGTTCTATTCTGAACAATAGGGGGGGTGAGAACCGTCTCATGTCTACGGGTTTGAGAACAATAGCTGTTCTAATGTTGTTCTCCTTTGAACAACAAGGGGGAAGGGTGAGAAACGTTTCTCAGGGAACGGGCTCAAAAGAATAATGGCTGTTCTACGTTGTTCTCTTCTAAACGACAGGATGGGGGGGGGGGGGGGGGTGAGAACCGTTTCTTGTCAATGGGCTCGAACGAACAATGGCTGTTCTAACGTTGTTCTCTTTCTGAACAACAGGGGAAGGGTGAGAACCGTTTTTTGGCGAACGGGCTCAAACGAACAATGGCTGTTCTACGTTGTTCTCTTCTGAACAACAGGGGAGGGGGGGGTGAGAACCGTTTCTTGTCAACGGACTCAAAAGAACAATGGCTGTTCTAAAGTTGTTCTCTTTCTGAACAACAGGGTAAGCCTTGTGGACTTGGCGTCACGAATGGCTCGAACCTTGGCACTCAAGGGATATTTTCCTTCTTCTGGACAAGTGATGGTGAATCTCGAGGTCGAGGTCCCTTGGCGCACAAGGTGAGAGTGGGTCGTAGTGATGTTTCACGACGAAAATCTGGATCTCCAATCTGAATCTTAGTGGCTAAGTTTCCATATAAATAGCCGGGACATCTCATTGGCGTGGGGGACAATGGAGTGGGAGCTTCGAGGGAATGCGCAGCCAAGCCTGAGGACAATGCCTTATCTGCCCATAAGCCTAACTCAATCTGGCGAGGTCGGCGCATGGGGCGACGGGGGAAGATAAACCTCCTTGTTTAAACATCGACTCTGGTGGCTGCGATATGGCCCCAGGCTTCAAAGCGAAGATGCACGTGGGTAGCATCGTGGTTTTAAATAACATGTGATAGTGGTTGAAATTACGCGGCCTCAACCCGTTCTATCACACAGAGAAAAGCAAATCCTCTAACTTCCCTCTCCATTCCCTTGACAAAATTTTTCTTCAAACCGCGATTGATGTGGAGGAGTGGAAGCAATATCTTGCTCGGTTCAACCAGAGGGTGAGACAGAAAGTTGTGTGAACTAGGTTCTAATCCTTATCTTGACGGCCAATCTTGTCTGACATAATGCTGGTCGTCAGTCCGACTGTCTCGCAAGCACATAAAACATGGATACTTTGTGTACCCACCTTGAAGGCCTAGATGAGTCCAGCAGCTTTAAGATCTCCACTGATCAGTTATTTGTGTTCCTGGTAATTGAGAGCAGAAAACAGACGGTCCATGCTGTTGCAGGTTTCTTTCAATGCATCTGAGTGTCCAACAGGGATCGATGAAAACTAATTGCCGTTATTAAGAAGAAATACTTTGAGACTTCTTTGAGATGAGTCAATGAAAAGTCTCAATTCCATAGCATCATACTTCACGCTAATTGAATTGAGCAGGTCAGTAAGGTTGTTACAGTAGACCAGTAAAAAAGCTTCATCAAATGTGAAAAAAATCCTAAATTCTTTCTCGCGGTCCCGATACCAAGAGAATGTTGTCCCTGGTGCCAGCATACATTTATCTCGAAGACGTGGTCCCAATAGCTGAGCAGATCATTTGGGAAGGTTCAGGTCTCGTGTCAGGTCGTTGAGTTGGGCTTGCGTAGATGGCACCAGTTGGTCTATAGGTTTAAAGGGAGTGACCAGGCTAAGGTGGACTCCTTATTTCGTGATGGAGAATTCACCAGTCTTCTGCTTCCTCATCCTTCGATGGGTCACCGGTCATGGAATCTACCACCTTGGGAGAGGAGCACCCACATAACCGGTGACAAAACCTACTTTTTTCAGGCCTACCTTAATATTTAGGCCGGAGGCTATCCTTCTGACTGGCTGATACTAATAATGATACTACTATTAATAATAATGATACTATATTAGTCTGAATCTGAATAATAAGAATGTTTCTGTCCGTCTATTTATACTAACACCAATTAAGTGGGCGTGACTTCTCTTCTCTTAATCTGAACGCGAGGCGGAGTCATCGGGTCAGAATTATGTGCGTGCGTTCTCTACTAAGACTGATGGGTGAAATCAAAAGGTGTGTGCATGTTCAGTGTAGGCACGTGTGCACAAAAAGAGTATTTGCATTTGGACATCTGATCGGGCTTATCAAACCAAATCCATAGCAAGATTGATTTAGTCTTTCACAGGTTCATGTAAACTCTGGTGGGTCAGATCGGAGTCCATTCTGTGTACACATCTGTGTGTGCATCTATATGTGTGCCTTTGTTTCCTAATATGCGTATGTTTGTATATTCGCGTTGGAACACAACGATTTAACTTGAAAAATATTATGCTTTGCATTGATACATATTAAATTGTGATTTAACATTATTTATAAGTATTTGCTTTGTTTTACATTAATTAATTGTTACAATATGGCATATTATTTCAATATTCGATTTGTGTGCCCAATTTCAAGGTTTCAATAGGGCTAACGGGGTGCTCATTTGTGAGGTTCCTTGTTGGCTCTACTCCACCTTGCAACTGGGTGCTACAGGTTGCCCTCTTCTGGCTTGTGTGCATTAAACCAGGCTGTGTCTGTTGTGACACTAGCCTCGGAATCAGAGTTAGAACCCATAGTAAAATCAGGCTCGGGAACAGCAAGATTGGAGCCATTTGGGACTGGTTTTACAGCAGGAGGGACATTGGTGTATTGAATATGGTGCTTGTTCTTGCGATGATGGCTTTCAAATTTGTCATGCAAAAGTAGCAGTCGGTGACGTAATCTTTGCCTTTCCTCCACATCATCGGGGGGCAAATGGCATATTTTCCTTTTCTTATTACTCCAATCCCTTAAAATTTTCACATATGTCTTACAGCAAATATGGGGAGCAAATTGTTTATCCTGGTCCCCTAGTTTCAATCCAAAGTAAACATGATATGCCTTTTTCACAAAATCCGTGAATTTGCTTGACGCTCTGGAAGAGCGCCGTGTCAAGAGATGTAACAAAATTTATTCGAATGATTCTTACACGCACGAGCAATTGGAATGCAAATCTAGACCTGAAAAGAGGAATAAAATAGGTTATGTATAGTTACTCATCACTAGATGTGACAAAACAGAAGTAATAAATGGTTGGATGATAGCGCTATTTTGAAATAGACGTTCTAATATAAATTGAACCTATCTTATAAACCAGACCTGATCAAAGAAAACTAATTATATACGTAAATTCAGCCTGCAAAAATTATTCAAAAGCAGTTAGAAAACCTTTGAAAGAAGTTTGGGTAATACTTCAGATTCAAGGCGCACGGTAGATGGCGCTGTTAGTCGGCTACAGTTTTGGGCTACAGCATATCTCTTATGACGTCAGACGGTAGCGTCAGATGTGACAATCACTGCGTTATATTTTTTGTTGTTTTGGGGATTTGTAACTTTTAGTCAATTATTTACTAAATATCTGTGCTCGTTTATAGTTTTTTTTTCTAAGTTAGGTAAGGTTTCTTGATGTCTTTTATTGTTTTTTGTTTTGTTTTCGTATTTTTTGTTTACTGCGAACGACAACAGCTTCTAACTGGTAACATCGTAGCTTATAAATAGGACCCGTTTTGCAAATGTTTTTCTTTCGTTATTGTGTTTTCGTGCTCTCCATGTGCTTCTTCGTTATTCGAATTCGGCTTTACTTTGTATGATCGCGAAAAACTTTTAGATTATCTAGAGGCGCATAAACTAATCAAGAAACCTATAAAAGTAAGAATTGTTTGTTATTAGGTTAGGTTTTTCTGCCAGTAAAAAGCTGTTAGGGAGAAAAAAAAAACCCCAGTAAATTCAAGGGGACTGCTCGTGGGTGAGATATCACTGCAGTGGACCACCCTGCGATGATCCTGAGTTTCAATAAATTGGGGGGGGGGGTCTGGGGGGCGCAGCCCCTCAGTATATACTCATATAGAAAAAATATTACCCGATATTGTTCACATCTGACGCTACCGTCTGACGTCATAAGAGATATGCAGTAGCCCAAAATTGTAGCCGACTAACAGCGCCATCTACCGTGCCCCCCGAATCTGAAGTGTTACCGAAGTTTGGAAACGCAGTCCAGTGGTATTTATTTTCCAAATAATATTTCAGTTATAGTTTTAACTTAGCATCAGTTTTCTATGAAATTTATAAGGGAAATAGGGCCAACTAATATAAAACTCCATGCTAATTGGTCGATATCTATATACTTAATACAAACATAACATAAACATAATTTCACGGATGATAAAAACCACAAGGATCTAAATGATAAGTTAACCCTCTATCCCCATATAATAATCTAATCTGCGTTTGAAAACATTCAAGTTTGGACTGTCTACCGTCTCGGATGGCAAACTATTCCAGTTATCTACCACTCTATTGGTGAAAAAAATAATTTCTAACATCCAACCTGCACCTCTGTTTTTTCATTTTTAAGCGGTGATCCCTAGTCCTATTACTACCTTCCAACTCAAATAATTTGCTATAATCCAACTTATCCACTCCAGAACAGATTTTAAAAAGCTCAATCATATCTTCCCCCACACACCTTAAAGTTAAAAAGTTAAGGTTTGCTGTTTTTAGTCCTCATATCAAACTATGTAGCTTCCCAAGCGGACGTCAGCCAGGACAAGTCCCAACTCCCCACCGTGATGCCCAGTCACGGTAGTAGCCTTCCTTAGTAAATAAATAATGTCAGCTTAAAAAGAATCCGGGCGGAGATTCGAACTGCCGACCCAGCGATTGCCGGGCAAGCGCCCTAACCACTTTTAATGAGAACATATATAGTACCCACAGTCTATCTTCACATTCAAAGTGCTTCAGGGAACGTAATATTTTTGTTGCCCTCCTTTGTACCGACTCTAGCAGGTTGATCTCATGTCTAAAATGTGGTGACCATGCTTGTATACAGTACTCTAAATGTGGCCTGACATACGAGTTGTAGAGTTTAAGGATAACCTCTTTACTCTTGTAGCTAACATTCTTCTTATTGTATCTAAGCACCCTATTTGCTCTATTTTTTGCCCTGATATACTGCTTTGTAAACTTCAGTGACCTATCTATTACTACACCTAAGTCCTTCTCATCCTCAACTGAATTCAGCCAATGCCCATCCATTTCATAGATAAATTCCCTATTATCCATTCTCATGTTAATAACTTTGCATTTTTTAAGGTTAAAAGTCATCTGCCACTTCTGAGCCCAGGCTAATTTAAGTCACTCTGCACTTTAAAGCTACCCTCAACTTCTTTGACTACAGCTGTCAATTTAGTGTCATCAGCAAAAATTGGCACTGCTATTTACAGCCTCCCCAAGATCATTTATATAAACTATGACTAATAAAGGGCCTAGAACGGATCCCTGATGTACGCCACTGATAATATCCCTCTACTGTGACTACTCAATTGAGTACAACTCTCTGTTTCCTATCTTTCAGCCATTCGGCTATCCAATTCAAAATTTTAACACATATCCTATGCATTTTTAATTTGTTAACTAGTCTCTTATGTGAAACCTTATCAAAGACTTTGCTAAAATCTAAGTAAATTACATCAACATTCTCTCCCTTCTCTAATTGTTTAGTTACATAATCCATAAAATCCATTAAATTTGTTAAACACGATCTATCTCTTCTAAACCCATGCTGAGCATCATTTATTAACCTACCACTCTCTAGATAGTCAGAAATTCCTTTCTTAACGATCTTCTCACAATTTTACAAACTATAGAAGTTAAGTTACCGGTCTAAAGTTATTCGGGTCCTCTTTACTTTCCTTTTTAAAAAATGGCACTACATTCGCTAATTTCCAATCAGTAGGTATTTCTCCAAACTCTAGTGATCTACTATATATCTTCTCAAAAGCTACTGCAATACTATCTACACCTTTGAGTAACCTAGAATGAATGTTGTCTGGGCCAGATGACTTACTAGTATTTAATTCAAATATAAGCCCTTTAATTATGTCCTTGTTCGTATTTAACACTATTTCCATTGACCTAGAATTACTATCAATTAATCTATCTGGATTCTCTTCTGTAAATAATGAAGTAAAAGGATCATTAAGAACCTCTCCTATTTCTTCATCAGATTCTTTCAAAAAACCCTCATATCTAATAGCCCCTATTTTATCAATGTTAGATTTGAAATTAATTCTATAATAGCTAAAGCATTTTCTTGGATCTTTATCATTATTTTGAGCTAAATTAATTTTTTCCCTCCTTTTGCTCTTCTTAATAATCTTATTTAGCTCATTTCTGGTTCACCTATAATGATTTAATTTGTCAAAAGTACTTTCTCTTTGTAATCTCTGGTATGCTCTTTTGTTCTCAGAAATTTTCATAGATATCTCCTAATTCCACCACAATGGCTTCCCATATTTTTTCCTAATAGCCTTCATTGGAATACACTGCTGCTGGACTATGTTTAATATAGTCTTAAAAGTGTCCCACATATCATAAGTATTCTTTCCATTGAATTCTATATCCCACCTAATCTGATTTAGCAAGTTGCGTAATTTATCGTTATTGCCCCTATAAAAATTTGGAGTTTTTGTGAAGTTTGTTGATGTTCTACCTTTCACTATTTCCAAGTTAAAACGAACCATCTGATGATCACTATTTTCCCAATGCTTCATTGACAGTCAATTCTTGAACCAAGTGATCATCATTTGAAAGAACTAGATCTAATATGTTAGCACCCCTTGTTAGCTTATTCACAAATTGAGTCAAAAAAATATTCTCAAAGCATTCTAGAAACTTACAACTTGCTCTATTCCTCTCTGTCATATTTTCCCAGTACACAGAATTTAAATTAAAGTCATCAAGAATAAATGTATCTACTTCACAGCCTCTACTTATTTCCCTGATCATTAACTCATCAATACAATCAGTCTGTCCGGGTGGTCTGTAAAAAGCTCCCAAGTGTATTATCCTATTTTTACTGACCCGAATATCTATCTACAGTGACCAACTTTTCCTTGGTTCATAGAATTATTTAGATTTGAAAAATGTTATTTTGATATAAATTATAATCAACCCACCTCTATATGGTAATGTGTGTAGATATTTTTTGAGTTTTCGAGAATTAGTTTTGTGTTGTTATGATTCTTTCCTGTGTTTAATAAGTGTCCGATAATATATTATAAAATAAACCTAAAATTCCACTTTCCGATAACTTATGCTGTAAATATAACTTCATTAGTTTCTTTTTAATCTAAAACATATGCATCAGTCTAACACAAATATAGCATGATTAACTACATAAGTAAGAAAAACCTTTTGTTGTGTCGACAAACACTTCACACGTTTTATAAGTGCATACTGCATACAGGTAATATGCATTGTAATTACTTTGTAAGCAAAGGCAAGCATGATGTGTTGAGTTAGGCCGCCAGCTACAGTCTTGCTAACTGTGCCAAATAGGCTTGAGCCATCCACGCTCCTTCCAATAATAGATAAAAAATTTACTTGAATAAATGTAAATTGAAATTGATAAAAAAAAATGCGAAATTGTTATCATCCTTACATCAAATTAAGTGATGCAGTAAGCATTAGATCACTAAATAATTAATGCAGCATTTATTTCCATGTTTATCATTATTTTATGGATAAAAGTTCTCGAAAGCAGATTTGTTTTTAATCTAGGCTAGTCTACTAAACTCAAAGGTTAGGTATCTTATTGTGGAAAAGAAACAAAGCTGACTGGTAGAAATACAGAACATGGAAAATAAGTGAAAGGAGTATAGAAGACCGTCGTCAATATACAAGGTGATTACACTAGATTGCAATGGTGTATAAAATCGGTCACAAAAAAGGGAAATTGTATTAAAATATTTTAGCAACGGAGGAAAGCAGAAAATTAAAACATGGTGAAATGAGAATATATGAAAGGAAATAAAAAAGAGAAAGGACCTGAATAGGAGAAAGAGGAAACTATTAAAAAGCATAGATGAGAATATCAATGCGAAGCAAGAAACTTTAGAACAAATTTAAAGAAGGGGACAAAATGGAAGGATAATTGCACACAAATTACAGATGTGGGATAATAGAGAACTTATAATAGGAGATGAACAAAATTGATTCAGGTAGTTTGAGAGAACAGTAGATAATGTGTTTGTACTGAATGGTATCATATATTTATGCAGGAATAAAAGAAAGCCTCTATATGTTTGCTTCCTATACATAGAAAAAGCATTTGATGGAATAAAGAGGAACAAGTTATGCGTGAGATTGAATGAAGCAGGCATGGATGTAAATATTCTGAATGTGATTAAGAGTTTATTTCGATGTAATAGGGTAAAACTAAGCCTGAAACAGGTGAAAATCAAATAGATACTTTGCAGATGGTACCATGTGAATGAGTGAAAATGGGAAAGATCTGCAAGTAATGATAGATTTGGGGGCAGATTGGAGGAATTAATGGTAGGTAACGATGATCTTTAGTGAAGGAATGTATAGTGGGATTTAGGAAATGAGGTCCTGGAAGTGGCTGAAGACAGAGAATATTAGTATCTAGGCATGAGCATTTGTAACAAAGTAGATGTGTTTGAAAAGCCTAAAAGAAGGAAGGAGTTAGAAATCTAAGAATGATTGGAATGCTAAAGAGATTTTCTGAGAAAGCAGACAAAGCAAGCAAATGGTGATATAAATTCAGAGAACGCTAGAAAGGAGTGTGAAAAAGGAAAATGAATAGGATGGGGAAAATCCAGAATAAGGTAGCTAGGGTGTGTTTGGTGGCAAATATGTATGTAGGGGTGGAACCAGGCAACAGGTGGTGTAATAAGGTGAACAAAAAAGTAAGTGGTGCATAGAGGATGGATGGAATAGGGGATTGCATGAGGCTTGTGGCGCGATCAAGTGTCACGACACCTGAGCGCAATCTTCAACATGTCAATCCGGACCGAATGCGTGTGTTCCCTCGCCCCCATCGTGTAGACAGTGTCGATGATCCTGTTGGAGTCTGGGTACGGGAAGCGCAGAACTGTGTGGCACAGGTGCAATAGGCTAAGGGGGGACTGCCGCTGGAAGCAGGGAGGTGCCCACGTGATTTCTTGGGAACGAAAACCGTTTTATGTCGAACGGGCTCGAAGAACAATGACTGTTCTAAAGTTGTTCTGGCCCAAGGCAAATCCGTCCTGCAGTCCACAGTTGACAAGACAATTGTCATAGTAAGTAGTGAGGCTGGAAAATATATAGGGTGAAAAGAGAAGAGTAGAATGAAAGGAAAAAGACCTGAAACTAAAAGAAGGGTAGTAAAGTATGGCAGGGTATGGGTAATAGATAGATTACAGTAGCTGAGATTGAATGATGGTGGGGGGCCGTGTACGGACAGAGTATCAACGGACAAAGTGTCGAAGGACAAGGTATTGAATGGACAAAGTATTGAATGGACAAAGTATTGAATGGAAAGAGAATCGAATGGACAACGTATCAAATGGACAGGGTATGGAATGGAAAGTGTATCGAATGGAGAAAGTATCGAATGGGAAGAGTATCGAATGGACAAAGTATAGAATGGAAAGAGGATTGAATGGACAAAGTATTGAAGGACAGAGTATCGAATGGACAAAGTATTGAAGGGAAAAAATATCGAATGGAAAGATAATCGAATAGTCAAAGTATTGAATGGACAAAGTATCGAATGGAAAGAGTATCGAATGGACAAAGTATTGAATGGACAAAGTATCATTTGATAAGAGTATCGAATGGACAAAGTATTGAATAGACAAAAAATAGAATAGAAAGAGTATTGAATGGACAAATTATTGAGTGGACAAAGAATTCAATGGAAAGAGTATCGAATGGACAAAGTACTGAAGGGAACAAGTATCGAATGGAAAAAGTATCAAATGGTCAAAGTATTGAATAGGCAAAGTATCGAATGGAAAGAGTATCAAATGATCAAAGTATAGAATGGGGAGAGTATCGAATGTGCAAAGTATCGAATAGAAAGAGTATCAAATATACAAAGTATGAAATGGACAAAGATTCGAATGGAAAGAGTATCGAATGAAAAAAGTATTGAAGGGAAAAAGTATCGAATGGACAAAGTAAGGAATGGAAAAAGTATCGAATGAAAAGAGTTTCAAATAGACAAAGTATAGAATGGGTAGAGTATCGAATGTACAAAGTATCGAATAGAAAGGGTATCGAATAGACAAAGTATTGAAGGGGAAAGTATCGAATGGAAAGAATATCGAACGGACAAATATTAAAGGGACAAAGTATCGAATGAAAAAAGTATCGAATGGTCAAAGTATTGAATGGAAAAAGTATCGAATAGAAAGAGTTTCGAATGGACAAAGTATTGAAGGGACAAAGTATCGAATAGAAAGAGGATCTAATGGACAAAGTATGGAAGGGGAAAAGTATCGAATAGACAAAGTATCGAATGAAAATAGTATTGAATGTTTAAAGTATCAGATATAAAAAGTATCGAATAGACAAAGTATTAAAGAGACAAAGTATCGAAAGGAAGAGTATCGAATGGACAATGTATTGAAGGGACAAAGTATCGAATGGAAAGAGTAGCGAATAGTCAAAGTATTGAATGGAAAAAGTATCGAATAGAAAGAGTATTTAATGGACAAAGTATCGAATAGAGAGAGCATCTAATGGACAAATTATTAAAGGGGAAAAGTATCGAATGGACAAAGTATCGAATGTGCAATAGTATTGAATGTTCAAAGTATCGAATGGAAAGAGTATCGAATGGTCAAAGTATTGAATGGGCAAAGTATCGAATAGAAAGAGTATTTTATGAACAAAGTATTGAATGGATAAAGTATTGAATAGACAAAGTATGGAATAGAAAGAGAATCTAATGGACAAAGTATTGAAAGGGAAAAATATCGAGTCGACAAAGTATCAAATGGAAAGAGTATCGAATGGACAGAGTATTGAAGGGACAAAGTATCGAATGGAAAGAGTATCGAATGGAGAAAGTATTGCAGGCAAAAAGTATCGGATGGAAAGAGTATCAAATGGTCACTTTATTGAATGGACAAAGTATCAAATGGAAAGAATATTGAATGAACAAAGTATAGAATGGAAAAAGTATCGAATGGAGAAATTCTTGCAGGCAAAAAGTATTGGATGGAAAGAGTATCAAATGGTCACTTTATTGAATGGACAAAGTATCGAATGGAAAGAACATTGAATGAACAAAGTATAGAATGGAAAAAGTATCGAATGGAGAAAGTATTGCAGGCAAAAAGTATCGGATGGATAGAGTATCAAATGTTCACTGTATTGAATGGACAAAGTATCGAATCGAAAGAATATTGAATGGACAAAGTATTGTAGACAAAGTATCGAATCGAAAGAGTATCGAATGGACAAAGTATTCAAGGGAAAAGTATCGAATGGAAAGAGTATTGAATGGAGAAAGTATCGAATGAGAAGAGTATCGAATAGTCAAAGTATTGAAGGGACAAAGTATCGAATGGAAAAAATATCGAATGGTCAAAGTATTATATGGACAAAGTATTGAATGGACAATGTATCGATTAGAAAAAAAATCGAATGGACAAAGTATTGAAGGAAAAAAGCATCGAATGGAAAGAGTATTGAATGGACAAAGTATCTAATGGGAAGAGTATTGAATGTACAAAGTATCGAATAGAAAGAGTATCGAATAGACAAAGTATTAAAAGGGCAAAGAATCGAATAGAAAGAGTATCGAATGGAAAAAGTATTGAAAGGACAAAGTAACAAATAGAAAGAGTATCGAATGGACAAAGTATTGAATAGACAAAGTATCAATTGATAAGAGTATCGAATGGACAAAGTATTGAATAGACAACAATCGAATGGAAAGAGTATCGAATGGACAAAGTATTGAATGGAACAAGAATCCAATGGGAAAAGTATCGAATGGACAAAGTATTGAAGTGAAAAAGTATCGAATGGAAAGAGTTTTAAATGGAAAAAGTGTAAAAATGGGGAGAGTATCGAATGTACAAAGTGTCGAATAGAATAGTATCGAATAGGCAAAGTATTGAATGGACAAAGAATCGAATGGAAAGAGTATCAAATTGACAAAGTATTCAAGGGAAAAAGTATCGAATGGAAAGAGTATCGAATGTTCAAAGTATTGAATGGACAAAGTATCGAATAGAAAGAGTATCGAATGGATACAGTATCAAATGGAAAGAGGATCAAATGGACAAAATATAGAATGGGAAGATTATCGAATGTACAAAGTATCGAATAGAAAGGGTATCGAATAGACAAAGTATTGAAGATGAAAGTATCGAAAGGAAAGAATATCGAATGGACCAAGTATTGAAGGGACAAAGTATCGAATGGAAAGAGTATCGAATGGTCAAAGTATTGAATGGACAAAGTTTCGAATAGAAAGACTATCAAATGGACAAATATTGAAGGCACAAATTATCGAATAGAAAGAGTATCTAATAGACAATGTATTGAAGAGGAAAAGTATTGATTGGAAATAGTATTAAATGTTCAAAGTATCAAATGGAAAGAGTATAGAATAGACAAAGTATTGAAGGGACAAAGTATCGAGGGAAACGTGTATCGAATGGGCAAAGTATTGAAGGGACAAAGTATCGAATGGAAAGAGTATCGAAGGGTCAAAGTATTTAATGGACAAAGTATCGAATAAAATGAGTATTTAATAGACAAAGTATTGAATGGACAAAGTATGTAATAGAAAGAGTATCTAATGGACAAAGTATTGAAGGGGAAAAGCATCGAATGGAAGAGTATCGAATGGAAATAGTATTAAATGTTCAAATTATCGAATGAAAAGAGTATCGAATGGTCAAAGTATTGAATGGACAAAGTATCAAATATAAAGTATTTAATGGACAAAGTATTGAATGGAAAAGTATCGAATAGAAAGAGTCTCTAATGGATAAAATATTGAAGGTGAAATGTATCGAATCGACAAAGTATCGAATGGAAATAGTATTGAATGTTCGAAGTATCGAATTGAAAGAGTATCGAATAGACAAAGTATTGAAGGCACAAAGTATCGAATGGAAAGTGTATCGAATGGAAAAAGTATTGAAGGGACAAAATATCAAATGGAGAAAGTATTAAAGACAAAAATTACCGGATGGAAAGAGAAACAAATGTTCAATGTATTAAATGGACAAAGTATCGAATGGAAAGAATATTGAATGGACAAAGTATTATAAGGACAAAGTATCGTATCGAAAGAGTATCGAATGGACAAGATATTGAAGGAAAAAGTTTCGAATGGAAAAAATATTGAATTGACAAATTATCGAATGGGAAGAGAATCGAATAGACAAAGTATTGAAGGGACAAAGTACCGAATGCAAAGAAAATAGAATGGTCAAAGTATTGAATGGACAAAGTATCGAATGGATAGAGTATCGAATGGTCAAAGTATTGAATGGACAAAGTATCGGATGGATAGAGTATCGAATGGTCAAAGTATTGAATGGACAATGTATCGATTAGAAAGAAAATTGAATGGACAAAGTATGGAAGGGACAAAGTATCGAATCGAAATAGTATCGAATGGAAAAAGTAGTGAAAGGAGAAAGTAACGAATGGAAAGAGTATTGAATGGACAAAGTATTGAAGGGACAAATTATCGAAGGGAAAGAGTTTCGAATGGACAAATTATTGAAGGAAAAGGATTGAATGGATGAGTATCTAATTGTCAAAGTATTGAATGGACAAAGTATCGAATGGAAAGAATATCGAATGGACAAAATATTGAAGGGACAAAGTATCGAATAGAAAGAGTATCGAATGGCTAAAGTATTAAATGGACAAAGTATCGAATGGAAAGAGTATCAAATGGACAAAGTATAGAATGGGAAGAGTATCGAATGTACAAAGTATCGAATAGAAAGCGTATCGAATAGACAAAGTATTAAATGGACAAAGAATCGAATGAAAAGAGTATCGAATGGACAAAGTATTATAGGGAAAATGTATCGAATGGAAAGAGCATCGAATGGTCAAAGTGATGAATGGACACAGTATCAAATAGAAAAAGTATCGAATGGACAAAGTATTGAATGGACAAAGTATCGAATGGAAAGAGTATCGAATGGTCAAAGTATTGAATGGACAAAGTATTGGAGGGACAAAGTATCGAATAGCAAGAGTATCGAATGGTCAAAGTATTCAATGGACAAGGTATCGATTAGAAAGAGTATCGAATGGACAAAGTATTGAAGGGAAAATGTATCGAATGGAAAGAGTATCGAATGGTCAAAGTTTTGAATGTACAAAGTATTGAATGGACAAAGTATCCAATGAACAAAGTATTAAATGGACAAAGTATCGAATGGAAAGAGTATCGAATGGTCAAAGTATTGGATGGACAAAGTATTGAATAGAAAGAGCATCGAATGGACAAAGTATGAAATGGAAAGTGTATCAATTGGTCAAAGTATAGAAAGGGAAAAGTATCGAATGTACAAAGTATCGAATAGAAAGAGTATCGAATAGACAAAGTATTGAAGGTGAAAGTATCGAATGGAAACAATATCGAATGGACTAAGTATTGAAGAGAGAAATTATCGAATAGCAAGAGTATCGAATGGTCAAAGTATTCAATGGACAAGGTATCGATTAGAAAGAGTATCGAATGGATAAAGTATTGAATGGACAAAGTATCGAATAGAAAGAGTATATAATGGACAATATTTTGAAGGGGAAAAGTATCGAATGGGAATAGTATCGAATGGAAAGACTAACGAATACACAAAGTATTTAAGGAAAAAAGTATCGAATGGAAAGAGTATAGAATGGACAAAGTATTGAATGGACGAAGTATCGAATGGAAAGTGTATCTAATGGACAAAGTATCGAATGGGAAAAGTATCTAATAGACAAAGTATTCAAGGGCCTAGGATCGAATGGTCAAAGTATTGAATGGACAAATTATCGAATGGATAGAGTATCGAATGGACAAAATATTGAATGGACGAAGGATCGAATGGAAAAAGTATTGAAGGGATAAAGTATCGAATGGAAAGATTGTCGAATTGACAAAGTATCGAATAGGAAGAGTATTGAATGTACGAAGTATCGAATGGAGAGAAAAATTATCGAATGGAAAGCGTATCGAATTGTCAAAGTATCGAATGGAAAAATTATCGAATGGAAAGAATATCGAATGAAAAGAGTATCAAATGGACAAAGTATTGAAGGAACAAAGTATAAAATAGAAATAGTATCGAATGGACAAAGTATTGAAAGGATAAAGTATCGAAAAGATAGAGTATCGAATGGACAAAGTATTGAATGGACAAAGTATCGAATGGAAATAGTATCGAATGGACAAAGTATTAAAGGGATAAAGGATTGAATGGAAAGAGTATCGAATGGACAAAGTATCGAATAGGAAGAGTATTGAATGTAAGAAGTATCGAATGGAGAGATTATCGAATAAACAAAGTATCGAATGGGAAAAGTATTGAATTTACAAAGTATCGAATGGAAAGAGTATCGAATAGATAAAGTATCGAATGGGAAGAGTATCGAATGGTCAAATTATTTAAAGGACAAAGTAACGATTGGAAAGAGTATCGAATGGACAAAGTATTAATTGGACAAAGTATCGAATAGAAAGAGTATCGAATGGTCAATGTCTCGAATGGAAAGAGTATCGAATGGGAAGAGTATCGAATGTTCAAAGTATCAAGTGGAAAGAGCATCGAATAGACAAAGTATTGAAGGAACAAATTATCAAAGGGAAAGAGTATTGAAGGGGCAAAGTATCGAATGGAAAGAGTATTCAATGGACAAAGTGTTGAAGGAAAAAGTATCGAATGGAAAGCGTATCGAATTGTCGAAGTATTGAATGGACAAATTATCGAATGGAAAGAATATCGAATGAAAAGAGTATCGAATGGACAAAGTATTGAAGGGACAAAGTATCGAATGGAAATAGTATCGAATTGACAAAGTATTGAAAGGACAAAGTATCGAATGGAAAGAGTAGCGAATAGTCAAATTATTGAATGGACAAAGTATCGAATAGAAAGAGTATTTAATGGACAAAGTATTGAATGGACAAAGTATCGAATAGAGAGAGCATCTAATGGACAAATTATTAAAGGGGAAAAGTATCGAATGGACAAAGTATCGAATGTGCAATAGTATTGAATGTTCAAAGTATCGAATGGAAAGAGTATCGAATGGTCAAAGTATTGAATGGGCAAAGTATCGAATAGAAAGAGTATTTTATGAACAAAGTATTGAATGGATAAAGTATTGAATAGACAAAGTATGGAATAGAAAGAGAATCTAATGGACAAAGTATTGAAAGGGAAAAATATTGAGTCGACAAAGTATCAAATGGAAAGAGTATCGAATGGACAGAGTATTGAAGGGACAAAGTATCGAATGGAAAGAGTATCGAATGGAGAAAGTATTGCAGGCAAAAAGTATCGGATGGAAAGAGTATCAAATGGTCAAAGTATTGAATGGACAAAGTATCAAATGGAAAGAATATTGAATGAACAAAGTATAGAATGGAAAAAGTATCGAATGGAGAAATTCTTGCAGGCAAAAAGTATTGGATGGAAAGAGTATCAAATGGTCACTGTATTGAATGGACAAAGTATCGAATCGAAAGAATATTGAATGGACAAAGTATTGTAGACAAAGTATCGAATCGAAAGAGTATCGAATGGACAAAGTATTCAAGGGAAAAGTATCGAATGGAAAGAGTATTGAATGGAGAAAGTATCGAATGAGAAGAGTATCGAATAGTCAAAGTATTGAAGGGACAAAGTATCGAATGGAAAAAATATCGAATGGTCAAAGTATTATATGGACAAAGTATTGAATGGACAATGTATCGATTAGAAAAAAAATCGAATGGACAAAGTATTGAAGGAAAAAAGCATCGAATGGAAAGAGTATTGAATGGACAAAGTATCTAATGGGAAGAGTATTGAATGTACAAAGTATCGAATAGAAAGAGTATCGAATAGACAAAGTATTAAAAGGGCAAAGAATCGAATAGAAAGAGTATCGAATGGAAAAAGTATTGAAAGGACAAAGTAACAAATAGAAAGAGTATCGAATGGACAAAGTATTGAATAGACAAAGTATCAATTGATAAGAGTATCGAATGGACAAAGTATTGAATAGACAACAATCGAATGGAAAGAGTATCGAATGGACAAAGTATTGAATGGAACAAGAATCCAATGGGAAAAGTATCGAATGGACAAAGTATTGAAGTGAAAAAGTATCGAATGGAAAGAGTTTTAAATGGAAAAAGTGTAAAAATGGGGAGAGTATCGAATGTACAAAGTGTCGAATAGAATAGTATCGAATAGGCAAAGTATTGAATGGACAAAGAATCGAATGGAAAGAGTATCAAATTGACAAAGTATTCAAGGGAAAAAGTATCGAATGGAAAGAGTATCGAATGTTCAAAGTATTGAATGGACAAAGTATCGAATAGAAAGAGTATCGAATGGATACAGTATCAAATGGAAAGAGGATCAAATGGACAAAATATAGAATGGGAAGATTATCGAATGTACAAAGTATCGAATAGAAAGGGTATCGAATAGACAAAGTATTGAAGATGAAAGTATCGAAAGGAAAGAATATCGAATGGACCAAGTATTGAAGGGACAAAGTATCGAATGGAAAGAGTATCGAATGGTCAAAGTATTGAATGGACAAAGTTTCGAATAGAAAGACTATCAAATGGACAAAGTATTGAAGGCACAAATTATCGAATAGAAAGAGTATCTAATAGACAATATATTGAAGAGGAAAAGTGTTGATTGGAAATAGTATTAAATGTTCAAAGTATCAAATGGAAAGAGTATCTAATAGACAAAGTATTGAAGGGACAAAGTATCGAGGGAAACGTGTATCGAATGGGCAAAGTATTGAAGGGACAAAGTATCGAATGGAAAGAGTATCGAAGGGTCAAAGTATTTAATGGACAAAGTATCGAATAAAATGAGTATTTAATAGACAAAGTATTGAATGGACAAAGTATGTAATAGAAAGAGTATCTAATGGACAAAGTATTGAAGGGGAAAAGCATCGAATGGAAATAGTATTAAATGTTCAAATTATCGAATGAAAAGAGTATCGAATGGTCAAAGTATTGAATGGACAAAGTATCAAATATAAAGTATTTAATGGACAAAGTATTGAATGGAAAAGTATCGAATAGAAAGAGTCTCTAATGGATAAAATATTGAAGGTGAAATGTATCGAATCAACAAAGTATCGAATGGAAATAGTATTGAATGTTCGAAGTATCGAATTGAAAGAGTATCGAATAGACAAAGTATTGAAGGCACAAAGTATCGAATGGAAAGTGTATCGAATGGAAAAAGTATTGAAGGGACAAAATATCAAATGGAGAAAGTATTAAAGACAAAAATTACCGGATGGAAAGAGAAACAAATGTTCAATGTATTAAATGGACAAAGTATCGAATGGAAAGAATATTGAATTGACAAAGTATTATAGGGACAAAGTATCGTATCGAAAGAGTATCGAATGGACAAGATATTGAAGGAAAAAGTTTCGAATGGAAAAAATATTGAATTGACAAATTATCGAATGGGAAGAGTATCGAATAGACAAAGTATTGAAAGGACAAAGTACCGAATGCAAAGAAAATAGAATGGTCGAAGTATTGAATGGACAAAGTATCGGATGGATAGAGTATCGAATGGTCAAAGTATTGAATGGACAATGTATCGATTAAAAAGAAAATTGAATGGACAAAGTATTGAAGGGACAAAGTATCGAATCGAAAGAGTATCGAATGGAAAAAGTAGTGAAAGGAGAAAGTAACGAATGGAAAGAGTATTGAATGGACAAAGTAGTGAAGGGACAAATTATCGAAGGGAAAGAGTTTCGAATGGACAAAGTATTGAAGAAAAAGGATTGAATGGATGAGTATTGAATAGACAAAGTATCGAATGGAAAGAATATCGAATGGAAAGAATATCGACCGACAAAATATTGAAGGACAAAGTATCGAATAGAAAGAGTATCGAATGGATGAAGTATTAAATGGACAAAGTATCGAATGGAAAGAGTATCAAATGGACAAAGTATAGAATGGGAAGAGTATCGAATGTACAAAGTATCAAATAGAAAGCGTATCGAATAGACAAAGTATTAAATGGACAAAGAATCGAATGAAAAGAGTATCGAATGGACAAAGTATTAAAGGGAAAATGTATCGAATGGAAAGAGCATCGAATGGTCAAAGTGATGAATGGACACAGTATCAAATAGAAAAAGTATCGAATGGACAAAGTATTGAATGGACAAAGTATCGAATGGTCAAAGTATTGAATGGACAAAGTATTGGAGGGACAAAGTATCGAATAGCAAGAGTATCGAATGGTCAAAGTATTCAATGGACAAGGTATCGATTAGAAAGAGTATCGAATGGACAAAGTATTGAAGGGAAAATGTATCGAATGGAAAGAGTATCAAATGGTCAAAGTTTTGATTGGACAAAGTATTGAATGGACAAAGTATCCAATGAACAAAGTATTAAATGGACAAAGTATCGAATGGAAAGAGTATCGAATGGTCAAAGTATTGGATGGACAAAGTATTGAATAGAAAGAGCATCGAATGGACAAAGTATCAAATGGAAAGTGTATCAATTGGTCAAAGTATAGAAAGGGAAGAGTATCGAATGTACAAAGTATCGAATAGAAAGAGTATCGAATAGACAAAGTATTGAAGGTGAAAGTATCGAATGGAAACAATATCGAATGGACTAAGTATTGAAGAGACAAATTATCGAATAGCAAGAGTATCGAATGGTCAAAGTATTCAATGGACAAGGTATCGATTAGAAAGAGTATCGAATAGACAAAGTATTGAATGGACAAAGTATCGAATAGAAAGAGTATATAATGGACAATATTTTGAAGGGGAAAAGTATCGAATGGGAATAGTATCGAATGGAAAGACTAACGAATTCACAAAGTATTTAAGGAAAAAAGTATCGAATGGAAAGAGTATCGAATGGACAAAGTATTGAATGGACGAAGTATCGAATGGAAAGTGTATCTAATGGACAAAGTATCGAATGGGAAGAGTATTTAATAGACAAAGTATTCAAGGGCCTAGGATCGAATGGTCAAAGTATTGAATGGACAAATTATTGAATAGATAGAATATCGAATGGACAAAATATTGAATGGACGAAGGATCGAATGGAAATAGTATTGAATGGAAAAAGTATTGAAGGGATAAAGTATCGAATGGAAAGATTGTCGAATTGACAAAGTATCGAATAGGAAGAGTATTGAATGTACGAAGTATCGAATGGAGAGAAAAATTATCGAATGGAAAGCGTATCGAATTGTCAAAGTATTGAATGGAAAAATTATGGAATGGAAAGAATATCGAATGGAAAGAGTATCAAATGGACAAAGTATTGAAGGGACAAAGTATCGAATGGAAATAGTATCGAATGGACAAAGTATTGAAAGGATAAAGTATCGAAAAGATAGAGTATCGAATGGACAAAGTATTGAATGGACAAAGTATCGAATGGAAATAGTATCGAATGGACAAAGTATTAAAGGGGCTAAAGGATTGAATGGAAAGAGTATCGAATGGACAAAGTATCGAATAGGAAGAGTATTGAATGCAAGAAGTATCGAATGGAGAGATTATCGAATAGACAAAGTATCGAATGGGAAAAGTATTGAATAGATAAAGTATCGAATGGGAAGAGTATCGAATGGTCAAATTATTTAAAGGACAAAGTAACGATTGGAAAGAGTATCGAATGGACAAAGTATTAATTGGACAAAGTATCGAATAGAAAGAGTATCGAATGGTCAATGTCTCGAATGGAAAGAGTATCGAATGGGAAGAGTATCGAATGTTCAAAGTATCAAGTGGAAAGAGCATCGAATAGACAAAGTATTGAAGGAACAAATTATCGAAGGGAAAGAGTATTGAAGGGACAAAGTATCGAATGGAAAGAGTATTCAATGGACAAAGTGTTGAAGGAAAAAGTATCGAATGGAAAGCGTATCGAATTGTCGAAGTATTGAATGGACAAATTATCGAATGGAAAGAATATCGAATGAAAAGAGTATCGAATGGACAAAGTATTGAAGGGACAAAGTATCGAATGGAAATAGTATCGAATGGACAAAGTATTGAAAGGACAAAGTATCGAATGGAAAGAGTATCGAATAGTCAAATTATTGAATGGACAAAGTATCGAATAGAAAGAGTATTTAATGGACAAAGTATTGAATGGACAAAGTATCGAATAGAAAGAGTATCGAATGGACAAAGTATCGATTGAAAAGAGCATTATTTAGACAAAGTATAGAAAGGGAAGAGTATCGAATCTAAAAAGTATTGAATAGAAAGGTTATCGAATAAACAAAGTATTGAAGGTGAAAGTATCGAATGGAAACAATATCGAATGGACTAAGTATTTAAGGGACAAAGTATCGAATAGCAAGAGTATCGAATGGTCAAAGTATTTAATGGACAAAGTATCGATTAGAAAGAGTATCGAATGGACAAAGTGTTGAATGGACAAATTATCGAATAGAAAGAGTTTCTAATGGACAATATTTTGAAGGGGAAAAGTATCGAATGGGAATAGTATCGAATGTACAAAGTATCGAATGGAAAGACTATCGAATACCCAAAGTTTTGAAGGAAAAAAGTATCGAATGGAAAGAGTATCAAATGGTCAAAGTATTGAATGGACTAAATATCGAATGGAAAGTGTATCTAATGGACAAAGTATCGAATGGGAAGAGTATCGAATGGTCAAAGTATTGAATGGACAAAGTATCGAATGGATATAGTATCGAATGGACAAAGTATTGAATGGACAAAGTATCGAATGGAAATAGTATCGAATGGACAAAGTATTGAAGGGACTAAGTATCGAATGGAAAGAATATCGAATGGTCAAAGTATTGAATAAACAAAGTATCGAATGGATACAGTATCGAATGGACAAAGTATTGAATGGACAAAGTATCGAATGGAAATAGTATTGAATGGACAAAGTATTGAAGGGATAAAGTATCGAATGGAAAGAGTATCGAATAGACAAAGTATCCAATAGGAAGAGTATTGAATGTACGAAGTATCGAATAGAGAGATTATCGAATAGACAGAGTATCGAATGGGAAGAATATTGAATGTACAAAGTATTGAATGGAAAGAGTATCGAATAGACAAAGTATCGAATGGGGAGAGTATCGAATGGAAAAATGATTGAATGGACAAAGTATCGAATAGAAAGAGTATCGAATGGACAAAGTATCGATTGAAAATGGCATGATTTGGACAAAGTATAGAAAGGGAAGAGTATCGAATCTAAAAAGTATTGAATAGAAAGAGTATCGAATAGACAAAGTATTGAAGGTGAAAGTATCGAATGGAAACAATATCGAATGGACTAAGTAAGTATTGAAGGGACAAAGTATCGAATAGCAAAAGTATCGAATGGTCAAAGTTTTTAATGGACAATGTATCGATTAGAAAGAGTATCGAATGGACAAAGTATTGAATGGACAAATTATCGAATAGAAAGGGTATCTAATGGACAATATTTTGAAGGGGAAAAGTATCGAATGGAAAGACTATCGAATACACAAAGTATTGTAGGAAAAAAGTATCGAATGGAAAGAGTATCAAATGGTCAAAGTATTAAATGGACTAAATATCGAATGGAAAGTGTATCTAATGGACAAAGTATCGAATGGGAAGAGTATCGAATAGACAAAGTATTCAAGGGACTAAGTATTGAATGGAAAGAATATCGAATGGTCAAAGTATTGAATGGACAAAGTATCGAATGGATAGAGTATCGAATAGACAAAGTACTGAATGGACAAATTATCGAATGGAAATAGTATCGAATGGACAAAGTATTGAAGGAATAAAGTATCGAATGGAAAGAGTATCGAATGGACAAAGTATCGAATAGGAAGAGTATTGATTGTACGAAGTATCGAATGGAGAGATTATCGAATAGACAAAATATCGAATGGGAAGAATATTGAATGTACAAAGTATTGAATAGAAAGAGTATCGAATAGACAAAGTATCGAATGGGCAGAGTATCGAATGGAAAATCTATTGAAAGGACAAAGCAACGATTGGAAAGTGTATCGAATGGACAGAGTATTGATGGGACAAATTATCAAAGGGAAAGAGTATTGAAGGGGCAAAGTATCGAATGGAAAGAATATTCAATGGACAAAGTATTGAAGGAAAAAGTATCGAATGGAAAGCGTATCGAATTGTCAAAGTATTGAATGGACAAATTATCGAATGAAAAGAATATCGAATGAAAAGAGTATCAAATATACAAAGTATTGAAGGAACAAAGTATTGAAGGGACAAAGTATCGAATGGAAATAGTATCGAATGGACAAATTATTGAAAGGACAAAGTATCGAATGGAAAGAGTATCGAATAGTCAAAGTATTGAATGGACAAAGTATCGAATAGAAAGAGTATTTAATGGACAAAGTATTGAATGGACAAAGTATTGAATGGAAAGAGTATCGAATGAACAATGTATCGAATCGAAAGAGTATCGAATGGACAAAGTATCGAATGGACAAATTATTGAGTGGAAAGAGTATCAAATGGAAAAATATCGAAGGAACAAAGTATCAAATCGAAAGAGTATTGAATGTACAAAGTATTGAATGGACAAAGTACCGAAGGAACAAAGTATCGAATGGGAATAGTATCAAATGGACAAAGTATCGACTGGAAAGATTATCGAATGGACAAAGTATTGAAGGGACAAAATATCAAATGGAAATAGTATCAAATGGACAAACTATTGAAGGGACAAAGTATTGAAGTAAAGAGTATCGGAATTACAAAGAGTATTACCCTCTTCTATTGAGTGTCTTTATTTAATTGTCTCAAAAGGTATCAATCTCTCAATATTTATAGTGAGTTATTGAGAATTGCGCATAATATTGTTCAGATTTTTTTTAGCCTGTGCTTCGGTTGGATTATCGCTCTTAGTTTATTTCTGACCTTTCGCGGTCTTAGCCAATCAGCGACGAGGTCTTAATCCAGACGGCCCCAGTCTTCCGCCATTCCAACTGGTATATTTTGACGTGGTGACCTTTTTCTTTTTACCTATTGACAAATCTGAATTCAAGAAATTATTTCAAAACTTTTTGCTTATTGAGAAATAATAATAATTGATTGAAACACAAAGTGTTAAGTGATAAATACCCATAGATCCTATTTTGTTTATAATTTAAAGAGAAAAAGCTTTTAAATAAGCAAAATGCCAGCCGCGCAGAAACTAAAGCACTGTTGCTTCAAATGTAAAAATACGAGATGGATAATAGACTTTCCCGAGCACTCCTTTCATAATATTACATTAAGAAATATATGCAAATTTTGCAAGATTAAAGAAAATCATGAGCTGGAGAAAGCAAAGTGGATGTCGGTTATTAACCAAATGGAAAATCGTATAAACGCCCTAGAATTAAAGAAATTGAATTGCCTAAGAGAAGATGAAGATAGAATAGCCAGAGTTGACCAAAAAATTCGAAAATTAGAACAAGAAGTTGCATTGATTACAAACATACACGAAAATGAAAGATTTATCGAAGTCAAAAATGAGGCTCTTTTTGCTGTCTCGCGTGCTGTGCCTGCTCTGACTATTGTGGTCCTTACCGCCCTCCCAGCTCATCTCCGGCCTTATATCTCGAGGAGTTAGGTAACCTACTCTCCGACCTATCCTCTATTGGTTCGCACCTTATTCTTGGTGACTTCAATCTTCCTAGCCACAATGAGACTTTTCGCGCATTAATTGACATCATCAACCTTTTATCTCTTACACAACATGTGTCATCCCTAACACATATACATGGTAATATCCTTGACTTAGTCATCTCGAACCTCCATATATCTAATCTAACAGTAACTGACCTTTCTAATACGATTTCCGACCACTTCTAGGTAAAATTAAATTCTATATTCCCTTCCACCTCCATACTCGCTCGTACCGAGATACTACTCCTTTCCGTCGACTATCTTCAATTGACACTACTTCTCTCTTTAACGATGTTGTTACCTCATATTGATACTACTACTTCACCTGACCAAACCTTAAACTCACTGCAACAATCATTACTTGCCTGCCTTGACGTGCACGCCCCACTTATCACTCCTTCTTCAAACCACCATCACCGCGCCCCTTGGTTGACCATGGAATTCCTTCGTTCAAGGAGGTCCTTACGTGCCCATGAACGAGCCCTTCGTAAAGCACGCTCCTGTGGGCAGGACACGACCTACCTCTCACTTGTCTATCGCCTTGCTACTTCGACTTATTCTTCCAAATTAAAATCCGCGCGTGACGCTCATGAGAGCAAGAATGACCCTCGGACTATCTTTCGTTTCCTTCTCTCGTCTTTCTTCGCCTAGCCCCATTTCCCCCACCTCTCCTCCCATCAACCCCTCTACTCTTTCTAAATTTTGATCTGATAAAATTATTAACCTTCGTGCTAAATTACGCCAGTCGTCTGAATGAGCCCATGCTGTTCTCCCTAACCATAATCCATTGCTGCTTAATGTCCTCATTCGGGCGTCCTCTGAGGAAGTAAATACCCTGATCTCACGCTCTGACAAATCTGGATCCCCTAAGGACATCTTTCCACTCAAACTCCTCCAACAAATTCTCCCTGCTGTCCTCCCACTGATTCTTCATTTCTTTAACACTTCTCTTGCCACAGGGGTAGTTCCCTCTTCCTTCAAACATGCTTCAATTCGTCTTATCCTTAAAAAAACACATCTTAACCCGTCTGAACCATCTAGATATTGCCCTATCTCACAGCTCCCATTCCTCTCTAAGTTCCTTGAGACTGTGGCTTTTTCTCGCCTAAATAACCATATTTTTAACTGTAATATTGATGAAACGTACCAATGGGCGTTCAAAGCGAAGCACTCTGCTGAAACCGCTCTTCTTAATGTTTCAGACGGTTTACGTAGAGCTTCCGATAGGGGTTGTGCATCCATTCTAGTCCTCCTAGACCTCTCCTCTGCTTTCGACACCATCGACCACACTGTCCTCCTTGATCGTCTTCAAACTTTCCTTGGTCTCTCGGGCACTGCACTTGCTTGGCTCCGCTCATACCTCTCCTTGCGCACTCAGTCGGTCGCGCTCGATAACCTCTCCTCCGAGCCCGCGCCCACTTATTTTGGGGTGCCTAAGGGCTCAGTCCTTGGTCTCCTCCTCTTTCGTATCTACTTACTTCCTCTTGGCTCTCTTCTTCGCGATTTGGGCCTGTCCTTCCACCCCTATGCTGATGACACTCAGATATACCTTTCCTCATCATCTGTGTCCTTTGCTCAATCAATTACTAAGCTCTTTTCAGCCTACACTTCCATAAACGAATGTCTGTCTGCCAACTTTCTCAAACTTAACCACGAGAAAACTAAAGTTCTCCTCGTTAGTACCACTTCGACGCTGGAGAAATCTAAAGCTCTCTTCCACTCCCTTAAACTTGGGGAAACCAATGTCGCCTTCTCTGTTACCGTCAGTAATCTTGGTGTTATTTTTGGACGAGCAACTCTCGTTTAAACCGCACATCCATCGTATCTGTAAGTCTTCCCGTTCTATCGAAATTCAACAAATTTGAAATCCTCTCCAAGGGAGAAGAAACCTACTTAGTTGGTAATTCAATAATTAGAAACCAAATAGATCCCTTCGGAACTTATAACAGCAAGAAACTCAAATTTCGATGCTAATCCAGGAGTAAAATTAATCGTGTAACGGAAGAAATAAGCAACTTTGTGACAGACAGCAAAAAATGTCCAATTATAGTGAATGTTGGGAGCAACGACGTTTTCATTGGAATCAACTACCAAGGTTCAGAAATCATAACGAAAGACAACACGGAAATGATCAAAACAATTAAATCGAAAAATGATAATGAAATTATTGTTGGAGTACTCCCCAGAATATATGAGAACTATGGAAATCTAAGTCGAGCTATTGGGGTTAACCAACGTTTGAAAGATCTTTGCAAAAAGGAAAACGTTAAATTTATTGACTTCTGGCTTTTATCCATGCACAACACAGATATCTATACTCAAGATGGGATCCACCTCAACGAAAAAGGAAAGAAAACCTATGGAGAATTGCTACAAATAAACTTAAGGAACCTATTGGATAATAAATCTCCGCTACTAGGAGAACAAGTAACACAGGGAAACGGACCAAGCCCCACCACAGAAGAAATTGGATACGTTCATTAAAAGCCGTATTATTTAATGCAAGGTTAATTAGAAACAAGTTTTCAGAGTTTCGAGCGTTAGTATCGATTAAAAACTACGACATTATCGGTATCACAGAATCTTGGATTCACTGCCAATCGAGAGATTTTATTTCAGAATTTCAACTACAAAGATACAAAAATTTTCATAGAGATCGATTCGACAGAGAGGGTTGCGGTGTTCTGTTGTATGTCCGTGAAGATTTAAATCCTATAGATTGTGGCATTAAATCACCTTTTGAAGTAATAGGAATTAAACTGAACCCCCCCAAAAAAATTTAGACGTAAATTTGGTTTACAGAAAGCCACATCAACTTTTGGAGATCAACCATCAATTTTATGAATTCATGACCAACATCAGTAAAGATAAGTTATCGTTGATCATTGGAAATTTTAATTGCGCTAAAGTTAACTGGCAGATGAAAACTGCCGACTCGGAAGGACAAAGATTACTCAGTTTCATAGATGAAAATTTCCTTACTCAGTGGGTGAGAGAACCAACAAGAGGCGAAAATATTCTGGATTTAGTATTTACCTCAGACGATGAATTAATTTAAAATTTAAATATTAGAGATAAAATTGGTAATAGCGATCCTAACTTAATCGAATTTGAAATTAATATTCCTTTTGTTAGAAAAAAAACTCAACATCACTAAACTAAATTTCAAAAAAAGCTAATTTTGCTGGGCTAAGGGAGAGTTTGAGAAATTATAGGACAAAAAATGAAGAAATTGATAAAGTGTGCCAAGAATTTAAAAACAATCTCCTAAATAAACAAGCACAATTCATACCATCAAATGTTAGTACCGTCAAAAATATCAATGAACCTAAATAGTTATCGGCAGAAATGAAGAAAACCATTAAAGAGAGAGATAAAGCGTATAAAATCATAAAAAATAATACGAATATAGATAATAAAAAGCATTTTGTAGAATTGAGAAGAAAAGTTAAGGCTGAAACCAAAAGAGCCAAACGAAATGAAAAATGAAGAGATAAGAGTAGCTCTAAATTGTGCAAAGAAAATCCAGATTTTTCGCTCTAGTAAATAGTAGAAAACCGATAAAAAGTAGCATTGGCCCAATAAAAGACAAATATGATATTTTACAATTTAACGATGTTGATATAGCAAACACTTTAAATGAATATTTGGCATCTGTGTTTATAAAAAGAGAATACGATTAATAATCCCACACCAACTAATAAAAATGCCGGTATTAGACCGTTTGAATCTATTAGATGTTCTGATTTTACTATAAAAAGGCTTATTGAGAAAATGAATAAATATAAATCCTCTGGACCAGATAAAATATTTCCAAGAGTTCTGAAGAAATCAAAGATCAAGTGGCTGAACACCTAACGCAGATTTTTAATTTATCGTTAGAGAGTGGAATTGTTCAAGATTGGAAGCTAGCAAATGTAACGCTGATATTTAAAAGAGGTTGTAAAAAACTAGCTAGTAATTATCGCTCAATAAATTTAACTTCAAAAGTTAGAAAACTCTTCGAAACTTGTATTGCAGAAAAAATACTTTAGCATTTAGAAAAGAATAAATTATTAAATGATTCACAGCACGGATTTAGAAAACATAAGTCATGCCTCACAAATTTATTAGATTTCTTCGACTTTGTTAATAGAGAATATGATAGTACCAGATCAGCCGATAGTCTGTATTTAGATTTTTTTTCAAAATGCATTCGATAAAGTACCGCATAAAAAAATTGATTTCTAAAGTAAGAGCCTTAAGGAATAGAAGGAAAGTAGCAAAATGGCTTGAAAATTGGCTCACTGATCGTAAACAGAGAGTAGTCATTAACGGACAAGAATCAGAATGGACTCCGGTAAGTAGTGGAGTTCTACAAGGTTCAGTTCTTGGACTTTTGCTTTTCATTATATATGTTAATGATGTAGATGATGACCTGCTGTCAAAATTTCTAAATTCACAGATGATGGCAAGTTAGGAAAAGGAATAGTAACTGAGGAGGATGTTTTAGAATTTCAAAATAGAATTTCAAAATAGGAACTTCCCTTAAATATAGACAAGTGTAAAGTAATGCATGTAGGTTATAAAAACCCAAGAGCAGAATATAAAACTTTTGATCGAAATATTACCGTAACTGATAGTGAAAAAGATCTTGGAGTCTATATATCAAATGATCTCAAGTTTTTTCAGCAGTGTATCGAAGTGGAAAAGAAAGCAATGAAGCTTCTTGGATATATCAAACGTCAATTTAGTTTTAAAAATAAAGCTACAATTTTAAATATCTACAATGCCTTGGTAAGACCACAATTAGAATACAGCGATCAGGTCTGGTCACCATACTTACGAAAGGATATTGAGAGATTGGAGAAAGTACAAGCTAGAACCACAAAATTGATTCCAGAATTACGAAATTATAACTACTCGTATGAGAAAAGACTAGAAAGACTAAATTTATTCACACTAGAAACAAGACGTTTGAGAGGTCAATTAATAGAAGTATTCAAAATCATGAAAGGAATAGATAATGTAGACTATTCTACTTGGTTCGAACTTAACATAAAGTATACGAGAAAAAATAGCAGAGAAAATCGTTCCGAAACATTTTCGAACAAATTTATGTGGGAACTTTTTTTCCTAGAAAATTGTAAAATACTGGAACCAGTTGCCTGAAGAAGTGGTGTCTAGCAATTCATTGAACCTTTTAAAACTAGACTGGATAAAATAATGGTAAACCTCAGATAAAAGGTGACAAAACATTGTATGTTTATAAAAACAAAGAAAAAAAAGCATGTTCTAAGTTTATATGAGTAAAACATAATAACTATTACGGTTTTTAATTTGATTCTGCTTTTATATAAAATGTAAATACGTTTCTGTCATGTTTTACTGATTACAAATAATCTTGGATATGTTTATGAACATTAATTTTTCAAAATATCTGACAAAAAGCTTTGCATCTACAAGCGGTACTAGCAGTGTCCAATAAGACAGTAGAAAGGTTTTTTTCAAATAAGAATGGAATGAGTAGATAGATCTAATAGATAATAAGCGCCAAAAAAAATGCATGTTAACAAAAAGAAAAAGAAAAAAGATCATGTTATAAAATAAGATTATTACGATAAATCAGATTTTTTGGGGGGGGGATATACGAGTATTAGTATTTTCTGCTTTCCTTTTAAAATTTCCTGGATGTATCAATTTTCCAACACTGCCAGGTATATATTTCCACTTTTCCCAGCCCGGAAACGGGTGGCAGCAATAAGCTTCCCACCAGAAAACAGGAAATGCTAGCGAAATTTTAATTTAAGAGAATTAAAATTTATTTCTTTAGAAAAATTAAATATATGAATATCAAAATACTTTTTATCTGTGATAGACAATAGGATTTCTTTTCATTCTTGAGAGAATTTAAATTGGGAGGAAAAACCTCTGAATCCTGGCATAATCGCGTGAGGCTTCCGGTAAGTAAATCGGCAAATTCATACACCAGCATTGAAAGCGCTAATCCCTTTGAGAATGCTACCTCGAGTAATAAACATTCTAAAACATTGCGGAGAAAAATACAAACCTTAGGCTTACAAGCCTGCCATAGCGACCGCAATAATGCAATAATTATAAAACAACTGCAAGCGTTTGTTTTTGTTCCTCTTAGTGATGTTTACGATGTGTGCAATAAATCAATGGAATCTTTTAATGAAGAAACTGATGAAATCTTTGGAGAGTATTTGCAGTATTTTGAAGCTACGAGTACATGGTTAGGCATTATTTAGAGGGGGAAAAGAAGAAAGCAAATATTTGATATTGACTTGTGGTCAATTTACGAAAGAGTTGCAAATGATTTGCCATGAACGAACAATTCATTTGAAGGGTCGCATAATGCATTTCACAAAAAGTTAATGATTTGTCATCTTACAAGCCAACACTGAACTGATTTAGAGCAACTGCAGCAAGGTAGAGATGTCCAAAGAAAAAACTAAAAATATGCCATCGTAAACGAACGACTTAAATACATTTTTGATAGATACAACGTCACTTCTGAAATAGAGTATCTTATAACCATCGCCTACAAACTTCGGTTATATTTTGCTAGTTTTAAGTGCTATACAAAAATAATATTTATTTGTTATTTTTAACAAAATTTCAATTTCTTATTTTTTTTTAATATTTACATTAATTTGAAGCATTGTACTCCTCATACTTATGTAAAAATATTTCTTTTTTTCCATTGCAACTGCATTATCTTTAAAATAAATATTTCAACTCTATTATTTTTTCTGCATACGTTCCTTAAGTACCATAAAATCATCATTTATGTTTAACTCTCTTCATATTTATTTATTTTTAAAATTAAAAATCACTGATTACCACCATGATGTACAACCATTTTATATTTTGTCCATTCGATACTTACTCCTTTCGATACTTTGTCCATTCCATGCTTTTTCTATTCAATACTTTGTCCTTTCGATACTTTGTCATTCGATACTTTGTCCTTCGATAATCTGTCCTTCCACAGCACTTTGGTATGCTAAGGAAATGAATCCAGGGGAGTAGGGTTAAAAAGTTTGTGTCAAGTCTACGGTGAAGGAACAATTAGTGTAGCGAGTGCCAATGATGGTTTCAGAATTTTCGCTCAAGGACGTTAGCCTCAGAAATGAACTCTTTTTCGGGACTACCAGTGGAACAAAAACGATTGTAGCTGTTGAACAATTGAATGAAAAACTACATTCAGCTCATCCACTGGACATCGCCATTGTATAGATAGAAAAGGTTTCACGATTGAGGCAATGGATACCTCACTTCCTGTCAGAGATACATTTGCAAGAAAAAAAAATCACCATTTGTTCATCTCTCCTCGACAATCAATCAGTTTTCCCGTGGAAATTTCTTAAATTTCCTTAGACCAATGTACAGTGAGTGTTGCCTAGCAATTGTGATTTCTTGTTTACCCAACTGAAAAAGCGTGTTAAGAAGGCCTATGTTAATATTTCTTCCCTGATTAGTTGTGGGCTTAGAAAACAAATATTGAGTTAGACGGGAGGCATTGAAATAAAAAAATCACATCTTGCATAAAATGCTAATGTAGGAAATATATTCAAGCCTGGCTGAAACCCAAATATATCAATATTATAATTTCTTTCAAATGTTCATAGAATTAATTGGTATTATTTTTATTTTTTGATAATCAGGTTCTCAGACTCAAGTCAGGCATTTGTCAATTGTTTTGTTCTTCTAGCCATAAATTTGGACCAGAAATTGTTTTGTTTTTTAGAAGAAAAGTTGTTTGTAGGTTTGTTTTTTAGTGGAAAATGATAGTTTGCAGGTGTAACTAACGATATGATTTTCGATTGGGGAATAAAGAATGAAGGGATGTGTCCTTTTCTATCTGGGCTCTCCCTGTGGGTGTGGAAGTATTAGACAGCAACCCCCAAATGAGACTACTTTTGGCGCGAGCGTTCAGCAGTCAGGGGGAATTCTTTTAAACCTTTCCCATTCCATAGTAAAAGCGGTTCCCTTGGAGCTCATTCTTGCTAAACATTTCACCTCCTTCATTACTACATGGAAGCCGGTTTTGGAGAATTGCGTGCCCTCTTTTTTCAAAGGACAATAAATAATTCGCTTGGGCTTTGTAGCTTCAACACTTTTTGACTTCCTCTTAGCCTCATACACTGTCATCACGCGCCTCTTTAGGAAGAGGTCATGTTGTTGGTCTTCTTAAATTTATTCTTTTAAGGAATTGAAATAATGTTTGCCTTGAATTACTCGGTTGCATTTTGGTAATTATAAATTCACTGAACGTAAAACTACCATGTTAATGTGCTCTAATTTAGTTTTTAGTCCTTTTTTCTTTACCACGCTGACTGTATTAATTGAGAAAGAGAGGTGGTAATCCATTTGCTCACCCAATAATAGAGAACATTGCCCTTAACGTTTGATGATATTATCCTATCATCCTATGGCGTTAATAATCCTACAGGGTTCGGTAACTTGAAAGAGAACAAAGATCCCATAATCTGGCGTTGTTAAACGGTTCAAGAAAACTTTCATATACAGAAACGTTGTTGGGTGATATGTAAGTTATCAAGAGGAGTTCATCAATAATTGAGATAGAAAGGAGATGGAAATTGAAGGTAACTTTCAGTAAGACGTCTTTGAGCTAAAGGAGAACATGAGGTGATCGGCTCGAGGAGTGTCCGGCCTTGACTTACTCGATGTCGAGGGGTCTGGTGTTGGTGGGAGAAGCGTTCGCTCGAAGCCAACCGGATATCAGGAACATCCTCTCCGGTGAAGCTTTAGCTGAAGGATTTTTAATAGATTAAACCTAGGGGGAATGATGTTTAGTAACCTAAACTTAGCTGTTTACAAACATATTCACTTTTAAGTCTACGGTTTACAACATAATCTACACTAACCTAGGTTTGGGTAGGTTAGATTAGGTCCTGTTGTAAGTCGTAAACTGAAGGTTGTATATCTAGATAACCCCAACCCCGAAGGATTTAAGGGGACAGTTCACTAGAAAAAATGTTTAATAGTGAAAAACTTAGGGGGAGAAGATGTTGGAATTGAAAGTCTAGGGGTTGGTGACAACAGAAAAATAAACTTATTATAAGTTCGATTTAATCAATTCATTTGATCGAAATGTGATCCATTATATTGAATTGCCGGATGTTGTAAATATAGGCAACTCTGGGATAATAGAGAACAAATTATCTTTAAGAGTGTAGATAGAGGCGTGTAGGAAAGGCGGCGAAGAAAAAATCAAGATCGAAACTAGTGTAGGCAAGATGCGAACAGCTTCTTGCGCCGCCTGACCACTGTCAGCGAACGGCGTATCCACTGCGCCATCCTAAGTCTCACAAAAAGACTCATTCGAGCGAAGCTTTTCACCCGCTCGCTTGCACTTCTCGGCACCCTAACTAGCTCATTCTTGCAGTTGTTTGTCTTGAAAAGATGAACCAGGTACTAAAGATAGTTAATTTTTGTAGTTGTTATAAGAACTTATCCATTTAGAGTTAATAAAGGTTGTGATTAGTTCTTAACATGTTTTTTGGAGAAACCACTCGAATAAACTAGGTGAGGTTATTGAGCCAAGCATAATTTTTCTCATTAGATTTCTGCTGGTGACCTCCATCGAGGGCATGGTCGCCACAAAAACACTTATCCTAATTATTAGGCTTCATTAAAAATAAACCAGGAAAAACAAAAACAAAAAACAAAACAACAACAACAAGGCAAAAAACATACCAAGACCAGAACAATGAACCGAAACCAAAATTAGAAAAGGTACGCTCGGGGCCCGAACATGCAAACAACACCAAAGATTATATTATGCCGGAATCAGGTGTGAAAGAATCTGTCCCGAGTATAACGGCCAAAAGGTAAAGACCCCTCTCGTCCCGGTACCGGGACAGATAGCGTACGCGAAGATCTCCCAAACTGGAGTACTCAACCATAATGTGCCGGCCAGTCAGTGGGACAATACAGTCGTCGCAGTAAGGTGCAGGGGGGCGCTCCATTAAATAGCGGTGCGTCCCGCAAATGTGGCCAATTGGGAGATGAGAGAAGACAACCTGCAGCCGCCGGTGTATTGGCAAGTAGGAGCACGGGAACAGTCGCGGTGCGATAGCACGTAACTTTATGTTCACGTCGGTCGTCTACCATATTTTATACCAGGCTGCACGTTGACTTAACCTAATTCCTACCATGTAGTCGGTGTGAGGAAGAGCGAAACGAGGTTTAGTCGCTCAGTCCTGGCGACCTTTTCGGCGCCCTTATCGGCGCACTCATTTACCGCAAGCCCTAAAGGTCTAGGAACCCAGCGCAATACAATTTCGACATCACTCTGACGCACGATAGCCTTGGCATTACTGATAAAGCGAACAAGGGGGTGCTGAGATGGCAATGCTTTGGGAGCACTCGGGGCGCTCTTTGATTCGATATTAATCACAATTCAGCGAATTCAAATCATTAATATTCAAATAAAAAGTCGTCATTATAGTAGTTACAGAGACGGGGAGATTTTGATCAATTCGATTACTTGAGTGAATATGAAATTCAGGGATTTAAGTGATTGCACGAGGAAAGACTGTTCAGAAGGGGTGGTGGCATAATTGTATTTATAAAAGAAGAGTTGCAACTTGTCAGTAGTTTTGTAAATGATAATAATACATTCAACATACTATAAATTGACTTAAAGGTGGGGATTTTCTGTTAATTTTAGTTATGGTGTATCGTCTCACATCATTTTCTTGTGATGAAGATAGCAAATTTTATACAACCTTTAGTACATCAATTAATAACAGTGACTGTGAGCTTGTGGTCTATTTTACTAATGGAAACATAAATTTTGAAACATTACGTCGCAATGAGAGAGATGGTAAACTGTTTGAGGAGTTTATGGAGGACCAATTCTTATTTCACAAAGTCAACGAACCAACGCGTGGCGAGAGAATTTTACACCCTTGGCCAAAAGTATGAGGCTACCCTTTATTTTTCTCTTTAAAATACAAATTGTGGTCGGATATCATTATGGGCGTTTGCTACTATTATAAACAACACCATACACCATAATATTCTGGCAATTTTTTATTTTTAGCATTTTATGGTATTTAGTCATAATTGTGCATAACCCATATATTGCAAAAAATTATATTTATTTTTATTTTTCACAAGTTTGTGCCATAATATATAGTAATTGTAGTTAATAATCACTAAGATGCCCAGAAACTTTGAGTTCAGTGAAGTTAAGCGAAGACAAATTGTAAACCACCATCCAAATGGCATGTCACAAAGACAAATAGCCCAGAACATGGGATTTCTCGGTGAGGAGTCTAAACGGCTCTCAGATGCTTCAGGGAAACTAAAGGTGTCAAATCAAAACCAAGAACTAGAAGGAAAAGGGCCACACCTCTTCGTGAAGACAGATATCTCCTCCGTCAGTCTCTTAAAAATAGGAGGAAACATCTTCATAGCTCCCCGCAGAGTTCAATGAGGCGAATACCTCGTGAATATCGATTAGAACTGTAAGAAGGAGGTTTATAGACTATGGCTTCATATGCTGCAAAGTCATGAAGAAACCATGGATCTCTGATACAAACAAGAAGAAACGTTTTCAATGGCAAAAAGTCATTGCAAATTGAATATTGAGTAGTAGTCAAAAGTCGTATGGTCTGATAAAAGTAACTATGAGGTAATATGTATAATATAAGGTTGGAAATAACATATTAGCTCATATTATTTGGGTTGAAGTCAAAAATTATGAGACATATACATAATAATGCTTTTGATTATATTTCATGTTATTTGACTCAGGTTTTCGGAAGGACGACTTTCGTCCTTCGAAGAGTTGGCAAAGCTTTACATCCTGAATGTCTCGTCCCAACAGTCAAACATGGAGGCAGTTCCGTCATGGTATGAGCTTTCATGTCTGCCACATGGCCTGGTGAGATGTTTTTATGCTAAGGAAAAATCAATTTGATTACATATGTTTCCATGTTGTCGGCTCAAAGTCCGGACTTAAACCCCATTAAACACCTATGGGGAGTCCTTGGTAAAGCTATTAGGAGCACGACAGTAAAAAAATAAAGACAATTTGTACCAGAAACTGCAAAAAGAATTAGCTAAAATTGCACCTGACGTTTGCAAGAAATCAGTTGACTCGATGCCTAGGCGTATTGCAACAGTAATTAAAGCTAAGGGCGATCAACTAGGTATTAAATCAAGTGTATATTCTGAAATATACCACACAACAACCATATACACGCGTTTTATTAACATTTTGAGGGTTAACTAAAATATTGAAGGGGTAGCCTCATACCTTTCGCCGCGCATGTAGATCTTATCCTAACCAATAACGAGAACTTAGTCACTGAAGATAAAGTTGAGGATGATTTATACAACAGCGATCACAATATGATTAAGTTTAAAATAAAGTTCTGTAAGGCAAATTGTGAAAGCTCTATGTGAGTTCTCGATTTTAGACGGACTAATTTTACAGATTTTAAAAGGAATTTAATACTCTACCGATGGAATGATCTACTTCCAGGATATTCGGCACCAACTAGCTACAAACATCTTCTAAAAAAATAAAATGGGAAAGCAATTTGTTCCAATCAACACAAAAGGAAATTCTCCGATAATAGACCAACATGATGGACCGACGAAATTAGTGCTCCTTTAAGAGAACGAAAATTGGTTTATAAGAAATTAAAGAGAAAAGGTCGAAAAATTATAGGATTACATATTTATATAGAACTTAGAAAAAAGTTAAACGTCGAATTCTTAGTAAAAAATGACAAGCGGAATTAGTCATAGTTCGTGACAGTAAGAGCAATCCTAAAATATTTATCGATATGTTATCCAAAGAAATCCGTTACCTGAAGATATTGGTCCAATTACAAACTCACATGGATAGCTAATTAGCGATGCAAAAGGTATAGCTATGATCATAAATACTTGCTTTGTTTCAATGTTTAATATTGAGAATTGCAAGTTTTTGGCAGAAATCTCTGAAACACCAAACAACCTGGCTTCAGTTCTTAGGAAATAGTTGCAACCCATAAAGACATATGTAGATATAGTAGAGGAGGGTAAGTCGCCAGGGCCTGACAATATATATCCAACCCACTTGAATAATCTTAAAGAATCTACAATAGAACCATTAGTAAGCCTTTTTAATAAATCTCTAAATGAGTCTTCAGTTCCTAATGAGTATAAATTAGCAAACGTTACACCAATCTTTAATAAGACGAAGAACGATGAAGCTAGTAAAACAGTATATATATATATATATATATATATATATATATATATATATATATATATATATATATATATATATATATATATATATATATATATATATATATATACTCTGGTTGATGTGAAATTTAAGCCTAGATCTTCACCAACCAATGTTTTATAAGAATAAGGAATGAGAATAGAGGAGTCAGGTGTTAGATTCTAATAGGGTAAAAATGAGAATAGGCAACCGGCGATTTCAAGGAAAACTAAGAGTGGAATATTTCTATATCATCATCATAATCATCACTGACTCTATAATTTAAGAAGGGGATTTTTTTGAGTATTTGAATAATAATTTCATCTTAGTTTGGTTATGACTTATGTTTTTTTATCGAAGTTATTTCTAATAATTATTTTATAATATCATAAAACAAAATGGTGAAGTTCAGAAATAAATATAAGTATCGAAATTTTGTGAACTTTTCAAAACCCAAAGTGTGAGGAAATCCCCACGTGGAAGATCTTTAGCAGAAAGGAACTCCCATGTGCAGCAGAAGGCCCGGCTAGGACTAAAGTGGTAAGCCTACCCCCCCCCCCTTCCACAAGCGGTAGCCTCGAATCGAGTCCCCCACGATTCACCTTTATACGGCCTAAAATAGTTCTGCAAGAAGATTCGAGGCCCTTCGAGAGTAGAGCTGTTTCCCGCTAACCCCCAACTCCGGGGAGAGCCTCGGACATAAATAACGTTTGACTCCCCGGAAGAGACACAGAGTTGAGAAGTCTCGCCCAGAACCCAGAAGATTTCCCCATGGTTCCAAGTCAAGTGCTAACAACAAAGCAAAGTGACAGCTGGTCTATTTTGTTTATCTGGAATTAGCCCCAGCCAGGAGGTAATTCCACTGAACGATCGCCCCGAGTGATTTTCCCGGCTTCTTTCATCAACTCCTGTCGAAGCCCTCCTCATTTCGGGTAGCCGAAATACTCTTCCCTGGACCGGAAGTTCCCCCCTTCCCCCTTGCTTTTAGAGAACCGTCATCACTCCAACCTCCCGCTTTGAAGTTCGAGCGGCCTCACCTCAAGTGCAGAAGACATCCGTAAGCCAAACCCTCTCCCCCTTTTAGTAACCCAATTGAGTTAATCCCCCCCCCCCCCCATTTGAATAGTCTCCTCCGGGAATACCTTAAGTTCTAACTTCATAGCCTGATTTATAACTACAATTCCCCCTTTCGTTTATTGATGTGATTTTTGCCCGTTAATTCTCGGAGGTAATTTTACCGTTCAATTCTCTTATTAATTTTTGTGTAAATAAAATTCTATTTTTGTTCATGTCTCTTTAAATAACCTCGAGCTTTGCCATTGTCCATAATTTACCTGACCTCGTTGCACTCTCTCGCTACTCAGCCCATCTGAACTCGTGGTTTTCCGTCCCTTTTGTCGGTTCGCTTTCAAGTTATTGGTCCCTCCCTGATATATATAATATGGTATTGATATAATTAAATGTCATACCACGACACAAAGAATTACAAATGGTGAAGTTCAGAAAATTTATAAAAATTTAACCATGGCTGCTTTTTTTTTAGATTTTAAATTTTAATCTTAGTAGCGAAGTGCAAGCTTTTCCGGCAGGGGGGAGGGGCGAAGCCATTGCCTGGTTTAGTTATAAATTAACGAGAAAGATATAGAAGTCAAACAAAGAGCAAGGAGAAAATAAGAAATACACAGAATGAGAATAATGAATTTGATCGAATATAAATGTAGGTTTAGAGTAAATTATATATTCAAATCAATATTTATATAAATTTGAGTTAGAAATTATGGAATGATATATTGAATATCTTCAATATAAGATTTGGTCGATATAATTTACAGGATATATGATATATTTAATGTATGGGTGGATGGGGTGGACTTGAAAATAGCTTTGGACAAAGAATAATTGCTTGAATTATAATCTCAAGGGGACTTTGTCTGACGAAAACGAAAACACGAGTGAACTATATTGTCAGCGAACATTGGGGCGAGGTAGGTTGATGCTGATTGGTCGGTTTAAAATACGTCAGACAAGGATTTGGATTGGTTGAAATATATATCGTACAACGTATAGGGTAATTATTATCGGACGATACGTAAGGTAAATTTTGTTGGAAATCGTACGAGTTATATATGATTGGAATTGTCGTACATGGTAAGCAAAGTTGGAATGTCGTATATGAATATGAATTAAGGAAGCGAGATGAGTAACCTCTCAGACGGGGAATTATACTTTTGTAGGAGCTGGTAAGATTTGTGCTGACCTGAAGTTAGTAAATTTATTGTTAGGACACCAGTCCGGGTTGATCAAGTAACCCTGTTTTCTGTGTATGTGGGATAGTAGGAACCGAACGCAGCACTACACGAAGTAGGAGTGGCCTGTATGGAATAAACTGGTTCCTTGCAGAGCAAGAAACTTCATAAACTAAACACTGGTGGACAGAGACAGGATACTCTTCCCACCGCTGGATATCAACTCGGCTTGATGAAACCGTTCACCAAAGCTCTGGACAAGGAGGTTATCTACTTCAATTACTTGTGCCACGTTTTTCAAGGCTTGACCATGGAGAAGTTGAAAGCTGGCATCTTTGACGGTCCTCAACTCCTTCAGATCACCAGAGATCCGGAGTACGAAAACTCACTGAACGTCTTGGAAGTGGAAGCGTGGAAGGCTTTTGTTCCGATGGTCAAGAACTTTCTTGGCAAAAGAAGGCCAGGAACTACACAAAACTTTTCACTAATATTCTGACTGCTTTCAGAAATCTTGGATGCAACATGAACAACAAAATACAATTTCTATTCCCATAAATTGATCGGTTACCTGAGAATCTGGGATCAATGAGTGACGAACAGGGGAGAGATGCCATCAGCACACGACAGAGATGGAGACCAGGTGTCAGGGACGCTTGGATGCTGTCATGATGGCTGATTACTGTTTGAATCTGAAGAGAGACATGTGATCACTGAGCATTCTAAGAGTTTTAAGAAACGGAAGTTCATGCCCTTAATTCTGAACAATGATCACCTAATATATAATTTACATGTAATTACTTTTATCAATGTCTACTAAATGTACGCTAATCAATTTTTGTAACATTTAATTAATAAATTGTGTTTGAAAACGATGTTTTATATGTTAAAAACCAATTTCGAATGAAAAAATGAAAATAGAAACATTAACAAAAATCAACCGAAAATGTCACAAAAATGTAATCGATGAATTTATAAGTTGGATTTTTTAAATATTAACTTAACACAAAACCCTGATCTGATCAGAGAAAACGGATGGCCTCTTCAGATTTAGCGGTGCAAAATTGTCCTCGATCATTTGACAAAACTTGCGATTTTTTTAATCATCATTATCATCATCATCATCACTAACTTTATAATTTAAGAAGGGGATTTTTTTGAGTATTTGAATAATAATTTCATCTTAGTTTGGTTATGACTTATATTTTTTATCAAAGTTATTTCTAATAAGTATCGAAATTTTGGGAATTTTTAAAACCCAAAGAATTACAAATAGTGAAGTTCATAAAATTTATTTTTATATATCTTCTTCTATAACTATATTTTAGCAACGTGATATTTTGAAAAGGGGGGAAATTTAGTCTAGAGTTCCTTTTTAAAATTATTATAATTGGCGAAGTTCAGAAAATTAATAAAAATTTTACCATGGCTGCTTTTCTTTAGATTTTAAATCTTAATCTTAGTAGCGAAGCCATTGCCTGGTAACCCAATGTAATAGATAGTCAGCATCGGTTCCCGGAAAATCTTCCTGGATACAGAATATCATATAATATAAATTTAAGTTATTTATAAATAGGCGTTACTATAAATTAGTGGTTCATTTTACCACCTTAATAATTACGGATTATAATTCTCTTCTTCTTGTCATCTGTAACGGTTGCCCAATCTCAATTGTTTAGCTCTGTGATTATGTCGAGGGGAAAAAGGGTAATTCCCAAGATTCTATTTTTCGCTTGTATTTAGACCGTGTAGTTAACTGTAATATTGCTCTCGCTGTAAATACTCAGTTCTTTCTAGTGGAAATATTCCCTTGTCATATACCATTGACTCTATAATTGTTTGCCGGTAAGTAAATACTATATTTGTAAATATATCGAAGTTCCTTTAGCTGTAAGTACTGTAAATACGTTAATTTAATAGTAGCAATTGCTCTCTTTAATTTCCAACCCAGTAACGCTGCTATCAACAACTTTAGAACAGTAATCTGTTCACTTGCTGTGTATAATAAAGTGTCTAATCACTCAAGATAATTATATTTACATTTGGTGCCCAGACCTGGAACACAATATCGCTTAATAAGGTAAGGGGCGGTCATAGAGAGGCAGTCTCCATTTTGTTTAAAAACATATTTATTTAACCTTGGAAACGGCTTTTGACGTAGACCAGCCTTTTAACCGATGTAAAATCCCTAGAATATCATTTTCAAACAGGTCAACAGACCTAAGTCGCGTGCTCTCAATTTTTTCAATAATTTTGAAAAAAGAAGAAGATTGAATTAACGACGTATTATCAATTAAAAAACATATCATCTGACCTTACGACCTGTAAAACGTCCCAAAACTCATTGAAAAGTAAAATAGTTACCATCCGACGGACCGACATAGCAACATATTGAGTTGCGTACCCGCGACTAAAAATATTGCTCCCAGATGACAAGAGGGAACCGAATGGTGGGAATTGGAAAAGTTCTGTAACATCATCGAGAAGGAAATACGACTGTTAAATCAAAAGACTCACCAGTCGCCAGGAGAAATGGGGGTCTATTGGAGGGGAAAAACTCGTGTGTCTGCTTTTGAAATAAGACAAGAGCCAACGGAGGGCTTATTTTGTGAGAGGGTCACCAATTTATAGTGGTCACTAAGTTTATAATAGGTCGCTTAGTTTATGAGTACCAGTTTAGATGAGGAATAATTGGGGGTGAGCTTGTGTTACCCGTAAAGGGGTGTCGGACGAAGGCGTTTGAGGTTTCACCGTCGAGTTTGCTCTGACTCCTAAAGTTCTTACGGGAATCTGTTTATAAGATAGGTTCGAAAGGTTAATTGGAGCTTAGGACGGCTGGATTTAAGGACGAGGAACGAACTCGTGACGTCAAAATGGTTAATGTGAATCAGGAATCAAGAGGGATGAATGAATCCTACTAATAATTAGTGATGTTACTCTCGTGGGAATTCTCTGCCTGTCTTATTTATAGGAATCTCCATTAAATGGGCGTGACTTAGCTATCCTTAATCAGAGGGCAAGGCGGAGCCTCACAGGTTAAAATATGTTCGTTTGTTCCTTTGTTGAGACTGCTGGGCGTAATCAAAGGATGTGTGTGTTTCAATGTAGACACATTTGGACGCATCCAGGCTGGCATCGATAGCAAGGTGATTTTGTCGTTCAGCAGGTACACTGTAGCTAGTCAAACCCGATGCCGTTCCGAATGCCTCGTTATCTTGTATCGAGAACTTTCGGCTCGCAGCCGTTTCCTCGCGTGTGTATGTTTATACATTCACGTGGGAAACTCGAACTATTCGCTTGCCTTCTTACACTCATGTTTTTTTTAAATCCATGTACAATTGTGATTTAACATTGTATATAGGTATTTCGCTTTATTATACATTGTTTATTGCTACTTCATGGCATATTATTTCTTTAGTTAATATTTGTGTCCAATTTCAAGATTTCATAGGTCCAACAGGGTGCTCATTTGTGAGGTTCCTCATTTAGCCTACTTCACCTTGCAATTCGGGCGTCAAAGCCTTCCCAGAGTAAAGGCCAAACTAAAATGAAAGTTTTTCCAAAGGTAAATTCTCTAAATCAGTTGAGCAACCTCCAATGTACTCTCTGCAATGGAAACATAAGGTGTGGAAAGGAAAGTCGGCTTGACAAGAGTACCCTTAAAAGGACCTTGGGTTATAAAATAATGAAATGGGATGAAATTTCTTCCCTCTTAGTAGAGATAGAAAAATCCCTTAACCACAGGCCTCTCACATATGTTACAGACAATTCCGACGATCTGGGCCGATTAACCCCTTCTAACTTTTACCTGCGGTGAAGCGCCAGGTCAAAGCGTCGCTCTTTTTTCAAAAGGAGTAAAGTTCAATTGTAGCCATTTCGAGCCATGAAATGACCCATATGACCATGGGACATATGGTTATTCACCTTGGAGATTTCAAATCTGCCATCGGATTTGGCACTGCGTAGCGTCATCTAGTAACAGGAGCTTCATTTAGCTATTGAAAGGCAGTTGTAAGTGATTTGAACCATAGAAAACCATCAATTCAATAACCATTTATCATCTTATCACAAAACGCCGCAGGTCATTGGAGGGAGTTTCCCTCTTGTTTTATGGTTTTAGGAGGGTTTCTCTACAGCTTACTTTTCAGAATGATGATGATCCAGAATATTGGACGCCCTTTGTTTTAACCAGGCGTCCGAGCGAAATAAGGAGAGTGCACCAACGAACTGGGGCTAGGTGGCAGTAAGAGTATCTAGTGGCTCTGAGGGAGACAACATAAACATCTCGGCAGTGAGCGAATCCTTTTGTCGGCGACGTGGTGCTTGTCCAAAATGAAACTCCCAAGTTAAAGGGGAAATTGAGAAGAATCACCGATTTGCACAAGGGAGTGACGGGAAGGTTCGTTCGGCAACGTTACGGATTCAGACTGGGGCATAAAAAGGCCACTGTCGAAACTCTACCTACTTGAGATCAAAGCACTCGCTGTAAAGACTGGTTTTATTTCTATTTGAATAATTCCATTGTCATATTCCATTGACTTTATAGTAGTAGTCGGCTGTCACTTGCAAGCGAGAATGAGGTCCTCTGGGTAGCCATCGAACCCGTGGGTCCTCAGGTGGCTGAGGAGGCCCAGTCGCGACCGATACTGTTTCTCGCACGTCCTGCAGATGATTCTGGGGGAAGTTGTTGCCGCAGCGCTGGGTTGACAGCTTTCGCATGCTTACGCTCCGGTCGCTGTTGTTCGTTGTCAGCTCAGGTGGTTTCGAACCTATCCACTGCCAGGTGGGCTGCACGTCGCCAACCAGGGCAATCCCCCGCGGAGGTCTCCCATGAATTGACGTTAATGTTGTCTTTCTTCATGTAGGACTTCAATGTATCATTCATCGCTTTTTCTGTCCTGACTTTATAATTGTTTGCTGGTTTGGCAAACATTCCATTAACTCCATAATGATAACCGGTTTGGCATACAATAAAAATGTAAATATACCGAAGGTCCTACAGCTGTAAGTAGTATAAATACGTCAACAGCTTTAGAACAGTAATTTGTCCGTTTGGTGTGCACAATAAAGTGTCTAATTATTCTAAGATAACTTTATTAACATGGGTTTCGAAAAAATAGATCATGTCAACGAATCTTCTAGATTTCCTACATGATGCAATTAAACTGTACGATGAAATACGCGCCGTTGATATAATATACCTGTATTTTCAAAAGCCATTCGACAAGGTCCCACATAAAAGGTTATTAAGGAAACCTTACGCTTATAGCAAACGTGGTAAAGTATTAAATTGGATAGCTGATTGGTTGTTAGATGGGAAAAAACGTGTAGTCATAAATAGCGAAGAGTCTGCGGGGTTGGATGTAACAGGTGGGGTACCTCAGGCATCCGTTCTGGGTACTGTTTTATTTTTGGTTTATGTTAATGACTTGGATATTGGTTTAATTAGTAAAAGTTGCAAGTTTGCCGATGACCCTCAGCTTTTAGGATGTATCCTGAATGAAGAAAGACGAATAAATATGAAAAATGTTTTAGCTATTAAAGCTAAGTGAGAGAACAAATGGAAAATAAAGTTCAATGTTGATAAGGTCAAGATTATGCATATTAGAATGATAAATAATTCAACTATAGGAGTATTAAGTGAAGTATCAGAGAAAAAGGGCCTTAGAGCCATTTTTTACCAACGACTTCAATTCAACGAAGCAGTGTTGTTTGTAAAAGGGCAAGTAAAGTTTTAGGTTTCATTTCACGTAACTTTGAAAATAAATCTAAAGACATAACTTTGCCGGGAGACAAATCGCTTGTCAGTCTGCATCCGCAGTATACGATTCAGTCATGGTCCCCAGTTTTTAAGAAGGACAGAGAAAGGCTAGAGAGAGTCCGGCATATGGTCACTAAGATTATTCCAGAACTCCGCCATAAATCATACGAAGATAGATTAAAAGATTTAGGTTTGCCATCTCTAAAAATGTGTATATTGCGGTGGGAATTTATCCAAGTATTTAAGATTGTAAAGGTTTTGATACCATTGCCCACGACCACTTTTTTACCTCGAATAACGGTGTTACTAGAAATAATGGCTTTAAGTTGCTTCATCTTAGGGTCAATACAGAAATAGTCAGAAATGCAATTTCATTTAAAATCATCACCTTTTGGAATAACTTGACTGCAAATAATGTTAATAAAATAAAATTGGACAAATCCGCGAGGGTCTGGGTGTTGCGAGTGATGACAATGTAACCTTTCTGCTTATGTGGGGGCCTCGTGTGGACCCGAGGGTCTTTGCTAGTTCCTTGTCTATAATACTGTAATTTCGTCTGGGAACTGACTACGACGCCTTATCTCCCGTACCGAGCTTGCTATTGCAACTATAGCTCGGCCGCGAAGATAGATGCAGCGCCTGCTAGAGCCTAGCTTGTCAGGAATAACGAACCCAAATTTTCCATTTCAAGAATAACGAACCAATTTTTTACATTTTCTGAATAACGAACCAATCTTTTTCCATTTCCTGAATAACAAACCAATTTTTTTCCATTTCAAGAATAACGAACCCAGATTTACCATACGAAGATTAGCGAACCCAATTTACCATTTCAAGTATTGGAAGTCCAATTTTCCAATTTCAAGAAAGGTGATCACAATTTTACCATGTCAAAGAATAATGAACCCAATCTTTCGATGTAAAGAATAGCGAACGGAATTTTACCATATAAAAAAATAGCGAATCTACTAATGAAGTCCTTTTAATATTTCCCCGCTAAAGTTTTGGCATTGAACGTCATTCCACAGAGTTTTGGGTTAGGTTAGGTTACAGAAGCAGGTGAGAACTCTTCAGCGCTCACAGTGAGGCGGAGACTTTTCGACAAAGGTCTCAAGTCGAGAAAGGCTGCAAAGAAGCCTCATCTCACTAAGAAGAAGAGGAACCTTACGGATTGGCTCCACTTTCGTAGGAAATATATACTGAGTGGACTGTGGAACACTGGGGCAAAGTGGCATTCTCTAATGAAGCTCTCTTCCGCTTTTTTGGATCTTCTGGGAGATCCCTAGATAGGAGGAGAAAATGGAAGCGATTTCACAAGTCCTGTGTTGTGGCCACAGTTAAGTATCCGGACACTCTTCCTGTCTGTGGCTGCTCCTTACCTAAGAGAACTGGAGCAGTAACAATTTTGCCCAAGAACACTGCCATGAATTCAAAATGGTACCAAAACTTGCTTTATCAGCATCTTTTCCTAACCGTTCAGCACCGATTTGGGGAGGATAACTGTATTTTCCGCATGATGGCGCACAGTGTCACAAAGCAAAAGCAATAACAAGGTTATAAGCTGAAAATAACATCGAACATTTGGTACCATAGCCCGGGAATGAGGTGTTGCTGGTAGTTATTAAAACAAATTTGAGCAATATCAGTCAAGATATATTCACAAATTTGGTCTCCAGAATGACAAAACAATTTGAAGCAGTCCTGAAGAACAGAGGAGATCATTGCAAATATTGACTGTGCGTATCAATTGAGTATTATTTATTAATAAAATTGGTTTTGGGCTCTAAACTTTTATTTATATTCCACCTCCAAATTATGATACAAACATAATAAAACAAAATGCAACGTTTGATCCATTTCACTATATTTTAGGAATGCAATTTTTTAACAGTTTCAATTTTAGTTTGTAAGTCACCTAGGTATATTTGAAGCTTTTTTCCAAGTTATTTCTAAAATTTTCTTTACAGTTCGAAAAACTGCTTGCAGGACTGTTTTTTTTGTATATTTGAAGCTTTTATCAAAGTTCTTTCCAAGAGTTGAGAAAAAATCAATATGATGAACGAATGTTTGGGAAATTTTTAAAACTTGACTTAAGGGCCAGGTCATAACGACCCCTTGCTCTGCGTCTGCCTGCTGTCCCCTCCCTCTATCAATCCACTATGTCTCGATCCACTTGTTCACATTCGTTCAAAGGCAGCCCAACGTCCACAGGAATCTGGTACTCCATCTCTTGGGTGATCTACATCTCGGTCTCCTACCTTGAAAGTTGCCTGTATAGGCTTGTCGTACATAGCTTTCTGGCGGTCTTCTCATAACATGTCCACACCACTTGATTCTTTCCCTTCTGATTACGTCCGCATTTAACTCTTCTCTTACACTTACATTTGTCCTTCTAGGTCTCCAGTTGGTGCCGATGTTACTCCCGAGGCTCCTCATTTCAAAGGCATTCGGTCTCTTCTCATCTTCAGCGAGCAGACCCCAGGTTTCCGAAGCATAAATGGCAATGGGAACTATTAAACATTTAAATAATCTTATCTTTAACTTCTGTGGTATATCTCTTTTGGACCACTCATTGTTTTTCAGCTTCCCAAATGCCACAGCAGCCATGACTATTCTCCTTCTTACATCGTCTGAAGATCCCGGGATAGCACTTCCTAGAAAAACAAATTAATCTGCCTTCTCCACCACATTACCGTTTATCCAGATATTTCCATCACCTGGGGACAATACATTACACTTGTTACTATTGATCTTGAGCTCCACTTCTTGCATGCCATTTCTAGTTGTTCCGTTGGCATGTTTAATTTGTCAAATGTGGTTGGAAATAAGGTAGTATCATCAGCATACCTCACATCTAAGGACTTTTTTTTTCCTTCAGGCTATAAAATTTCGTTCATTACAAACTCAAGAAAAATGTTGAACAGTGTAGGTGATAGGATACATCTCTGCCTCACCCCAACTTCGACGCAGAACCACGCTGTCAGTGAGCCGCCCAACATCACTGCCCACTTTGCATTGTCATAAAAACTTTTAATTATCTGCATTATCTTCGTGCTGACACCAACAACATCCAAGAATTTCCAAAGAGCCTCTCTCCAAACTGTATCAAATGCTGCTTTAAGATCTATGAAATTAAAATGCACTTGCACCTGATGTTCTTTGGCTTTCTCCAAAACCTGTCTGACAATCAATATTGTAGGCCAGAAACCATATTGACTTTATCCTAGGAATTCTTCTATCTGAACATTTAGAATGATCTTGCAGAAACTTTACACAGGACAGAATTCAATGAAATGGCTCTGTATTTCTCGGGGTTTAACCTATCTCCTTTTTTTGAACACAGGATTGATAAGAAGCCTTGACCAGTTCTTAGGAGTACTCTCCCCCTTCCATATCTTGTGAAAGATATGGTGAACAGTCTCCACCATCCTCACTCACCCATCTTAAAAAATTCTGCAGTTATTTACTCAAATCATGGAGCTTTCGTTTTTTCATATATTTAATGGTCTCTCTTATTTCTTCCAATATCTTCTCCCTGTTGTACTCATCTAAAGCATTCCCTTCACATGGGAATCTAGTATTTAGGTGCTGGGAGAAGTGATCTTTCAAACGTCTCAGAACATCCTTCTTGTTGCATAGTACCTCTCCATTTACATCTTTGATTATTACCAGAGTTAGGTATGGCTTTCTTCCAGCTCCCTTACAACTTTGAACAGTTTATTGGTTGTTATTTTCTCTGAATTCCCTCTTCAATTGTTCAATATTCTCATGTAGCAGTCTCTCTTTTTGCAATTTCACATAGTACTTAACTTCTCTATTAAGCCTTCTATATTTGTCTCTTGCTTCTTCATTTTCCGGTTTCGCTGAAAATTCCAGTCTTACAGCTCTTCTCTCTGCACATTTGGTTTCAAGTTCTCCTGAGAGTCCTTCCACCTGCTTTCTCCTGTGGAAGCCAACTACCTCTTCTGTTTCCTTGTTAGTCGCCTCCACAAATCGACGATAGATGCTTTCCACACTGACATCTGCATCTTCCTCCTGGATAAGGTGTTCAAATAATCCATTAATTCTTTGTTCAAATACAGCTGCTATCTCTCTCCATCCTGCAGCCTGTTCACATTATATCGTCTAGGTGCTTTACCAGTTTTCCTTTTCTCTCTCAGAAAAACATTGACACCAGTCATCTATAGTAAGTGGTCCGATCCAACTTTTGCCAAGTTGTAGACTCTACTATTATTAATATTTTTAATGAAATCCTTTCTGACAATTATGTAGTCTATCTGGTTTCTTATTTGGCCATCAGGCGACACCCATGTTACCCTATGGCGGGGGGGGGGGGCTTCCTTATTATAATTTTTATTTATTTATTAATATTTTTGTTCATCTTGATTTTCACTATGCAGGTTGGCTTCCTCGAATCTATTTCCTTTTTCTTGACTTCCGTATTCTTCTTGGCTGGGTTGGTCCTTAATCTTCGTTTTTCTTTCTTGATGCATCTTCATTTTTCTTCCATTTTATCTTGATTTCCTGATGCTTCTTGTTGAGTTAGTCCTTCAAGCCGTTTTCTTTCTTGGCAGATCTTCATACAAGGTTTATGCTTAAAGAAGGTATTCACAATGACTAAATCATATATGGCACAAAACTGCAACAGCATAGCTCCTCGTTCATTTCTTTGTCCAAGGCCATACTTTCCCACTATATCTAGCCGGTTGGCATGTTTTCGTTCTCCAACTTTTGCATTGAGGTCTCCTTGAATCGTAATTTGAATTTGCCAGGTTAGTGCGTTCACATACCCCTGTATTCCATCCAAAAAGGTTTGATATTCCTCATCTTGATAACTTGTGTAGGGTCCATATAATTATAGCACCGACAATGGTCCACTCTCCAGCTCGAATGGAGCTGTCACTAACATCTCTGATATTTGCTCGTATCCGATCATCACTTCTGCCATCCTCCTGCTGACAATTTGCGCCACACCCTGGCGTCTTATTCCATCTGATCTATTTGAAACTACGAGACAGAAAAGCCTTCAACTTCAAGAATGTTTTTCCTGTCGGTTGTCCAATGCGTCTCTGCTACGCCCAACAGTTCTACTCCAAACCGTTTCATCTCGCCAATCAACATCTCTAGTTTGCTTTCCTTGTTCAATGTTCCAACGTTCCATGTTGCTACCGGAAGACTCTTCACCCCCTCTCTCTTTCGAGTACCCGGCAGTGAGGGTCATTGGTTATTTCTAGCAGACATGAAAAAGAATTTGAGCGGAGTATACTTGGACCCTTGCCAAAGACTTCCCAAGCGCAGTACTCTACTAACTTGAGCGTGTTTCCCCTCTCCATGAAGAGAGGCGGAGTATTGGAGACAACCTATAATCGCTCATCCCCTCTCATCTACCTGCTGCCATAGATGAGTTCACGTCACATAGTTTTACCCAGGGCGTTTTTATTTGTGTATTCTTTCATCTATAAGGGCAAATTTAGGTTAAAATACCATCTGAGGATTGCTTTTTCCTAATATCAAAAGAATTTCCATGGCATTTTTTCTTGCATTTAGGCCTATAAAATTATTAGGAGATGTGTACTGGAAACATTTTTAAAAAATTAAAACAAAAGCCCGTTGCCAGACCCGGATAGGCCGTAGGCCACAGACCGAGAGTCTGACTGTAAATTGCAAGCTCCTCCTGTAAGGAGGAGTACAGCAGGTTCAGCTTGTTCTCTTATATGAAAACATATAGTAGCGTCCAAACTTTTAGCCATAACTGTACATTTTCCTGTGCTGAAAAGCTGAAAATCACACTATTTTGACTTAGGATGTCGGAAACCATTGCCGCATGGAGTTGTCAATTTTCTGCCTTGAAATCGGCCAAAAGCACCAGTTTTGTGGTACTCTGAATCAATTTTAGCAGTATAAATTTTTATCTAGAGATAGAACAAAAAATTAAGTAACAAATGAAAGAAAATAATAATAATAATTATCCATCATTTTTCAGGAAATAACAGAAACTCAATCAGAATCTATAAGACCGTCTACAAGTTACTACTTCACAATGGCATTAGGCGAGGAGTGGAAGAAGCTTCATATTCTCCAGTTGATAGCACCTCAACGTACTGGGCCATCTATCGTACGTCTCACTGAAGCTTTCCTGTTTGGATACCCTTCAGCTTTTATCTGTGGTTCTCAGCATCCTACCAATAGACAGGTGTTCCGGTATTTCCTCAACCTTCCCAATTTACCAGAAAATGCAGAGACGGCCAAGGTTCAAGGCGTTGCATATGAAACAATTGAATCTATCATCTTATTCTGGCAGATGGATAAGATCAAGACAATGACTAAGTATTAGATTAGAGCAAAAGTAATTTCCAATATTCTAGAATAAATTTTAGATAATGTTTATTAAAATCGTACCTTTATTATCGTTTAGGAATGTTACAATGAGTAATTTATACCTTTTTTTTCTTTCAGATTATAAAAATAGTGTTTGTAATCTTCTTCGGTATTCACACCTATTTTCGTCCCATTAAAATATCACATTAAGCATATTTTACTCTATGAGTTTCATAAGGGTCTCAATACAGGTGCAGTGGCAAAATCCATTCAGAGCACTTATGGAGGATGCAGAGAATGAAAGAAGTTGCAGGACGTGATTTTCCGTTTCCGAAGTGGAGATTTTTGTCTAAAAGTCATACCAAAAAAACTTGATTCCAAAGAGTTGGAAGCTGTTGTTAAATCAAATCCTGCTACCACTTCTAAAGAACTCACAAAACAATTTAACGTAACTCATACGACTGTCCTATGCCAAGTATAAAGGATTGGAAAGGTTCCAGTGATGGAAGATAGGTCCCGCACCAACTGTTCACGGCGAATCTGCAACAGTGTGTTGCTCGTTGTGAGTCATTGCTTTCACGACACCTTCAAGCACCATTTTGGAGCAGTATTTTTATTGGTGATGAGAAGTTGATTCTTTATCATAACGTTAAACACCGCCATTCGTGGATAAGTCGAGAAGAAGAATTTCTCAACAACCGATCATGTTGAGTGTATGGTGGGATATTGATGAAATTGTCCATTACGAACTGTTAGACAACAATCAAACGATTGATGCTAATCTCTGCTGCAATCGACTTCGTCGTTTGAAGGCCCGTTTGGGCCAAAGGCGACCCTTCTTAGTCAAGAGAAGGGGTGTCATCCTCCATTACGACAATGCCCGTCCTCACACAGCTCGAATGACCAAAATTCTCTTGAAGGCTGTATTTAGCATAAACTTAACAATTAAGTTTTAACATGTACTATTTAACAGTTGCAGTAGAATAAGATGCAGTTATTTATGTGCATGATATTACCTGGGGTCATTCAACTGTCAAGAAAGCTAACGCAGAGGAAATGGATTACTATTAGCCTCGTTTTTTATTTTCTCATCAACAAGACACTCTAACTAGTGTTAGTTTGACATTTCCAAGGATGGTCATGAAATGTGAGGTCATTTGCAATACAGCTTATCGTTTTGGTTTATCAGACAATCAAATTATTGCCATTTTGGGGGGTACTTTGATGGCTGTAGGAGCTCATCTAAATAACTTCGTCATTTCAGCCTCAAAAACACTTCAAAACAGAATGCTGTCTAGGTATAATATCCGACATAGTCCTATTTCCAAGTATCGTGAAAACCCCCATTTTACGTTGCTCGCACTGGGATGAAAAGTTGCTCAAAGATATTTTGGTCAGTGAACCTAGAAGTACCTCATATACTTAGCTGTGGTAGTGTCTGTTCCAACTTCATACACTGAAAGACAGTTATCGCGGGTACCTGTTATGGACAATTCTTCTGGCACAGCTCAAGTTGAGGCTTCAATGGATTTAATGGAGATATGGGAAATTAAGGCTAATGTTACTGCCCTTGTTTTCGACACTACATCCAGTAACCGTGGAGTTCCCAGAGAAGTTGTCAAACTGCTAGAGAAAATGCTGGATAAAAAGGTGTTTTATCTGGCTTGTCGACATCATACCATGAAATTCCTAATAGGAACAGTTTGTGATAAGCTGTTTGGGAGGGTGAAGGGGTCAGATAATCTCTGGTTTGAAGATCGGAAGGATATTTGAACGGACTTTGTCCAAGGAAAGCCCAAAGCCGCTGGTTATCGACAGCAAATAGCTGAAATAAATAAGAAGAGTGAAGAAATAATCGATATTCTTAACTCAGAAAGGATTCCGAAAACGAACTGCAGGGAAACGATTGAACTGACAGTAATGTTCTTGGAGAAACGCCTCCTCGATATTTTCAGTGGAATCGACCTTGCGCCATTCATTAGGCCAGATGGATGGGAAGAAACCTGTACTCGATTAAAATTCTGGTTTGCAGATTAACTTGAGTACTACGAAGGCACTGTATCAAAGCTAGAAAGACTCAACACACTCATTGCGCTGTTCTACACTCCGATATGGATAAGCTCAATGTGTGCTGCAGATGCTCCCGTAAATGAGTTACGTTTAATCCAGGAGATGTTGAAACACAAGGAAATTGACCTAGAGCTTGCTAATGTAGTATTTAACAAGACCGAAAGACAAAAGTGTTACCTAACGCACGAAGTAGTGCCGTTCTTGTTCATTAGTAGAATGAGTGACACAAGTGAAGCAGATCATTTGCTACCCAGCTGCATGCCAGTGAGGAGCCATTCAGTTTCACAACAGGAAAGTCTGTATTCCCGAGAGTCACAACTAAGAAAACCCTGGTTGATCTCATTGGCCCTGAATCATATTTCCTGCTGGACACACAGTACATTGGATCCGAATGGCTCCTGTAACCTTTCATACCTTGGCCACAGAATGAAGACTACAGAAAAGCGTTGGGCTAAGTTAAGAGTCTGAAGCTGTGTATGACATTGCATAACGTAGTCTCAGGATAATTAGTGACTTTGGAAATGGCATAATGACACATGACAAGCAAAATATATATATATTTTTTTTTTTACTTTAGGAGCTTATCTGGCGACTGCCTACTTGGGCATAAGTAGCCGTACTCACTACAGCCTACGACTAGGCTATATTAAAAAAAAAAACAAATAACAAGGATAAAAAGATCATAGGCTAAAAACCAAAACCAAAAAGAAAACAAAGCAAAAACATTACAAGCAAAAAGACTATCTCCTTGAAGCTGTGGACAGTTTCAAGAAACAAACTCTCAATAAGGGACAGTGTAACTGTCATTATGAAATTAAGCCTCATGCAATGCTTTCACTTCTTGATTGATTTGACTTGTGATAAAATCAAATCTCAAATTTCTGTCATAAATAGGCACCATGTCTGCCTTGAGTGTGATAAAACGTATTTTGTGATATTTATGAAATCTTTCTATGTACCAATGTGCAATTCCTTGTTCCAAAACTATCACAATCTTATAGGTTGGAAAGGGAATTAAAAACACTTTAGTTTGGTGCCTAGTTTTTTGCTCTATCTTGTTCAGATAAAAAGTCACACTGCAAAACATGATTCAAGGGAGCCCGTAACTGGTGCTTTTGCTCGACTTCAAAGCAGAAAAATTATAGCTTCCCAACAACCTAGGTCAAAATAGTTGTTATTTTTCGCTTTTTTCGGGTCAAAAAGTATGGAATTATGTACAGAAACTGATGAGAATAAGAAAAAGTTGATTTTTAAACAGGCAAGAAGACCCATACTATCCTCTAGATTCAGAGGTACTCTAAGAAATCTCATCATAAGAAACCCAATCCACTATCCCTATTCCACATAAAACAATCCACACACATAACTGAGTAGGACATCCAATCTTTGTGTACAAAACATCTCTCAAACGCTGCTTCGCCATACATCCACCCGGGCGAAACAGTCCATGTTTGTCACACACAGAATGTCTTGGCAAGGCCCAATTCGTCACCCACCCAAAGTTAGCACTGCATTAGCGTAACCATCAGAGCCGTATGCATCCATTTCCACAACATACTCTACACTTGCATACCTTAGGCACAGGGTTTAGATAAACAGTGCTAGAACTTTAGCCAAAGCCCGATCAGTCGGCGGAGTTCGCCGAGAGAGTTTGAATAAGAACAGGGCTTTAAACGAAGGACAAAATGAAAATAAAGGATGTTCTTCCATAACTAAAAATACTAAAACCTGCAACTGGGAAGTTATATCTAAAGATCTCAGTTAAACACATCCTAGCACGATGCTTCGTAAATACGACGCAATAGACTACTTCAAAAATGTCACGAAAAAACTAAAAACTTAAGCATAAAAAAATATAGTTGAAGGGAAACTTGATATTTAAGTAGTAGGAGTGTGTAAAAAAACGTTTCAAGGTTTCTAAGTTGGAGCATACAGGGTTGGCTAAGCTAGCTCTCCACCCTGGCGAGGTGTGATTACTAGTTCGCGATTGTTTATATGCGTTCCTGAAGAGGTGTTCGGAAATCTTACTTTGCTTATCAAATGTTACTCAGCAGAGAGATTCGGCGTCATATATTTTAATTATTTTTTCATTATTATACTTTTATGAACGATCTGGATCTTAATGTACTGTATAGGGGTGACGTGTTTACTCTAACAATACTTGTTACAATTAGTTTACTTTTATCTCTGTCGCAGTTTACCTTGAAATCTCTCCTATTTTTCTATCATTCGATTTGAGAGGACATGTTTGGGTTGGATTACATAAAATTTATTATTTTAATCACAAAACCTGATGATTATTACTAATCATGGCTTGGACATCAAAGGCTGCTTCTTATTTTAATACAATCTTAGGATCGCTTAATATTAAATTTATTGAGCTTTGTAATATTAATTGTATTAAATAATTTATGTCAAATACCCAATCCCTTCCAAATCGCCTTCCCTTCCAAACCACTCCCGAGTGGGACCAGTGGGGTCTGTTTCAAGAACCTAGTGGTTCAAATACCGAACCATGTCGCGCTCACTCGGCAACAAAACTTCCTTCTCCATCTCTCTCTCACAACTTTTTTTTCATTTTTATCTTTTTTATTTATTTTGTTTGCTTATTTATTAGCTCCCTCCCCATCGGAGGTGCCCCCCCCCCTCCTTGCAGGGTTATGAGAATGGGGAAGTGAGTGTGAGTTTTCATGGCTTGGTCAACGAACTTGACAATCGTCCTTGTCAGGATTTACAAAATGTCAATATTTTTTAAACGAGATTCAAACAAGTTTCGAGGCAGACTAAAAAACCGCCTGGAGGAGATTTCCCGCAGAAGCGTTCGTGTCTGTATATTGGAGTAGATTTTATTACTTTGTGTAGATTTGAATACTTCAAGTAGATTTGAGTACTGTAAGTAGATATAAATACTTTAAGTAGATTTTAGTACTTTGAGTAGATTTAAATACTTTAGGTAGATTTGAGTACTTTGAGTAGATTTGAGTAATTGGTGTATATTTGAGTAGATTAGAGTACTTTGAGTATATTTGAGTATTTTTATTAGATTTGAGTACTTTTAGTAGATGTAAATGCTTTCACGAGATTTGAGTACTTTGAGTATATTTAAGTACTTTGAGTAAATTTGAGTACTTTGTGTAAATTTGAGTACTTTGTGTAAATTTGAGTACTTTGTGTAAATTTGATCATTTGTGTAGATTAGAGTACTTTTTATACACAAACGTAGTCCATTGGGTTTTGGTGTTTTTTTTTAAACTAAGAAGCGAAAAAAAAGATTCGTGAAGAAAATGGTTAGGTTGGGAAAAGTGAAAATGCGGAAAAGTATATAGCCCGAGTACTCCGAAGAGGAGGCGGGGGGGGGCGCAACTCACCAGAATCCGCCTAACCTCCAGTCCTAGCAATTTTTAAAGCCCATATAGACACCGTTATGGTTGAGGATATCCTCACTCGCTCTACTTTTCTAGGTCAGGCCTCGTTGGATTATACACTTTTATTTTTAATAAATTAGGAAGTAAGTGATGATTTTTGTATGTGATTAACGCCATCTTTCCCTTTTATTCTACTCAGGCGTAGCTAAGGAGAGAGGAGAAAGAGAACACGAACCAATTGCTCCGACAAACTGTTGGGGCCGGAAAGGGTGCATCCTACCCCTGCAGGTAAAAGTGGGTACCCAAAGACCAGGCATTCTAAAGTACCCATTTTTACCCCATTGCGTATAAATTACTTAAACTAAGAAGCGAAAACCAACGAGGACATCTGCGCCAGATATTTGGTAAGGAAAGAAAAGGGTAAAAAAGGTGGGGACTGGGGAAGGGAAGGGGGGCACCGTATGAGGCCATTTTCAGTAGGGATCTGAACCAGGAGTCGATAGATGACAGCCACCCAAGCAAAAGTGACTGGAATCTGAGCCCATCTGGCGACTAACCACGCCCGATCTTGCTTAACTATACTAAACTGGCGGCGGTGTTACCAATTGGCTAAAACCGCACTGGACTATGTATACATAGTTGTATTTATTCATTATTTATTTTTATTTATAAACAAATAAATCCCTCCTACTTTGGATTCACCTGGTAGTCCTAATTGTCATCAAATTTTGGATTGAGTGTCATCATTTCCTTTAGCTTTTGTAGCGATTGGCACTTAATGACACGCTACTAGTTTTTCATTGTTTAGAATTATGTTGTTTTTAATAATTTGCCAAGTATCCAAATATCTCCACTTATATCCATGCGATTCAGGCTATGGGTGCCAATTGTTGCACCACATTGAGGCACCAAACCTGAGACCATTTATATGGCGTCACTAGACTCCCAAAACAGCGCGAGCAAATTGACCCTCTGCAGCGGATGAGAAGAAAAAGAAAAAGGTTAATTTCGTTTTTTTATTAATCAACAATGGAATTAATGAATTAATTCAACATTAAGAATTATAACGAGTTAAATGGTTTGAATTTAGAATGGAATAAGCGAATCTAAGATTTGTCACTACGTAATGTCAAGATTGAGAGCAGAAGAAGTTGGACCATTTTAATATACACTGATTAATTATTATCACCGGCCCGACGCTCCGGGAACTGAGAGGATGATGAGTGTCCGCGTCAGTAAAATGTTTCTTACGCACTCTTTCGTGAATCTTGTCAAATTATTTTATATTTCCCGAATTGGATCGATTAGTTGTCTTCCCCTACTTGGAGAAGTGTTTCCGTAGGAATGGAAACGGGTGCAAGACAGAGGAAATAAGGAGTGTGCTCGGATTGATCTACTTGCGCTGCATATTCGGCGCAAACGTGCTCACTAATCTCCTTTACAGGCTGGTCATTACCAGATAGTACGAGTGGTGTTCTCGCTGGCAAAATATCGCAATCTGGAAGCTGCGTCATCTGCCAAATACAGGGTGACCCCCCCTCCCCCAAAAAAAACGGGCCTGCACACACTTTTTTGTGATATATCCTTCAATCATTCACTAATCACCTTTACTTTGCACGACATGGCAGAAGCAACGCCCGTGAACACCACTAGATCTTAATGGGAGCTCCAGCAAAGAATATACTGCGTCAAACATTAATACAGGACAGGCTCGTTCAAGAAAGTGCAGGACACTTTCGTGCATCAGTTCGAATGTGAAAAAGCCCCCTCCAAGAGCAAAATTTAGGACTGTGTGGACCACATCGAGAACTGTAGGACAGTGGAGAACCTCAATGCAGCCAGTGACAACCGTCCAAGCCATTCGGGACGCCCCAGGAAGCGTACACTGAGCTGGCCGAGAGCGTGAGAAAGTCATTTCAGCAGGGTCCAAAACACTCCGTGCGCAAGCGAAGTCAGTCCCTCGGTATATCCCGTGAAACTTGCCGGAAAGTGCTAGTAATGGATGTAAAAGCTTAACCATACATAATACAGACGAAAGAAACCCTTACAGCCTCAGACAAGGAGCAGAGAAAGGCTATGGCAGTCAGGATACTGGCGAGGATTCAGGAGACCCTAACTTTCCTTAACCTCCTTTGGACCTCAGATGAAGCTCACTTCCATCTTTATAGAAAGGTAAAATCAAAGAGAAATGTCTTCTGGGGGACCTCCAGATAAAGTGAGGTAGCCACCAAGCCCCTACACTCCCCTAAGTGCACGGTATAGACTGCAATCTCAGCCAGAGGCTCATCGGATGATTCTTCTTCGAGAAATAAGGCGTGACAGTGAGAGTCACCAAGGAGCGGTATGTTGAGGTCCTCAAAACCTTCAAGAGGGAGCTGCAGGCCCTGTTCCCGTCGCAAAAGGGGAAGTTCTGGTTCTGTCAAGATGGAGCAAACTCTCACACCTCAAACCTGTCCCGAAATTGGTTAAAAGAGAACTTTGGTGGTCGTGTGATCAGTCTCAAGACTGATTTTGAGTGGGCACCTCATCAGAGCGCAGCCCTTAGTTCGCCTAGATTTCTGTATCTGGGGCTACCTTAAAGACAGAGTGTATCCAAGAAGACCCAGGACCATCACGGAACTCAAGGAAGCCATCAGAGAGGAGATCAGAGCAATTAGTCGGTCAATTTGTAAGGACGTCATGGACAACTTTGTGTTGCGCCTCAATAAATGCACAGAGCTAAATGGAGGTCATATCGAACACGTGCTCTAGAATAAAGAAGAAAAATACAAAGACTCTCATGTTTTGATATGATGTTTTTAAACACAATAAACTAGTTATCACCAAAGTTTCATTCAATCCTTGCATAAAATTACGAAATGAGGCATATCGAAAGTTGGGATCCGTTTTATTTGGGTCACCCTGTATTTCTCTATGCGTTACTGTGTGCGAATTTACATGTACACACTTGCCTAGCCGATGTGCGTAGTTATGTTCACCTTTGGGCACACTGTCCTCAAACAAGGTCATCATCATTTAGTTTTAATGATTCTGAATATATCAATGTAATTCATATAATATGCGGATGCGAATTTGGGTTGGAGATGATTGCTCCTCGATCGCTGAAAAACTTTGATAGGAACTTAATGAATTGATCTGATATGCCTATTACCGTCAATTTGCATTTCAGTCCCTTTCGCCAAACCTTATCGAAGGCCTGTTCGATAGCGCGCTACACCATATCAAATCTGTGGTTTGGTCTTGTACTTACATACGTCAATTTCTCGGTGAGGATAGCCAAGGCCATCCCTCCCGTTCCTCTCTTCTTCTTGAACTCATACTTTTGTGTGTAGTATTGTTCGTTCGTCTCAAGTTATTCCACCAGACGTCTGTAGATTAGTTTTTCCGATACTTTCCTGAGAATGCTCAGTAGACATATTGGGCGGAAATTCTTTACTTCATTATGGGGTTTTCCTGGATTGGGGATAAAATCATTTTGGCTGTTTTAAATATAGTCTGGAAATATCTTATTGCCCAGGCTGTGTTAAACGTGCCTGTTATATCCTGTGTAACAATGTCCGAGAGGTTTGTGTACAGTCACGGGCTGTTATGAATTATCTTAAAGACTATCAAACAGCCTAATCCTTAAATTACAACAAGGAGAACAATTGGACAATTAATTACTATTTCCAATCAAGGTGAGTCAATTTTCAAAGTACTCAGTCAGGTTAGTCAGTCTATAATGTCGTAAACAGAAATTTTTGCAGAGATAAATTGGCTGATATATCTTCAGCTAAATCAATTAAGTATAAAATGAATTAATATATTATAATTCAGACGATAGCGAGGCAATACATGAACTATATATAGCGAAACTTACAAGACTTATTTCACGCCAGGGCAAAATTATTTAAACTACTATATTTTTTTTCATATAAGAAAATGGAGAGAATGAATTCAACGTTGCATTTTCTTTTCGTATGTTTTTAATATAATTTGAAAATGAAATATACAAATATTTAAAGCCCAAACTCATTTTAGTAATAAATAGACTCAATTGATGCGCGCAGTAATTATTTACAATGATGTCCCTTCTTCGAGAATGTTTCAATCAGTTTTGTCATGCTAGAGACCAAATGTGGGATGATATCTTGAATGATATTTTTCTATTTTGGTTCAAAAATCGCCCACAACTCCTTACAATTGGAGGGATTCTGCTTAACATTTTCCAGTTTGATTATTGACCACAAATTCTTTATTGGCTTCAAATTTGCAGAAATCCCGGGTCAAGGTCCCAAAAGGTTTGGTGCTATTTTCAGCTCATCATAGCCGTGTAACAGCCTGTAACTAAGTGAGATTTGGAACTCTCAGCCAATACAAAGATTTAAAGTAGCATCTATTGGACTAGCCCTACCTTACGAGGACCTGACCTCCTAACCATACCTCGGCCTACCCAAAGTTATTAAAAGGAAACCCCCGCGCACTCTAAAATCAAATATAATAGATGTATGTATGGTATATAGAGCAATACCGCGACAGTCTGTATGACGTTATTAATCGGAATATAATTGCGTCTTGGAGGTTGTTACCACGCCCTAATTATTATTTGTCCAGTTAGGGTGTTGATTTTAATATATGTAGTAGCCGGCAATTAAAATTGCATTCCTTTCTATTTTGACCTTGTTCTCAAATTAATATTGCGTCTGGGTCTTCTTGACGTAATGTGTTGTAAAAATTCTTCCTCTTGGTTACCATCCATTAATATTTATATGCATAATTTTTAATTTACTTTCTTCCATTGTTTAGGGGTATTGGTAGATTTTGTCCCTAGGTTAGGTAGTTTAATACTGCTGGGTGGATTAGATGGTAATTTTCCTGCCGTATCTGGATAGTCCCTTTCATTATTTTTGGTTCTATTTCTTCTCTTCTATGTTGCGACCAATGTGTCCATTTGTACGTATTTTATCTTATTTCTTCAATAGTTGATCTTATGTTTTTATTTGGTGGGAATTTGCTATTAGTTGCAGCGAATATATTCGGGTTTATTTCTTTCCCTCCATATTTCGCGTTTTGTTTCTTTGTTTTGCCGCCTTTGGTATTATATATTGTGATTGTTTTCCCGTTCGTTGTATTAGTTTTTCTATTTCCCGGTTCTTTGATAATTGGTGATATTCACTCTGCTTGCTCCTTCTTTTTTTTATTCTCTTTTTCGGCAGCATTTGGGTAGGAAGGTCTTTTGGGCGCTGTTTTTGCTTTCTTTCTGCTCTATTCACATTCTTCAGTCGTTTCTACTTCCTTCTCTTTCAACTTTATTTCTAATATGTCTACTGAAGGTGGGTTGTTAGGAAACTAGATTTTTTATATAATACCCTTTTTAGCTAATAAGTTGTTTGATTCGCCAGAGAAGCTACCTAGATTTGCTATATTGGTAATCTTGGGTGCGTAAATTAAGTATGAATCAATCTCGATGATCGCGCTCTGATACTTTTCCGGTATGGGGCGAGTTTCAGTCCCTGAAGGTTTTTTATTCGATTAAAAGGGTAAAATGATCATATAAATGGGTTAAATGAATGATGCTGCATAATTATAATCGTATTTTGAGGTGGAAAAAAAAACATTTGAATGGTTTTCAATTCCAGATTTTTTTTTTAAGAAAATCGTGTAACTAGTGTTACTTTGTACCAAAGTGGACTGAAATGCAACAAAGGGGTTACTAAGGGCTTTGCATCAAGGAAAACCATCTCTAAGTAAGGTTCTAGCTCAATGATCGGGTCTCCTCCTGTGCCAATGATGTTCACAATTGGGAAAAAGTGGGCGTGAACGCTTTAGCCCGCACAGTGAGGCGGAAACTTTACCCCAAAGGTCTGAAGTCAAGAAGGGCTGCCAAGAAGCCTGATCTCACAAATAAGAACATTACGGAGAGATTCCAGTTTTGTGGGCAATGTAAAGAATGGACTATTAAAGACTGGAGCAAAGGGATATTTTCTGATAAAGCTCTATTGCGTTTGTTTGGAGCGTCTGGAAGAATCTTCAAGCCGCACTTTTCAGGCTTAGGGAGCACTTTCTCATAAAGCAAAAGCAAAAACAAAGTAATTGGCTGAAAATAACATCGAAATTTTGGTATCTTAGCTCGGGAATTTACTAGATTTAAACCTAATATAGATTTTGTGGGCGATAATCGAGTTGGAAGTTGATAAACAGAAGGTATCCAATTGTGAGCTGTTTCGGGTGCTTATTAACAAAAATGGACCAATATCAGTTTAGATATCATAACGAATTTGGTCTACAGCATGCCAAAATGAATTTAAGCTCACCTGAAGAGCAAAGGACATAATTGTAAATTTTGACTGTACAAATCAGTTGAGTGTAATTTTAATAGAATAGGTTTGAGCTCTGAATTTTTATATATTTCACCTTCCAATTATGAGAAATATACTAAAACAAATTCTGATATTATTTTGTTATATTAATTTCCTTATATATAATAGTCTCAAAACTTTAGGACTAAGACAGTATAAACAAAAGTAATCACACTGCTATTCGATTTAATGTAAAGGCGGTTTTTCAAATGCCACAACGAAAAGGTAAGTTTTACATTTTTTTATAAATGTAAATATTTAGCCCATTTGTACCACTTGTTAAAATAGAATAGTAACAAAGTAAAGATAAAAAATACTTTTGTTAAACACTCAAGTAAAGAACGAAGTAAAAAAAATATAAAAACACAGCAAGAAGTTGATCTTTCTATACCGTGTAGAGACCCACCCCCTCCCCCAAAAAGTTCTATGAGTATGTAAATAATAGAAAACATCTTGGAGATTCTATAGGGTTAATTTAAAATCATAAAAAAACCTGACCAAAGACCCAAAATGAATTTCACAAATCAGAAATCGAAAATCTTGGTGGGTAAGTGTGGTAAGGAATTCCTAATATACATTAAGAATCATAATAATAGAAATATTTGAGAGAAAAATTAAACTAGCATTTAAAAATTCAACAAAATATTCCCTAACTTTTATTTAAATGCATTACACCTAATAGAGCATTGCTATATGAAGAAAGGGAAGCTTTTATGAAACCCTTATGAATCAACATACGAGTATGTACATTCACAAACAAGGAAACCATCAAATCAAGATTATCGCAAGGTTAGGAAATAACTCAGGAGGTCTATGAAATGCAGCCAATCAAAGAAGAAAAATGATTTAAAGAATATAATTATCAATGGCAAAATTGACATTTGAAAACTATGTGAAAATATGACATATATTATTATGGACTGAGTAGCATTGATAACAACAACGAAACAAGCTCGAAATGGTAAAAGAGGTACACTAAAAGATGTTTAGATAAGTGCGAATTTTGCAATTATAAGAGAACTAGAATATATTGAATTCAACTAGATTATTAAGAAATGAATAAGCAAATGACATAAAAAGTTTAAAATCCTAATTCTACATTACTTACATAACCAAAATCACCCTAACCTAACCTAGGTCGTGGTATGTAGGTAGATTTAACTCCCTAAAATTAGTAGGGAGTCCGAATTCAACATCGGATGATACATTCATTTTACAAACCTTTCCTTCTTAGGGTTGTTGCTAATCAGAGTATTATGACCCCACTAATGGGCGCAGGTTTATTTTAATTGATTAAATTTCAACCTACTCAGGGAATAACACATTTAAATTATAGTATTTAGTTAGACCTTCATGTAAAAATGCCTGCCACGAAGGTAGTCGAGTGTAAACGACCTTTATATGGAAGATGTTTCGCATTTGAATACCAGTTTGTTTTTCATGTACGAATACTCTTGGATACCCAAACCCAATAACTATGATCTTTATTCAATGGGTGTTCCTACTAAAGTTGCTAGCTTATTGGCTATTAATGTCATGTTTTATGGGTGTTGTTTATTAAGGTTATTCCCCCCACAATCTCGTCTAAAAATTATGTAGGCTTTTTATTACCTCCTGTTATCAGGTATAATTCTGAACAGGTCTACCGGGAGGGATGGAAATCCTGTCATATTAAAAGAGGAGTGAATAAATTGAAAAAGAGGTAAACCTCGTTACACTGATCGAGAGTTAAGGTATTAATGCTACGAATGATAATTTAATAGTTCATTGGGACTCTATGAAAAACCTGCATATAGCTTTCTCATTGCACAAATATATTGAGGCTTTCCGCGTAACTGTTCCAATAAATGACGTAACCCAATGGGTAGGAGGAAGACCCTAAAAGTCTCAAATTCTACCATTAATTCTTTATGGGAACTCAATAATGCAACGTAGTAATGAATTAAAAGATATTAAGAAGTTAAGACAAGTGGATATTAATGAAAATATACAATTCTTATTGTGTGTTAGAAGAATCATACAAAATGTCAATATTGAGAGGCTCTACAATCATACTAGCAACGAGCAACAAAAAAAAAATACAGCAATCGAGTGAAATCAAACGAGAAATACTAAAGACCTTATGGAATAAGGCCGATATTTTCAAATCGACCCTTTTCCCACAGAATAAACTTGCCCGAAGATACTCGGGAATCCAAGTTAACTCGAGTATATACAGTACATATTGAATTTAGATTTTTTTTCGAGATATTGATTGTTGACTCTCATTGTCTGCACGAGTGTCTAATAAACTAGATAAAAAAAATCGTTATAATTTGTCAATCATGTTAACAATAAAATAAAGTTGGTTAAGAAATTAAAGTATCGCATACTTCCTCAATTATCATTTCGTCGCGTGTTCACAGGAGCAGCCCTGGGAAACATGCTCACAATGATAGAACTGGGCAATATGTTTATAAGGTAAACACGGACTACATGTTCGCAATTGTAGCCCTGTGAACATATTCACAATACTAGACCGAGGAAACATATTCGCAACCTGAGGCCTGGACAACATGTTCACAATGGTAGACCAGGGTAACATTTTCGCAATCGTAGTCTTGGGCAACATATTCTTAATTGTTGGTATGAGCAACATGTTCACAATGGTAGCCCTAGATAACATGTTAATAATGCTAGACTGGAGTAACAAATTCGCAATTGGAGTCTTGGGCAACATGTTTACAATTTTAGCCCTGAGCAACTTGCTCATAATAGTAGATCAGGTAGCCCTGGGTTTACATGTTCACAATGTTAGTTTTTGGTAACATCTCCGCAACGGTAGCTCTGGGTAACATGTTCAGAATAGTAGTCATGAGCAACATACAATGGTAGACATGGGTAACATGTTCATGACGGTAATCCTGAGCAACATGTTCACAATAGTATCCTTGGGCAACCTGATCACAATGGTACTCCTGGGCAACCTGATCAAAATGGTAGTCTTGGGTAACATGTTCGCAAAAGTAGCCCTGAAAAACATGCTCATAATAGTAGTCCTTGGCAACATGTTCACAATGGTATCCCTTGGCAACATACTGACAATGGTAGTCATGGGTAACAGGTTCGCAAAGGTAGTCCTGGGCAACCTTCTAACAATGGTAGTCCTGGGCAACATGTTCGCAATAGTAGCCCTTGGCAACATGTTCACAATGGTAGTCTTTGGCAACGTTCACAATGGTAGTCATAGTCAACATGCTCATAATAGTAGTCCTTGGTAACATGTTCACAATGGTAGTCTTTGGTAACATGCTCATAATGGTAATCCTGTGAAACATGTTTGCAATAGTAGCCCAGGGAAACATGCTCATAATGGTAGTCCTGAGAAACATGTTCGCAATGGTAGTCCTGGGTATCATGCTCAGGAATGATAGTCTTAGGCAACCTGTTCGCAAAGGTAGTCCTGGGCAACATGCCCATAAGGGTAGTCCTGGGTAACATGTTCTCAACGGTAGTCTTGGGTAACATGCTCGCAATGTTAGTCGTGAGCTACATATTCGCAATGGTAATCCTGGGCAACATGTTCGCGATGGCATTCCTAGATAACATGTTCGCCTTAGGTAACACGCTCACAATGGTAGTCCGGAGCTACATGTTCACAATGGTAGTCCTGGGCAACATGCTTACAATGGTAGTCCTGGGTAACATGTTCACAATGGTAGTCCTGGGCAACATGCTTACAATGGTAGTCCGGAGCTACATGTTCACAATGGTAGTCCTGGGCAACATGCTTACAATGGTAGTCCTGGGTAACATGTTCGCAATGGTAGTCCTAGGCAACATGCTCACAATGGTAGTCCTGAGCTATATGTTTGCAATGGTAGTGCTGGGCAACATGTTCGTAATGGTTGCCCTGGGAAACATTCCGTAAGATTTTGAACTAATCACTTCCACGAAGAACCGACCCATGGCTGCGTAGATGATACAGGAAAAACAATAGACGCGTATCATCGTTCAACACGGAAAAAATTAATGGTTTCAAATATCCAAGACTGCGAGCGTTGTGTTCGAGCCACTTGAGGAACTTTGAAAAAGTCAATGGAACGCCACAACGAGTAGGTTATTTAATTCACCAGATAACCCCTGGTCCCCGTGAATTATTTAATTAATGTGAAGAAAGATGCTTAATTCTCACCTGGGAAATATAGGACAATCAATGCTCACTAGGAGATTATTAGTCAATCAACCCTCGCGAGGAAATTATAGGCCCTTTAATCATAACCAGAAGATTATAGGTTAAACCGTCGCCAAGGGGAGATTATTGGGCAATCATTCGTGACCAGGAGATGGTGGATCAATCAGCCCTCATACCAAGGTTATAGGCCAATTATTGCTGAACATAAGGTTATGGGTCAATCATTCCACGCCAAGATATTATAGGAGAATCAGACCTCACCAGTAGATTATAGCTCAATCAGTGCTCACCAGATTATGTCAATCAGTCCTTACTGAGTGGTTTTGAGTCAAACACTCCTTACCCTAAGATTATAAGACAATCAAATATAAGCATGAGAATATAGGTCAATCAGGCCTCACAAGTATATTATAGGTAAATCAGTCCCCATCAGTAGATTATATATTAATCCGTCCTCACTGGGGGATTTTTGGCTAATCAACCGTCACAAAGAGATTATAAGACAATCGATCCTCACCCAGAGATTATGGGTCAATCAGTCCCTAAGAAAAGATTTAAGGATAATCCGTCCTCACCAGGTGATTATAGGTCATTCAGTCTTCACACGGAGATACCTCGCCAGTAGATTACATTGGCTTAGTTCTGACAATTCTTTTTGATTAAATTTTAGCCTCTGAATCCAAAAATGACCATAGTTTTTCTGTATCACATCAACTTTTTGAGCTATAGGATACCCTCGCTTTGTATCAAAACCTATAAAAATACGACATTTAACAAATTTGTGCTTATTTTATAGAATGTTTTAACAATTTATACACACTGGAAAATAGTAAAACATTCATTTACTGTAATTTTTGTACAGATTTATTGTTCATACAAATAATATTTTTACTGTAAGTCAAGTTACGTACAACTATTTAGTTAAGGCAAAATACTACACTTACCTATAGCTTTTCCTGGAGCGTGTCAATATGTGGACAATTTCGCTTCATACTCGAACCGTAGTCAGCCAACATATTTACATGCCATCTATCCTGATATCTTCCTACCATGAACTTCAAATCTTGGTGAAATCGTTTACCTTACTCATCGCTGAGTTCACCAAGGTTTTCCGCGAGGTAGACAAGATGGCGATGCAGAAACTGCAACTTGATGTTCATGTTGAAACCGAGCGTTTTGTACCTCTCTAAATGTCCCCGGACAATTTTGGCATAATTTTCTGCTCGTGAATTTCCAAGAAAGTTCTGTACACTCTCCTTCAATTATAACTAAACATTCTTTTTGAGTTCTGACAATGTCCCGATGAAATGTTCATTTTTGACTAGCTGCCGAATCTATGGGCAATCAAACACATTGGTCTTGACTTTTTCAATTTAACAGCCAGGAAATGCCAAAAGGAGGTACTTGAAACAGTCGCCTTCAGTTAGCAATGCTTTAACGAATTGCTTCATGAGACCCAGTTTGATTTGCAGAGATGGGAATTTAATATTATTTCTGCCAACTGGTGGCTCATGTAGAATGTTGGGATCATCAGGTTTCAGGTCAGATCTTGGAGACCGATTCCTCTCGTGTAACCCCATTGCTGATCAAGAAGGAAGCATACGATTTTAAGGTCAACATAGATGACCCAATTTTGTTTGTGATATTGCAACAACTCAATGACTTTCCAATTATCTCCATGTTCTTCACGAAGACTAACTGAATGCCCAACTGGGCCTGCACCATATAAATTGCCATTGTGGAAGAGAACACACTTTAAGTTCCTCTTTGAGCTATTGATGAACAGTTGCCATTCAGTTGAATTGTAGATCGGAATTCCCAATTCATCCAGTAAATTCTGTATATTATGTCAATGCAAAAAGCTACTGTCACTTCGAAAGTACTACATAAATGCACTTTCTTTGGATCGAAAGACGAAAGTAGGATACTTTCACACCTTTTTAAGCAGGTTTTTCTCATTTACTCGTGATGCTTATGAGTCCTGAAGCCTTTTTTTGATACTCTTAAATCAGGGGCTAAATCATTCAACTTATACTGATTGAATCTCCTACAAGCTGAGTCATCTTCAATTTCAAAATCTGCATCATATCTGTCACTGATTTTCCCATCATGATCGAGATCTTCAAGATAGGGTAGTTGAACGAAAACTGCCAGTGGATTTTCAGCTGAATGAGGCACTGGGTGTATAGCTGATAGTAGACTAGGATGCTCAATTTTACTCTTTTATCTTGGTATATCTTGAAGTTTTCACTAAACAAAAGTAACAGTCTGTTCAATGGATTTTCGGCTCACGCCCAATCATAAACATACCAAATGCCAACTTATCACGTGTTCCCTTGGTCCACATATGTAAACTCTCGACACATCGCTTGACCTCCGTTGAGGAGCCCAAAACTTATGTTGATCACCAATTCTTACTTTAAAATATGCAAAATAAGGTTACTTGACAAGTACGCTGATGATTGTCCTTTGAATGCTAAAAGTGAAATTGCCACAGGTATATCAAAAGAAGTCTGGGCTATTTCAGCACTTACGACGAGAAGTAGCAGAGGCAGACATGATCTGAAAGAAAAGAAATAAGTCTGTAAATAAAAAATAAGTTGAGTGGACATGAGCTTATAAAAACAAAAAGATGCTTACATAAAGTCTACTAAACACTTGTATATCTATTTTAATGTGTTGTTTGCATGATACGATAGTATTATACAACATCTCACCGCACTGTCCCACGTGTAACTGAATAGGAACGTTGAAGCTGTCGCCCTCTGCTAATATCTCTTTGTCTACGAGTCGTGATCAAAGTGTTAATAAAATTAATTAATAAAATAACTAATTTAGCTTTTCTTTCCATTATTTATAATTAACAATAAATAGATAATGAAAAATAAAAGCAATCATCTGACCAGTCCTATTATTTACGGAAAAACAATATAATTGTGCTTATTACAGAAAAACTGACTATATTTTGTTTCTTAAATCAGCAGCCAATTTTAGTCTAAATCAAGTGAAAAAAACGAACTCGACAGAAATTATTTTCAAAATTGTTTCCGTATGAATTATAATACAATCTGTCCTGACAAAGATATTATAGAACAATTATTCCTCACCAGTAGAGAATATAGATTAATCAAACCTCACAAGAGATTAATCGTCAATCAATACCCACTACGAGACTATTGATCAATCAGTCGTGAACATGTGATCATGGATCAATCAGTCATCGCCAAGAGGTTACAGGTCAATCAGTTTAACATCCCAAGAGGCAACATTTAGAACCAAGGAAAAAATAATTATAAAAAATGGCTTTGCTTCGCTTCAGGAACTATTGGAAAATGTTTAATTTTAGTAATAAATTGAACCATAAATTACTTCCTTGTCCTCGTAAAATGGTCTTGTTACTCCAAGCAAGGGGCATTGAGCTTTACGAAGTATTCGTTAATTGAATTGATGCCAAGTATTCGTTAATTGAATTGGAGCTTTAAAAATATTTGCAATTTGTTTTTAAAAAAATTGAAGTAATGCAATCAATTTCTCACCATCAGAGAAAAGGAAGGATATTATTTTTTATCACTTAACCACCTATCCGCGGATCACATCTATTGATTGATCTTATCTCCTATCTACTGATCCTATATCTTATTCGACGGATCTTATCTCCTATTGACAGATAATATATCCTCTCGGTGAATTCTATCTCATATCGACTGATCCTATCGGCGGATCCTATCTCCTATCAAATGCTCCTATCTCATATCGACGGGTCGACAAATATCCTTTAGACAGATCCATCTCTTGCGTCGGATCTTACCTAATATCGACGGATCTTATCTCTTATCGTCGGATATTATTTCACATTAACGTATCCTTTCTTATATCAACGGATCACATCAATGGACAGTTCTCATCTCCTATCGACAGAACCAATAGTATATCGACGGATCCCATCGCTCATATACGGATCATATTTCCTATTGAAGGATCCTATATATTACAGATCTTATCTAATATCGAAGAATCCTATATCATATCAACGGATCACCTCTATTATCGAGGGGATTCTACCTACTACCGACCAACCCTATTTCTTGTTGACAGATCCCACCCCCTCTCCTATCGAGGTAAACCCTCTCACGTAGACGGATCATATCTACTATCGATGGTCCCTAACTCATATCGACGGATCCCATCTCCTATCGATGGATCCCATCTTCTATCGACCAATCCCTTCTCATATTGACCAATCATGTCTCCTAGCCACTAAGCTTATCTCCTATCCACCAATTCTATTTCCTTTCGACGGATCCTATCTCCGCTTCGGAGCGCGGAACAAAATTATAATTCTCGTTGCCAAATCCTTAAATGAAGCTGATTTTCTTTTTCTTTATTCTCGATCAAACGATAACAGAGTAAAATTGGAGGCAGTCATAGAGCGAATACCTCCGCCCCCTCTCTGAAAATACCCTATCTCACGATGATAAGGAAAGAGTATAAGTGATCCAGAATTTGCATCTATATCTAGATCCTCCACCAACTTTGTCAATTCCTCGTTGACAAAAGCTTAAGCTTTCTATAAAGTTATATCAAAATCCATCTTCAAACCTTTGGAGATATCGAACGGAAAGTGAATACGTGATCCAGAAACCGCATCCCCGGATTTGGATGTATCTGAAATCTAATCCAGTGATCGCCAACCTTTGTTAGTTCGTCGCCCACTTTTACGATTTAAAAAAAAATATGAAGCCTTTCGCCTCTGGTTGAAAATTATAAATCTCTGCACATAAACTTTAATGAAATCATGTTTATTTACTTTTAATGTGATCCTTGAGGTTTATGTTGGTTAACTAAAAGACTGATGTTAGGCTTCTTTTTTTTTTTACAGAAAAACGGAGGTCTCCTCTTTCTACAATTTGCAAGAAATTTATATCCTTGGTAAAAATATGATTTACGACACTAAACCCACCTTCGATCATGGATGACGTAGGCACACCACGAGTAGTGAGGAAATCGTGTTCTATAGATTCGGATACAGCTGGGGCATTTTTTTTTTCAGCCATAGTTATGGATATCAACACTCTTTAAAGTTTGCTTTCGATTTAGCATCATATTTTAATTGCAATAGTTCTTCTTGGCAGTGATTTCAACATCACTTATGTCTGTGTTAAACGACATTTTCATCCATGCATCGACTTCAACATTGAGGATTTATTCAAAGCGACTTTCCATGTTTCTTTTTAGTGTATTAAGAAATTTCATTTATCTACTCATCATATTTTTTTAAATATTTTAATAAAGAAAAGTCGTTCTCTTATTTTGTTCGGTAGTGTACCTCCGTCACATCATTTGGTGGAGGTAAACAACATCTTAAAAACACGTGAGAAGAATCACTTTCCCTCAATTCCACCATGCAAAACAAGAAAAATAACACCATTCTCAGATAAGCTATTTTTTAACAATTCCTAAAAAAGAATTATTAAATCGTTGTTTTTTGTGTAAGAAAATTAAACACAATAATAATCATATTTAACCCTAATGTGCGAAAATGAGAGCCGTTTCATGCAAAATAAATTTGCTTTAACGGAGTTATCAATAATTTGGTGTGCCTTAAAACCAATCTGGATAACTTTTTGAGGGCGTATATTTTTGACTTGGAAACTAAAGTTTAATGTGGTATACGAACCATGGCCTACGCCGATTAGTATAGCCAAATTTGAATTCTATCCCGTGGCAGCAATCCTGAGCAAGAATTTTGTTGGTGAGTGTTAACTTTGTCCTTAGTAAATTTCTGAGAGTATGGCTGTTTGTATAGATGGTGAGAGCATACCGTTTGAAAGTAGTGTGTATGTGGTGTGTGATGCATGTGGAGTTGAAAGGAGAGTGAATGTAACTGAATGCCGTGTGTGTTTTCTGGAAGGGGAGGTTAGGAGGTTGAGTGGGGAATGTAAGAGGTTGAATGATTTGGTGTTTGAGGTGAGAAGAGATGCAAGTGTGCGATTGAAGGGTGAGATTAGTGCTAAGAGGGTGGAAGATAGGGCTATGACTGGGAACAGTGTGGAAGTTGTGAGTGATGATGAATGGTGGGTGAAAATGGATAGGATAGATAAGTTAGGACAGATTAGGTGTTTGAAAAGGAAGGACATAGAACCTGTTAGGTTGACTAACAGATTCAATGTCCTGAGAGAGGAAGAGTGTGAAAGTGATTTGCCTGGTGTGATTGTGGATAAGAGCAGGATGGGTGGTAGTGTGACAGAGCAGGAGGGAGGGTAATGTTAGGCCAAGACAGGATAGGAGAATGACTGAGGTGCTAGTGATGGGTGACTCTCAGATTAGGTATTTAGATAGGAAGTTGAGTGATAGCAAGTGGAAGGGAATGAGAGTTTGTCTGCCGGATGCTGGTGTAAGTGATGTTTGTGAGAGGTATGATAGGCTGGTTTCTGGGTGTGAGAGGGATGCAGTTGTGATTACGCATGTGGGAGTGAATGATGTAAAGAAGGTGGGTACATGTGAGTTACGTGAGCAGTATAAAAGGTGGGTACATGTGAGTTACGTGAGCAGTATAAAAGGTTAGTTGAAAGGATGAGTAAAAGCAGGGTAAAAGGTGTTGTTTCTGGTGTGCTTCCGAGATTGGATGTGGGGGTAGAATGGTTGTTGCGTGCAATTGGTTTGAATGAATTTGTGAAAGAACTGTGTGAGGAGTTAGGATTGGTGTTTGTAGATGTCTGGGGAGGGTTTTACGGGAATAGGAGGTTGTATGCGATGGATGGGCTCCATCTTAGTCGGGCAGGTGTTGAGGTTCTATGGGGGGAGCTGGATAGTGTGATTAGGTCCTTATGGGTGGGAAACTAGAAGCTGTTAGAGGTAAGGGAATAACAGAAATAGAGGGCAGGTGTAGGAAATGGAAGGGATGCAGAGATAGAGGAATAGCTAGGGGGGAGGGCATACTGATGCGTTATAGGGGGACTAATGCACAAGTGAATGAGCAGATAACTAGGAATAAAAAAGTACGATGCAATGAAGATGAGAATAATAAACAAACCTTAAAAATATACTACATAAATGGTCGGAGTATAAGGAATAAAATAGATCTCTTAAGAGCGTTAGCGAGTGAAGAGAATTTTGATATAATTGCGATAACAGAGTCATGGCTTGATTTGGCAGGTAATCACTTTAAACCTGAGGTTGAGATTGATAGCTTTAACATGTTCCATACAAATAGGAATAGGAAGAGAGGAGGAGGGGTTATTATTTATATTAAAGATAATCTCCAGTGTTGTGTAAACAGTCATTATGGCTAAATGTAAAGCAAGGTAAAAACAAGCTTGTCATAGGATTATTATACAGACCACCAAATTCTAGTAAGGAAGTTTCAAATCTTCTGTGGCAGGAGATAGAACGGGCATGTAGAAGTAAGCATGTGTGTATAATGGGCGATTTTAATTACAGAAATATAGACTGGGAAGCTCTTGTGGGTGATCAGGAGGCTGAGGAATTTTTGAATTTTGAATGTTGTCCAAGATAATTTTCTGAGGCAGATTATTAACGAACCCACTAGAGGTAATAATATACTGGATTTAGTTCTGACCAATAGGGAAGAAGTTATTAAGGATACTGAGATTGGAGGAAATTTGGGTAATAGTGACCATTGTGAAATTAGATTCAAGATGAAATGGAATGGTATTGATAGTAGCATGAACAATGTGCAAATTCCTGACTTTAGAAGAGCAAATTATAATGGGCTAAGGACTTACCTGGAGGCAGTTGTACAGAAACCAGGCAATGAAATCAAATCAGGAATAGATTCAATGATATCAGTTAGTGGAGACAATAATCACCAGGAGGAAGAGATTACAATTGAAGAGGAGTATAAAAGAATAATTGAGCACTTAATTACAGGTCAGATGATTAACATTCCATATAAGGAGATTAGGACTAAAAATAATGACCCAAAATGGATGACAGATAAAATTAAGCATTATATTGGCATTAAAAAGGGCATTTATAGGAAAATAAAAAATGGAGAGGATCACTTAAAGCAGAAATATAATGAACTAGCAAGAGATGTTAAAAAGTTGATTAGAGTAGCAAGGAGAAATTATGAAATTAAAGTGGCAAATAGGGCAAAGGAAGATCGTAAAAGTTTTTATCAATTATACAAAACTAAGGTTAGAGATAAAATAGGCCTACTTATAGATTCCAATGGAGAATTAGTGAGTGATAGGGACTCAATGGTTGGAATGCTAAATGACTTTTTTCTCTCAGTATTTACACAGGAGGATACTCTAAATATACCCGAGGTGTCAATGATCTTTCGGGGTAATTATGAAGAGAAATTAAAGGATATCTTGATCACAAAGGAGATAGTGACAAAGGAAATTGATAAAATCAAAAGTAGTAAAGCACCCGGTCCTGATGAGGTCTTTCTTAGAATTTTGAAAGAATGTAAGGATGTGTTAAGTAAGCCCCTAGCATGCATCTTTAGAAAATCATTGGAGAGTGGCATTGTGTCAGTGGCATGGAAGAAAGCCAATGTGATACCTATATTTAAGAAAGGGGATAAAACAAATATGTCTAATTACAGACCAGTAAGTTTGACATCAGTGGTAGGGAAAATGATGGAATCTATTATAGCAAGGAATATTAGAGGTCACTTGGATAAGCATAAGTTGATAAAAGAATCACAGCATGGCTTTAGTAAGGGTAAATCCTGTCTGACTAATTTGCTGTCTTTTTATAGTAAGGTGTATGAAGCAGCAGATAATGATGAAAACTATGATATTTTATACTTGGACTTTAGTAAGGCTTTTGATCGAGTGCCACACTTACGGCTTCTGAGCAAAGTTAAAGCACACGGGATCGAGGGCAGTATATTTAGGTGGATTCAGTCATGGCTTGGTGACAGACAGCAAAGAGTTAGTATAGATGGAGTTAAATCTGAGTGGGGGGGGTGTTAGCAGTGGAGTTCTGCAAGGATCTGTTTTGGGTCCCTTGCTATTCTTAATTTATATTAATGATCTTGACATAGTTATAAGTAGTGACCTGAGTAAATTTGCTGATGATACTAAGCTAGGTAGGGCCATTAGGGCTGATTCTGATGCTGTTGTAATGCAGGAGGAATTGACCATTCTGTCCAATTGGGCCGAGAAATGGAAAATGAAGTTTAACATAGACAAATGTAGTGTACTTAGTATAGGTAGAAATAATCCATTGAATAGTTATAAATTAAATGGGAGAATTTTAGGGAGGACCGATTGTGAGAGGGACTTGGGTATTTTGGTAAGTTCAGACCTTCGTCCTAGAAAGCAATGCCTAAATGCTAAGAATAAAGCTAATAGGATATTGGCATTCATTAGGAGGAGTGTAAGCAATGAGAGTGCTGAAGTCATTCTAAAACTGTATCTGGCGCTAGTTAGGCCTCATCTAGACTATGCAGTACAATTTTGGTCCCCATATTATAGGAAGGATATTGATTTGCTTGAGTCTGTGCAGAGAAGGATGACAAAGATGATTAGTGGGCTAAGGAACTTACCTTATGGTGAAAGGCTCAGAAAATTAAATCTACATATATTGGAAAGGAGAAGAGTCAGAGGGGAATTGATTGAAGTCTTCAAATGGGTAAAAGGATATAACAAAGGGGATCTGGGTAAGGTTCTTATACTTAGTGAACAGGACAGGACACGTAACAATGGGTTTAAGCTTAATAATAAGGAGATTGGGAGGAATTGGTTTACAAATCGTGTGGTAGATGAATGGAATAGGCTCACTAGACATGTGATAGAAGCCTCCTCTCTGGTTAGTTTTAAGAATAGATTAGATAAATATATGGATGAAGCTGCTAGATGGGACTGACTTTTTTATGTACATATGTATATATTTTTCTAAGGAGTGGGGAGATTATATTTTGCGGTTGCATGAGTGGACATAATCCTCTGGATGCATTTTATGTATATTTTAGATTAGATCTGACGAACTCCTGTAAAGGGTGACAATGTTGATGACTTTTCTCTGGTAAAAAATCTTTTGTGTGTTGACTGGAACAGGAGCTGCCAAGTGTAGGCCATGAATGGTCTTTTGCAGTCTCCTTCTTTTCTTATGTTCTTATGTTCTATGTGGCTTAACTTTGAAAATAAAGAAACAGGTGAGCTGATGAGAAAATTCTTAGGGCTGCTCGTGATAGTAAGACTGCAACAGCTTCCATTGCTTACTTCCTTGACATTCGCTCTTACACCACCCTTCTGAAATCTGCTCGCGGAGCTCATACCTGCCTCATCCACAGTGATAACAAAAAACACACACTACACTGTTCAATCTTCTTGCTCGTCTTTTCCCTCTGAATCCCCGGGGCTCGACACCCTCCATCCTCTTGCCGATTTGAAAACCTTCTTCTCCGATTGTCTTCTTTCAGGGGCTGATGCTTTTCTGCATGGCATTCTAGTACTCTCTATCGGTAGTATTAGATACTGTCGATCACATTATTCTTCTTCATCGTCTACGGCAATGGTTCTTAACCTTTTGTATCCGAGGCAAAAGGCTCATTACAAATAATATGCATATTATATTAAAAATCTTCTTTTTTTTTATATTACTACATATACATTTGTTTGGACTATTTTTATAGTCAGCTTTTACAGTAGTGAATATTCACTAAATTGAAACATGCCTTAATAAACAAAGAGTTCACTTAATTTCCAAATAATTCCGGGTTATTGTAATTAAATAAAAAAAAGTTCAGTAGAATTCCGAGCCCAAGTTATTATAATTCACTTAAAATTTATTAAAATTACAATAAATAAGAAGCTTTTGATTGTCTTTTCGTCAACAATTCCTGGAGATGCGAAAGTGGGCTTGAAAGGGCACAGCGCCGGTCACTTTCAACTTCAATCTACTTTATTGTTTCGTTTTCGTTTACAACAAAGTTGAAAGCCTGACTCAGAAAGATATGGCGACATAAATAGAGGCAATGCACCGATAGCTAGTTTTGCCACTTTTGGGTAAGAATCGCATATCAAAGGCCAAAATTCGGTGATTGATTTCTCATCGAACATATCTTTTACTCCCGAATCAGTTGTCACCTCCAGAACTTCATCTTAACAATCATCAGGAACTTTTTCAATTGAAATTTGAATGGATTTAGCACTAAATCCAACTCATCATCATTGAGTTCTGGGAAATATCGGATAGTTTTTTTTCTGCGTTGGCAAATGCTGCAAAATCTCATTTTGGGCAAATTTAAGAAACACCTGATCTTCGCTACCAGCCAAAAAAAAGGATGAGAGTTTCTCAATCATAGCCACATTTTTAGTCACGGGAGTCTCTACATCTCACTATGTCGATCGGTCGGTCGGTTCCCGTTTTGCTTTTTTGGGGGGGGTAATAACATTGTAACTATTCGGCCGATTCTAACGGAATTACAAAACTTTATGCCGCTTTATATTTTCTTTCGAATGATATAATTGCCAAGGTCCTCCCAAGTTAGCCCGGAAAATATTTTGTTTGGGCTATAACATCATAATTATTCGGCCGATTCTAACAAAATTTGAAACCCTGATGTTGTTTTCCATTTTCTTTCGAATGATAAAATTGCCAAGGTCTTCCCAAGGTTATTCCAAGAATTATTGAAAGGTCGTAAGGTCGTAAATCAGAATAAGTAAAAGCACGCGAATTTTGGTCAGCAGTCCTTGTATATTAACTTTTCTCTTCAAAAAGCTTTCGACTGAAGATTCAGTTTATTAAATTGATAAAAAATGTGAACCAAATATGCAATCTTCCTGTTACATCCCTCATCCTCCAGTCAGGCAGAAGGAAATCTATCTTACCTTAAACTTAAAAAAATAATTATCGCTCTTCTCTTAGCTAAAAAATCGATCAGTTACATTTCCTCTTGAAAGCTATCAAAAGTAGAAACTGATAACCTGTATCCATGTCAATACATAAGTGCTGGAAAAGTAAATTGAGAGATCCTCCTTTTACCAAATTAACAATTTCAATTGTTTGATCAATAATCTTACCTAGTGGAGCTAGGAGCGTTTTTGAATCAGGTGCCCAAAGATCCATTGAATTACTGTCATTATTGGAGCTCGCTTTTTCATACAAATTCAAAATCCAGATTTTTTTCCTCGTAAATAGCTGCGCTCCATCTGTACAACACCCATGTACATTATCCCAGAGAAGATTTTCTGATTTAATAAAAGATGAAACCTTTTACAAAATACCTAAAGCCTTACAGGTTGTTTCGTTGCAAGATGAGAACAAAAGAAAAATTCGTCTTTAAATGAACCTGGATTAATTTATGTTGCAAGCACCAGCAACTGGTTGATTCGTCAAGTTGAATTAAAAATTAGCCAAATGCTGATAACTTTATCCTTGATGTTAATGATCGTGTCGTTGATCCTCCTTAAACATTACTATTTGGTAGTGAAACAGTTGCAAGTCTTTTCTCCAATCCTCTTCTCAACACAGTTTCTACAATTTTGAGAGCGCAAGGTTTGATCAAAGCTTTCCCCTAATTGTATTTGGGGGGTTTTCTGCTTTGCTATGTCCACTGCTACAAGATAAGAAGCTTCTGTAACATTTTGTTTCACTTCTTGGAATTTCCCTGCTATATCCAGCTTCATATTTTTGAGAGCATTCCTATGACGTTCGGACAAAGCTATTATCCTTGCCCTTGTGTAGAGGATGAACATTTTGCAAACGTCGCTTCAATTTTGTTAGTTTCATAGAATCACTTGACAAAGTTTGGCTACAAATAGCATATTGAGGCCTTTCATCTCCTTTGATGTGAATTAATATTGAATACGTAAAGCATCATACCCTCTGTTGTCGACATTCATGATTACCTCCAATTTTGTAAATACAAAAGCGAAATATTTATCTTTATTTTTACTTTCATTTGAAGCATGGTCGTCATCAAGTAGCAAACACGGCCTTTGACGCATGCGATACACCATCTAAAGGGCACAAATAAGTAACTCCATCCTCCTCTTTTCAATCATGGACTAGATTAGATGACATTCGATGGCAAGCTGGAGATCACCAGGGGCAGGTCCACGTTGAGGGCGTGAGGGCGAAGGTGTTAGACAGCATTTTATTTCAACATAATAGTCCTCAGGATAAGAACCATGGTACAGTTAGAAGAGTTTTAATCAGAAACTAATTTTGGTAGTAGGTATACTTCCATCTCCATTCTTACTGGTACTTGAACTCCTAGTGTAACTATTTAAAGCCTTTCAATAGGAGTTCAAATAACATTTTCAGACAAAGGATAGAAGTCTACGCACATCGGAAACTAATTTCTGATTAAAGCTTTAACAAGTGTACTAGTGTTCTTATCTTATTTAACCCTTCTATTAATAGGAATCCTCAACTATAAATGTCGCGCAAAACACCACGAAAACAAGAGAAGCAAAGCCAAAAATATGCGTGCAAACACAAATAAAGTCGCAGGCAACTACAAAATATAAATAATAAAATATTTTTAAAGATAAAAAGGGGAAATATTTCTTTTTAATTTTCATTAATTTTCAACTCAGCCGGTTACAAGTAGTATAAACTGCCATCGACGCACGCAAAAAATCTAAAATGCAGAAACAAGGTAAATAATTAATAAACAACCCCACACACACCCTGGAAACTAGAGAAGCACAACGACCAAGGTTAGAGCAGAAACCAACAAAACAATGATTAAAAATGTCGAGACACAACAACTAGGGGTAAGAACACCTAGTGTGACCTCTCAATAACGCGCAAGATTGAAAACTGATCAGACCTCCCTTACCTCCTTATCGAAGGGGGGATAACGGAGGAACACTGGCGGCAAGAAGCCTCTGCTTTGGAGGGCGTTAGTTTATAGCAGTTTGATTCGACCCTTCTGTCGTTCCATTCTCCCCTGACATCTTGAAATTCCCCCCTGTTTGTAACCCATGTTCTACGTGAATTCATGGATGTATATCGAGCTGCCATTAACAGGTTCTAGTCGTAGCTATCATCTCGAACTCAGTCCATGATTATCAATTTTGAGTCCATTCTTCCAGCTAAGGGGTATTCATTGCAGTCTGTTGCGCCTTGCGCGTGGAAGAGCGGTGCGCCATCCCAGTTTCAGTGCTCCAGGTAATTTAAAACTAGATTGCGACTAACTTTGTTATAGCTTTGTTCAACAGTCATTCTAGAGTCGTAGCGAATGGTTTTGCGCTTAGCTGGGACGAGATCATTCAACCCTCCTGGTTTCGCTCTACTGTATTTCTGACTTCTTGCGAGTGCAAGTTGATAGAGATATTTTCAAATGCTCTGTTCAATTATTTCCTAGACAGCGGTCGTCTCCTGTTTTTTTTTGCGCAGTGGAGCTTCCATAGGTTGCTCTTCGCGTCACGCCGTTGATCTGCTTTGGCTGGAGAGTGTAATATATCAAGTTTTCTCCTAGGCTGCAATTTGTCGCTGGACTTTACGATTTGAAAAATGCCTATGGTACCAAGTGGCGATAAGTACGGTATCATAATGTTTGTCAACTATATGGGACCGATGGATGCCTGCTACTTTTTCTAAATTCTGACGAGATCATCGATAATAGAAAAGGGGTTCGGGGACAGGTCACTAGGACAAAGGTCGGGCGCTTCTCCCGCCGTCGTGGGTATCACCCCGACACGGACTTGTAAATGGAGTTTGCTTGGACGCGTTGAACTCGCATACATTCAGTGGTCATATATTTGACGGACGTCTCACCTGGGAAATGAAAATTCTTAGCCTTAAGATTAGTTGTACCCTCACTATTGGGGTTATAAACACTGTAGCGTCGTTAAGGTCCGTTAGGTGCTAATATATTACCCTACCTTTTTTGCACCACTCCTATTGTCCCTCAGAATTAACTACGAATGCTACGAATGCGAGATTTATTCCTCTGCACACGAACGTCTATAGGAGATTTTGGCTTCAATCCAGCATACTGGTCTCCTGGTGGGTACTGATGCCTTCCGTATGTATGCCCAAACTCTTCAAAAAATTTCAGCCCTCAAACCATTACTGCGAAGATTTCCTTGTACTCCAGACTATACAGTACTTTTTGGTTAATTGTTCTAGTCTTAGCTTTGTGCATGCTACCTGTGCGGGTACTGTGAGGAGCTGTGTTGCTTTCGCATGCCTCTAGGACTAGAGACGTGCTCTTGTGCGCTAGATTGTTGTGTTTCCTAGAATTGTTTTCCATATTATTTTTTTTTCCAATTGTTGGATGGACACTTTGATCCCCGATGAGGTGAGGGCTCTCCTAAGCACATATGCGTTCCTCTTAGTGTTTTTTTTTATCATTATTGGTGTTTATTACCGGGGATGTTTATTCTAAATTGACCTGTTTATAGTTTGCTTTATTATTTTGATGGCTGCCAGATGATCGTGCTAGTTTTTTTAGAGAGCTAGACCTTGTTCATATCTATCTTTGCCCCCTTGGCATTCTTATGCTACGGCTCGGTCTATCATTGTATTTTTATGCCGATGACGTGCGAACTCATCTTTTTCCTCAGCCTCGTTTGCCGAGATTTAGAAATCTTCTATCCGCGCAAGACATCAATCCTGAACGGAAATGGGACAACTTTCTGAAACCCAATCGCTAGTGGCTATTTCTTGGCTCTCTCTAAAATTAAACTTTCTTTCCCATCCTTGGTGGGTCGCTGGTTCCCTTCTCTAACACTGTTAAACATGTCGTTACTTTTGATAATTATCAATTGTCTCAGAACTCGTTTTCAAATCCTCTGTCTATTCTGGCCGGCATCTTAGCCGTATCCGCTTCCACTTTGATCGCAATTGTTTCCACTTGTCTAATCACGCTATCGTTGCTTCCCGCCTTGCTCACTGTAACTCTTCTCACTCTCTCTCACACTGCCATTCTTTGATCCGCCCCTTCAACTTGCTCTAAACTTTGCAGCCCGGGGTTTTTTTTCGCCGGGAAGGTTTCTCTCGTATTACATTCAACGTCCTCCTTATCAGATAAAATATCTTAAATGCCGTAGCACCCCGCCCCCTATCTGGCTTCTTCACTGAACCCTTCCCGATTCCTGAAATCCCTACATTCTGACTCTATCCTCTTGTTACTTATAGACGTATTTTCTGCTAAGATGATAACAATTTCTCGATATTTTCTCCTAGACAGTAGAATGATCTGCCTTCTGGGGTACCTTCCTCCTTCCTCGGTATGTTTATGCGTGCTTTGATAATCTACCTCTTCTCTCAAGCTTTATCTTAGTTGGTAGACATACGCTATGTGATAGTGATTGAGCTTTAAGAGCGTCATACAATAATGATATTATTAGTGGTATTATTTGAGACCACTTTTTAGCCCAAGATTCTCACTCGCTAGGTGGCGCTGTTTAATGACAAAAGGTACTCTAGACCAGGGGTAGCGAATATTTTTGACTATGGGCCCTCTCTCATGTCGATACTATAATGGGGTCATCATTTTTGCCTAGAAACAAGTCCCCGAGCTCATACGCGTCTGTTCGCACTGAAAGTCGCGCCTCCTTTGAATAGTTCTGTTTTAGTTTCCATGGAAACAAGTAGCGGTGCCACAAGCTAGCCGCGCATTAAAAGATTTTGCCTCGCTATCACAAATCTGGCCGCGCCAGCAGAGGTGGTGGCGCGGCCACCTAAAAAGGTTATATCGGAATTAATGTACACATATGGTAGCATCATGGGAAGGGCCCTAGGCATACCAAAATCGGTGAATATATTTCTAAACTACTTGTGTCTACCATTCGTGATGTTAGAGAAAAAAAATTGGGGGGAAGTTTCCATTGACAAAGACAATAAAATTACGGATAGTACTTGCGTTGTACGCTGGTCGTCCCGATTAAGTACCATCTTTGTTTTTTTTTCTCACTTATTTATGTAGTTAAACATAATAAAAGTTCCTTTTATTAAGGCGAAATCTTTATGAGGAATTTTAGATTCCAATTCTTTATGGATGCCCTCAGCTTCCCGTGGCGAAAGAAATACAGACGTGCCATTTTGGACACGCGGGCCATGCGTTCAACCCCCTCTGGTATTGAAGTAAGACGAATATGGAACGACTCAACTGACGCAGTGTTCCTCCTGTGGATACAGAACCAGGGTTATTAGGGGTTTCAAGCAGATGAATAAAAATAGTTATAATAAAAAAATGGGCACAAATTGAGTAGAACTAAAGTTTCCGTAGCCCTTCGTTTCGTCACATTTGACTTTCATCTACTTTTTTGGGTGGAAAAAGTTATTCCAGGTTTCTTTCAAATTCTTGGTGTCGTAGAATGACCCTTGGCTTTGTTCACTCTACGCTTTGACACCCTTTTAGTAGCGATATGCTTTAAGGGGCGTGAGTTACTTCTATGATGAAGTAGGCTTTGTTCTAAGAGTGCTATTTTAGTGGTTTAGTCCTTAAGGAAGAGCTAAATTTAAACACATAAGGATAAGAGGAAACACCAGAATCTACCAAAAATAAACATGTATTTTAAATTAAATATTACAAACCAACAGTAAAAACATTTCTATATTTGGCCTCAAATGACAAAATATAAACAAGTAGGCTTCCGATAAACAAACCAATTGCCAATTAGTATTTTTATCACGACCCTATTTGTTTAGCCTAAAACATTAAATTGATGTACTGTCATCTACAAACACATATGACCTAGGTTCAAGAATAATGGTTTCTACTCTCCTTTAAAACGTGGGACGTACTAAACTTCTACTATCGTAATAGAGATATAAATGTTATTGTTAACTTACAGGTAGGTATTAGGGATTGCCGGATGTCGCTGGAGGACTTATCTCTCGCTTTGAAGTGTTGCTTCGTCGCTGCTTGAATTTTCGAGGAGGGATTGCTTGTCGCCTGTGCCGGGTGATGATTCTTCAACGTAATTAAAGAACGGGAGCTCGTTGGGGCAGGGTTCTTCTCCTCTCACTCTTTCGGTGCTTGAGATGTGAGATTCACTCGAGTGTGAGCGGCTTTGCTTTTCTTCAGTCGGGCTTCTTTGCAGACGGAAAAGGCTTCTTCGGTATGGCACCGATATAAAACTTGACCAATTAGGTTAATACGGTCCTGAAAGGGGGGGATCGATTTTCTCAATCTGATCCTATCGTTTCTCACCGAAATAGTATTGTATGGCTGAAGGATCGATCTTTACGAACTAATCTTTCTTCTGGCGAATCGACTTCTAATAATCTTCTTGTCTAGCCGATGGATCGATCTTCACGACCTAATCCTACTCTGGCGTATCGACTTCAGATAATCCTCTTCTCTTTCTTTGCGGGGCTTATATATAGGCGGATTGCCGCCCCATCTAAAGGGGGAAGTGACCAGGCCACAGATGCAAAAGGGGGGGGGGGAGCGAATGGTGAGTTAGCATCTGGGGAGAGCGAGAATTCCTGAGGTGGCACTGGGGTGCCCAAGTCAGCTCGCAAATTATGGGCTCGTAACCGCACCGCTACTTGGCGTGCCTTCTGACTCGCACCGTTTTTTTTTTTCCTAACCAGGGGTTTATGGGTCTCGTAGGTCATGCGATCGTTAGAGCGTCGTTTAAGGACCTTAGGTGGTCGCCTTCAAACATATGTTAGCTCCAACTGCCCACAGCGGCGAGGAGATCACACATGGTAAGCATTTTCGCCGGCTACCTTTCCCACGCTTCTCCTCATGAAGGGAGGGGGGCTTGAATGTACCTATACTCCTCCAGGAGGCTTAATGTAGCCATTTCTCCACATCTACCTCCATTCTTAAGAAAATAACGGGAGGGGGGGTTCCAATCCGACGCTTACAATAATATACATGGGTAACTTACGGAACATTATATTATACAATAAATTCTAGTTCACTCGGGAATGCCTCGATAACATTTCACCTGACCTTACATTAATTCCTATATTACTGTGCCAACTTAGGATTTTCTTACCTACCACTCGGGGGTTACTCGCCCCTACTTACTTACAATTCTACTGATTTACACTTAACTTTGCTATAATACAATAGTTGGGCTGCTCCTTAATTGTCGACAGGGTTCCGACTTAACGAGTCGGCCATACAATTGTTGGACCCTTTTATGTAGTGAATGGAGTACTGGTACTCCATCAAGAGTAAACTCCATCTCAGGAGTCTTCCATTCTTACACTTATTTTTACCTAAGTATGACAACGGTTTATGGTCGCATTCCAACTTGAACTCGCGCCCTATTAGATAATATTTGAATTTACCTATGGACCATATTATGGCCAAAGCTTCGACTTCGATAGTAGCGTAGGCTTTTTCTCTACTCAACAGTTTCCTACTGACATAAGCTATGGGATAGGCTGTTTCGTCATCTTCGTATTGAAGCAATACTCCGCCTAGCTCGTCCCGACTAGCGTCCGTGCGAAGACCGAAGATCTTGTTGGGATTTGGTAAGCGAAGAATGGGCGCAGTTACGAGTTTTCCTTTTAGAATCTCCAACTGAGTTATTGCATGGGGGTTCCACGTGACAGGGTCTGACGCTGTCTTTTTTAACAAATCATTCAGTGGGGCCGCAATGGAAGCGAAGTGTGGTACAAAACGCCTATAGAACGAGGCCGCTCCCATAAACGATCGGAGTTGTTTCTTGGTTTTCGGCCGGGGCATCTTGACTATGGCGTCCACTTTTTCTTGCTGGGTAGTCAAGTGTTTTGTCCTATTTTGAATCCCAGGTAGTCAATGGATTCGTAGGCAAAATAACACTTGGTCGGCCCGGCGGTTAGACCTTGCTCCTTCAATTTCTCCAGCAATGAGCGTAGGTCGTGTAAGTGTGACTCCCATGTACGGGTAGCTACGTACACGTTGTCGAAGTAAAACGACACGTCGCTTAGTCCAGCGATAATTCGCCTCATCATCCTATTATAATTGCTACCGGCTGTAAGTAGTCCGAAGGGTAGCCTGGTAAACTGTAACAGACCTCTCTCGGTCGCAAAAGCCGTCAGTTTTTTGGACTCCTTAGCGAGAGGTATTTGATAGTACGCTTTACACAAATCCAATTCGGTGATGAATTTAGCGTCTTCAAATAAATGGAGATTTTGATCTATTAGTGGGATGGGCTCGGCGTCGAAAACGGTCACTGAATTCAATTTTCGGAAGTCCACGCACATCCGAAATGATTGATCAGGTTTCTTAACCATTACTATGGGGGAGCAATAATCGGACTCCGATGGCTCTAAAATTCCCAATTTTAGTAAATTCCGGACTTCCTTATTGAAGGCTTCTCGTAGGTGGATTGGTAAAGGATATGGTTTGCTCCGAACCACTGAATTAGTTTTTAGTTTTATTTCATGGATAAAATCCTTGGCACATCCGGGGTTTTCAGAAATGACTTCTGGGAATTCCATGAGCAAGTTCAACATTTCCGCTTTTTGTTGAATTTCTAAGTGGGGATTTATCTTTAAATCCACCCGAGGGTCTTCCGGGGTAGGTGAGAGCGAGGGAAGTTCGTATTCCTCGTCTTGTTCCACACACACGGTGTGTATGACTTGCAGGGGCGTACCCGGGTAAACGGCATCCATCGGTTCTTCTTCGTCTAGAAGGGTAATATTCTTTATGCACGCGCGGCGGTGATATTTTTTTAGCATGTTTATATGATAGGTTCTTCGCCCTGTTGGGGTATCTATCAAGTAATCGACTGGACCCCGTGCCTCGATTACTTCAAACGGTCCCTTCCACTGGGCCCATAACTTATTATTTTCGGTCGGGAGTAATAATAAGACTTCATCTCCTGCCTTTAATTTTCGAGCCTTTGCTTTCATATCGAAATAGTCCCGGTATTTGGCTAAATTTTTCTCGGCGTTCTCTCGAGCTAAGCCAGAGCAGTATTCTAGGCGCTCGCGCATATCCATCACGTAGGCGTAAGACGATTTGATTTCTTGCTCGAGCTTCGCGTTGGAAAATAATTCCTTAAGAATACTCATAGGACCTCGCACATTTCTCCCGTATAATAGCTCAAAGGGCGAGAATCCCAACGTCCGATGAGGTATTTCTCGGCAGGCGAAAAGGGCTGCAGGCAGGTATCTGTGCCACTGTGTAGGGTTGTTTTGACACAACTTCTTCAATATATTTTTGAGAGTCCCGTTTAATTTCTCGCAGATTCCGTTAGCGGCTGGATGAAATGGACTCGTAAAAATTGGCTTGACTAACAGAAGTTTGTTAAAATACTCCATCAATTCTGAGGCGAATTGGCGCCCTCTATCAGATAGAATTTCTTTAGGCAGGCCTACTCGTGCAAAAATTGAAATTAATGCTTCCGCGCAGGAAATAGAGTCAATCTTCCGTAGGGCCACGGCATCTAGGAACCGGGTGGCACAATCCACTAGGGTGAGGATGTAGGAGTGTCCTCCACTTGAAGGGGGGTGAATTGGTCCCACCAAATCAATTGCCACTCGAAAGAATGGTTCGGTTATAACGGGCACCTTTTGTAAGGGAGCGGGAGGTACCCGTCCTCTGGAGGGATCCTTCTGACACACGTCGCATGATCGGCAATAGGCCACAATTTCCCTGGCGGCCTGGGGCTAATAAAAGTGTCGGAATATCTGCTGCGCCGTTTTGTTGTGCCCAAAGTGTCCGGCTAATATTCCATCATGCGCGGTATTCAAAATTCTTTGCGTGTATTCTTGAGGTACACACAGTGCTTTCTTGTTCTCCTTATCCTCCTCGCTGATAGTACGGTAGAGAAGTGAGTCTTCTACGATATACTGGATAGGCTTCTTTCCTTTCACTTGGAGAATTTCACCTTTAATAGCTTTCTCCCATAGAGGTTTAAGAGTGGGGCATTCCTTCTGAGCACTGGCGAAGGAAGTCAATTTGAACCCATTGTCTTCGAGATAATCCTCGGGGTCAACTTAGCAGGTTGCTCTTTCCTCTGGGCTTCTTGTGCCCGGGTGACTACTTGTTGGGCCACTTCTTGCTGGGGAATTAGGGGGTTTTGTCCGATTAGTACTGCGCAGAACTTAATCGGGGCTACTACCACGTCCGTCCAACCGGTGAAATATCTGCATTGTATGTGACATCTCACGACGGGGAATCGATTGTCGCGTCCTAAAAAGTCGTGGACGATTGCGAATTTCTTATGGGCAGGGTTTACTGGGGGCAGCAACTTGTCGGATACCACTATGCACGTGCATCCGGTGTCTCTAACTAAAGTGGATACTCGGCACCCATTAACAGTGCCCTCTTCAAATTGTCGGCCGCCTGGCGAACTTTTGTTGAATAGAAAGTTTACCTGTTGCTGGGGCCCTTCGGATGTTGGCGCGGGGACGTAGGACGCATCAGCTTGTCCTGCTGGGATCGCGGCAGTCAGGTTTTGCACCTGTTGTCTCGAGGTCTCCCTCAGTCGGGAGTTCTGTGGGCACTGGAAACTCAGGTGACCTATTATCCCGCAGATATAACAAGTGACGGGCTTCCTGGGATACGTGCCGGTATTAGGGTATGATCCTTGTGGAATCCTAACTTCTTTTTGATTTTTTTCTCCTCCAAAATTTGGTTTATAAGTTCCTTTTGCTGCTGCGAACTTAAAGGGCTTCTTCTGTAAATGCCTGGGTAGCGGCCCATTTTTCTTTGGGGAGGGAGCCTTCTCTTTCTTGTACTCACTAGGATATAACCGATGATTTACCGCGTGGAGGTCAGCCTCGTCCAGGCACTCGTTGAAGGTAGAAGCTTTTCGGTCCTTAACGAATGCACGGATTTCCTGGGGTAGTGTACTTAGTAACTGATCTCTAAGCATGAAGTCGACGACCGCAGCGACTTCGTTCTCTACCCCTTCTGACTCTATCCAAAACTGTAGGCTTCGACGAAGCTCAAAGCCAAAATGTTTGTATGTTTGTCCAGGTCTTATACGAGACTGCCTGAACTTCATCCTATATTCTTCCGGGTTAAGGTTTGTAGCTGAGAGAAGTTCGGCTTTGAGAGTGGAATAGTCCACAGTCGCTTCTGAGGGCAAAGATACGAATATCTCTCTCATCCTACGATTGAGTAGCGGTAACAGTCTGGCGACCCCATCTTCTTCTAGGTCCCAATTATTGACTTCAAATATTTTCTCAAAATGGGAGAGATATGAGCATAAATCTTCTTCGTCCTTGTACTCCGGGAGTTTCATGCTGGCCGCTGGTGACACTCCTGTTTTGGATGACACTGACTGCACCTCTAACTGGTCTTTACTAAGAGCTCTTTCGTGGGCCCTTATCTTCTCTCTTTCATCAGCTTCCATTTTCGTCTTTTCTGCTTCCATTTTCATCTTTTCTCTTCTTTCTTCTCTTTCGTTTCTCTCTTTCTCCTGAATAAACGAACTCAGATCGGTTCCTTCCAGTCCGAGGCTTTGACCTTGCTTCCGATAAAGGTCAAACAATGCCATCGCGCTTATGTCAGTCATCTACCTTGTTTTTAATCAAGCCTGACCTATTCCACCACCGAAACTTACCACTTGGCCTAACAATTACCTTTAGATGGTATCCACCTCTAACTTTACCAATTTCCCACTCGTCAAATATCCTATTATTCCTGGTGTTCCTTTTATGTGTTAGCTCTTCCTTAAATAGACACTATTGGGTTCTTTCTAATATAAAACCTCTAGACCTGACACCACTTTTATTATATGTCGTAGAATGACCCTTGGCTTTGTTCACTCTACGCTTTGACACCCTTTTAGTAGCGATATGCTTTAAGGGGCGTGAGTTACTTCTATGATGAAGTAGGCTTTGTTCTAAGAGTGCTATTTTAGTGGTTTAGTCCTTAAGGAAGAGCTAAATTTAAACACATAAGGATAAGAGGAAACACCAGAATCTACCAAAAATAAACATGTATTTTAAATTAAATATTACAAACCAACAGTAAAAACATTTCTATATTTGGCCTCAAATGACAAAATATAAACAAGTAGGCTTCCGATAAACAAACCAATTGCCAATTAGTATTTTTATCACGACCCTATTTGTTTAGCCTAAAACATTAAATTGATGTACTGTCATCTACAAACACATATGACCTAGGTTCAAGAATAATGGTTTCTACTCTCCTTTAAAACGTGGGACGTACTAAACTTCTACTATCGTAATAGAGATATAAATGTTATTGTTAACTTACAGGTAGGTATTAGGGATTGCCGGATGTCGCTGGAGGACTTATCTCTCGCTTTGAAGTGTTGCTTCGTCGCTGCTTGAATTTTCGAGGAGGGATTGCTTGTCGCCTGTGCCGGGTGATGATTCTTCAACGTAATTAAAGAACGGGAGCTCGTTGGGGCAGGGTTCTTCTCCTCTCACTCTTTCGGTGCTTGAGATGTGAGATTCACTCGAGTGTGAGCGGCTTTGCTTTTCTTCAGTCGGGCTTCTTTGCAGACGGAAAAGGCTTCTTCGGTATGGCACCGATATAAAACTTGACTAATTAGGTTAATACGGCCCTGAAAGGGGGGGATCGATTTTCTCAATCTGATCCTATCGTTTCTCACGGAAATAGTCTTGTATGGCTGAAGGATCGATCTTTACGAACTAATCTTTCTTCTGGCGAATCGACTTCTAATAATCTTCTTGTCTAGCCGATGGATCGATCTTCACGACCTAATCCTACTCTGGCGTATCGACTTCAGATAATCCTCTTCTCTTTCTTTGCGGGGCTTATATATAGGCGGATTGCCGCCCCATCTAAAGGGGGAAGTGACCAGGCCACAGATGCAAAAGGGGGGGGAGCGAATGGTGAGTTAGCATCTGGGGAGAGCGAGAATTCCTGAGGTGGCACTGGGGTGCCCAAGTCAGCTCGCAAATTATGGGCTCGTAACCGCACCGCTACTTGGCGTGCCTTCTGACTCGCACCGTTTTTTTTTCCTAACCACGGGTTTATGGGTCTCGTAGGTCATGCGATCGTTAGAGCGTCGTTTAAGGACCTTAGGTGGTCGCCTTCAAACATATGTTAGCTCCAACTGCCCACAGCGGCGAGGAGATCACACATGGTAAGCATTTTCGCCGGCTACCTTTCCCACGCTTCTCCTCATGAAGGGAGGGGGGCTTGAATGTACCTATACTCCTCCAGGAGGCTTAATGTAGCCATTTCTCCACACTTGGCATTCGCCAAGCCCTTACAGGTATTCTTAAACACGTGTTTATTAAAATGTGCTTTGAAGTTACTATCTACAATGATATTACACTGAGACTTTTAGAAGTCACTTCAACCTCCTATATTGTGTGAAATTTGTAGGAGTACTTGGAAGAAGTTTTTAACAATGACTGTGAAGCAATATATACCTCCCCCCCCCTCCTCCCAAGTGAGCCTCTGGTTGTTAACCACAGCGTCCTGGCAGTGTATACACCTAGCCCTACCACTCAACCACCTTCCTCTCGCCCCTCGTCTCGAAAAGAAACTGAAAGGTTAAAGCAGCAATATTTCTCCTAAGAGCAGGTATTTAATTTCACCTCAGCTGCGAAATTGCAGGAGCGTCTCTTTAAAGCCAGAAGGTCCCTCAGGACCAGAGGTACGACGTCCTGAAAAAAAGCCGTGGAAGGAGGAGACTTCATGCGGTATGTCCACGCATCTCCCCACCCCTTCCTGCCCTACCCCAGTGGGGTGACGACGTATAAAAGCAAATATCTTTGAAAAAACGAGGTAGATTACGTTAGTCATCAAGGCGACGAAGTCCCCGACAAGAGGCTGGACTACCAACAGAAGGGACAAAGAAGAAGCTCATCCGAAGCTAGTTCTTGATGATCACACCATACTTTAAGTTAACTTGATCAAGTTCAACTTACTCTCGTCAGAGAAACCCCCCTATTCTGGTATATCCCAAAGCACCGAGGTAGTCCTCGACCTTGAGGAATACCGGAACTAAGAAGAAGCTCATCCTCGAGCTAGTTCCTGGTGGTCACACTGAACTTTAAGTTGAATTGATTTAAGAATCAAGTTCAACTTACTCTCGTCAGAGAAGCCCCCTTATCCTGGTGTAGCCCAAAGCGCCGAGATAATCCTCGCCCTTGAGGAATACCGGAACTAAGAAGAAGCTCATCCTCGAGCCCATTCCTGGTGGTCACACCGAACTTTCAGTTAACTTGATTTAAGAAGCAAGTTCAACTTACTCTCGTCAGAGAAACCCCTCTATCCTGGTGCACCCCAAGCACAGAGATAGTCTTCGCCCTTGAGCAAGACCCTCGAGTGAACTCCCTTCAGCACTTCCTTGAGTTAAAGCATTCCCGCATTGGCTCATCGCTAGCTAGTGCAAATTATTCCTCAGAGTAATCCGAAGAGACGAAAGAAACATTCTTTCACTGCCCCCTGGTGAGATCATTTCCTACCGAAGGCGTGACTCTCTCCAGCTGTCACACGCGTCAAAGGCCTCCGTGGCTTTAAAGCTATTTCGCCTGGACGGAAACATCTGGACAAGCGGTACGCATCATCCAGACAACAACATTCCTGAGGTGAAGTAACGATTGAGTTCAAGGTCAGACTCAAACCCGATTCTAGTAGGAAGTTATAAAGATATTTAAACCCCGGTATCCTTTTCTGTAAATTCCGTTTGCATTTTTTATCTTAAAGTGAGGTGTGGGTCAACCATCACTATAATTTCAAGTATGTCATTTTTGAAAGCCTCACTTAAATTTATTGGTCATTTCTGTGCATTTAATGTGTCAAATTTCGTTGGTTTATGTTTTTTTGTTTTAATTAAAGTTTTAGTTTTGGAACAAATTTTTATTCAATCCTCGAAACGCTAAGCAAGGCACTAGGAACCCTCAAAGTTTAAAGAAGTAATAATCAAAATATATAGCACTCTTAGAGATAAAACGTAATCCAGGAGTTTTGAAGTACGTAAACAACCCTTACGTACGAACTCCAGCCATCACTCGGTCCTTCCTATACTACGACAATGACAATGAATTCTGCATTGAGGAATCTGAGATCTGGTTGTGAGGCAACCAGAAACTTGGAGGGATTTGCAGAAATTGGTAGAATACCATGAAGAGAAGTGACTATTGATGCTAAAGGACCTTCTCAAGGAGTAGGCAGAGGAATTGGCAATATATATTTCTTCACCAGATGATGATAAGGAAGAGGTGCGCACAGTTAAAGTTCCACTGTTCTACTTAGAAAAAATGTTTTCCATATTGTCTAAGATGTAGTGGGAGCCAGGCATCCCGATATTGCTATGGTGAATTAGAATATTAACTCTTTTATTAAAAATGTGTTTGCCTACTTTAGGGAAAAAAAACATGAAAAGTAAGGCTAAACAAATAACATTGAACATTTTTTTTTCTAAAAAAAGGATTAAAGACACCAGAATTTGAATTTGAGTTTCCTTACAGACAATAATCCTATGCACTAAAACCCCTTACCCTCTGCAACTTCAACTTATCTAAGCGAACTCTACTGTCATGGGCAAATGTTTTGAGACTAATATCTATTTTTAGTTTTTTCATTCGCTTCTAAAATTTATGTGATAGGAATAATTATTCCAATGTTTAAATCATTTTGGGTTTATTAAAAAAAAAGTTTGCTTTTCAAAAATAGTAGGAAAAAACGAGTGAATTCTTTCACTGAATCCAAAAATCGCGCTCTGGTCATGTTCTTTCAGGAGGTGAGTTTCAGTCCCTAGAGCTTTGCTATTCAATCTAGAGGGTAAAATGACAACAAATTTGGGTTAAATGACTGGTGTTGTTTACTTATAATCTATATTGTAATCATTTTGGCAAAAAATATATGTTAAAATCTTTTCAATTCCCCCTCAAAAGCAAGTAAAGCATTGTTGTTCTGTACCAAAGTGGCCTGAAATGGAGGGAAATACTGGCTAAAGGTATTGAGGAGTAACATCTTTAAGATCATTAATGACTTTAAAAAGACTAGTTACACTCCTGTGAAGATATCTTGTGGACGCCCAAGAGCTTCAAATGAATGCCAAAATCACCTGGTAAGGTCCTAACTTACCAACTTAAAGAACAGGTTTTATCCAGAGCCAAGCTTGTTCACGATTCGAAAAAAGCAACTGTGATTGCTTCAGTGTGCACAGTATGGCAGATATTTTTCGACATAGGTCTCAAATCGAGAAGGGCTTCGATGAAGCCTCATCTCACCAAGAAGAACCTTAAGGAATGGCTCCACTTTCGTAGGAAAGAGAAAGAATGGACTGTTGAAGACTGAGGCTAAGTGATATTCTCTGATAAAGCTCCCATCCGTTTGTTTGAAGCTTCAAGCTTGTTGAAGATCACTCGTTTAGGAGAGAAAAGGCGGAGGAGTACTTTCACGAGTCACATGGTGAAGCCTCCGGAGACTCTCCATGTTTGGGCTGTTTCTCATCTCAGGGAACTGGAGCATTGACAATTTTGACCAAGAACACTGCTATGAAGTTCAAATGGTACCAAAACATGTTTCATTAGGACCTTTTCCCAACAGTTTAGGACCAATTTTGGGGTGATAACTGTATCTTTCAGGATGATAGTCACCATTTCACAAAACAAAGGGAATGACAAAGTTATTGGCTGAAAATAACATAGAACTTTACGGACCTTTGCCCTGGAATTCACCATATGCGAGATGAAGCTAGTAGAGAATTTGAGGACAATAATCAAACTAGCGGTTGATAAGCAGAAGCCATTCAATTGTGACCAGTTTTAGGTTCTTAATGAACAAAAATGGATCAATATCAGTCAAGATATTATCACAAATTTGGTCTCCATTATGTCAAAATGAATTGAAGGAGTGCTGAAGAACAAAAGGCTTCATTAGAAATATTAACTTCGTTCATCAATTAACTGTATTTATTAATAAAATGGGTTTATCGCTGTATATTTCACTGTCAAATTATTATACAAACACTAAAACAAAATGCAACGTTTGATTAGCTCATTAATTTTCTTAAATGAAAAAAATTGAGTTGTCTCAAAACTTTTGGGAATGACTACTTAGTAAATCTGGTTTCAATAATTCCTTTATTATTTTTATAACTTCAGGAATTACGGTAATATTGTTTATATCTGTTATTATCAATGTTAATATTTATGGTATAAAATGTTTTGGGGGGAGCAAAGTGTTTGGGGCTAGGAAGCCAATTATCTTTAATTACGTGAATTTCAATAGAAAACGCTGCTTTGGTTTTTGCCATTTTTGACCTACCCTTAAGAGCAAATTAATGACAAAAAATTAGGTTCTTCTCTCTCTCTCTCTCTCTCTCTCTCTCTCTCTCTCTCTATATATATATATATATATATATATATATATATATATATATATATATATATATTGTTGTTGCTGTTGTTAATAGCTCCCAAGGAGAAGATGACCGCTCCTTTAATAGCAGTTGAACTCACATAAAATACATCCAAGTGAGGTGGTCCCACTCCAGGGCTGCATCCAAGGGGAGTGCTTGTATCATTTCCACTTGGAACTGACCACTCTACGACTCTGTATAATAGAGCTGAAACAATGCCACAATAACCCTCTTAATTCCCCCCCCCCCCAATGTGTCACAGCACCATCTGTGGCGAAAAGGAGAAAACGGGGCAGACATTTTAGGCCTAAATAACCCGGATGAAGCTGTCGATAGCGTAGTGGATCCGGCGTTGGATTTCTGACGTCCAGGTTCAGATTCAATCGGACACAAAACTGTCAGCGATGTCATGAGCTGACTGCCCATTGGCGGATACGCCGTTACTCAGCCCTGAGGGAATAAGTAACTCCACACGCACCATGCAGATAGACAATCACAACACCGCTATCATTTCCCTCCCTGCATTTACAGCATAATATACCCGCTCTCTCCTTCATTCCTGAGCCCTGACAATGGACTGCTACAATAGGAATATTCATACCACATACCTGTGACGCGGAATGGGTGCCTTGCCCCATTAATGGGTCACTTAGGCATTCACCATCACTGGTCGGTGTCAAAAACATGATAAAACTCGTCGCCCCCTCCCCACACTACCAATCATAAATATGATTAGTGACTTCAGTTTCACCGGTGATTGTCATTCTAATCTTTATGTAGATTTTATTACATGGTAGGGAAATCACCTCTTTGACGTGAGGGACAAAGGACACTAAGGATACTAAGCTGTATTTTTTACGGTTCACATGCGGTTCTTGTACAGGGTGTCCCAAAATTGAGTGCTTATTTTGATGAAATTAAAAACTTTTATGAAAAGTTCTTATTGAATTATGTCCATCATGTTCAAATTGTGCTCGGCACAAACTTGTAGAGTTCCATGTACAGGGTGTCCCCAAATTTTAATTTGTCTTTAAATCCTTTTCAGAACCCTTTAATGGTGAATACAAAAGAGGGGATTTTTCTTGTGATATCTCGTATCACAGGAGCGAAATTTAATGAAGTAGGAGAAAAGTTCCAAAGAAAGTTTAGAAAACCTGGACCTACAGACCACGCGATCCGTTCACTTGTGAAAATAATTTAAAAGAACCGGATCCGTACATGATGAGAAAGGAAGAGGACGGAAACAGATTGATCCCAGCAAAACTGAAGAAATTCGACAATTGATTTAAAATGAACCAAGAACTTCGATGAGAGGGGCCAGTCAGACTTGATATGCCCAAGACAACAGTGCACAGAGTCTTGCGTTCAACACTTATGAAAAAGCCTTTATCACATTCAATTACTGCACTCCATTAATGAAGAAGATTATCCAAATCGAACAGCAAAGTGCGCAGAATTTGTGATTAAGCGACTTTCCACATATGTGGTAAAGTTAATCATCACAATTGTTGTATCTTGGCAAATGAAAGACCAAGTGATTTCATGGAATGGAAAAGAGACTCTCCAAAAGTTAACGTGTGGTTTGGAATAACCAAATTTAAAATTTCTGGCCCATTCTTTTTTTCATGAAGCATCTGTGACAGGCAACATCTACCTTGATATGTTCCAACAGTTTTTAGAACCACAGCTTGTTGATGGTAGATAACATTATTGTAGTGTCGTGTTTCAATAAGATGGTGCACCATGTCATTATGCTGGCTTTCCTAATCGATGGATTGGACGTGGAAGAGCTAGAGTTCATGGGTGAGCAAACTTTTCAGTGCAAAGGCCACATTCAAAAATTCACAATTTTATAGGGCCGTATTAACTCAAAATAATTAATAATTAAAATAGAAAAAATAAAAGTATTTTAAAGAAAATAATGCAACTTTTATTAGTTAATATTTTAAAGTAATGTAGAAGATTCACATGAAACGCATTTATTTGAAAGACAAAGTAACTCAGTATAAACTTTAAAGGAAACCAATTTTTATTAAAAAGTATTTTTAAGTTGGAGCTTTACATGAAACAAATTTGAAAGACAAAATTTACCTTGTTTGAAGAAAAAAACAACTTATTTTTATTAATTAATATTATAAAGTAGAAAAACATATTTATTTAAAAATAAAGTAACTGTTTGAAGAAATATAAAAACAATTTTTATTAATTAATATTTTAAAGTAGAAACTTTAAATGAAACATATAAGTACCTCAATTTAAAGAAAGAACTAATTTATATTTTAAAGTAGAAACTTTACATGAAACACATTTGTTTGAAAACAAAGTGACTCAATTTAAAGAAGAAAAAATATTTTTTAATGATATTTTAAAGCAGTAACTTCACATGAACCACATTTATTTGAAAAACAAAGTAACTCAACAACAGAAGAATCTCAATGACTCAATGAGAATGATGCATCTGTTTTACCAGTTTGTTCAAATTAGGCGTCAAGTTGCTTGTGTTGATCCTCAACACTGACTGAAGATTCTAGTCTGTGAGAAGTGATCTGTTCTTTGAATTGTTAACTTTTAATATGGAGAAAGTTTGCTCACAAATATAAGTTGATGCAAACAACACAAACATCTTTCTTGCATTTTTTTTTCAGATTTTTAAACTTTTCTGACTGCAGCCTCTTAAAAGATTTGTTGGCTTGCAAATCAATCAGTTCCACCTGCAGTTCTTCAGTAGCTGTTTCAATAAAGATGAGCTGAGCAAATCGAACTGGCCTTCAATTGCCCTGAAATCATCAAATCTTTTGGTAAATTCTTCTTCTTTTCTGCTCTTTTAATAAATTTTAAATTCTTTCACTTTTTGCCAGATCCTCACTCCACTCATTACATCGGTAAAGGAGGCAAGAACATTTCAAAACGCTCCGAAGATGATCGAATAAGATCGAAAGCTTAGCAATTTAGTTTGGTTTTTACCAAACCCATTCATTTAAAAGAGAGATGAATACAGGACAAGTGATCCACCATCTAAGAGATGGAATAAAAAAGATAGTTAGAAGATAAGAAAGTTGCCAAAGGAAAGGAATTAAGGCAAAATGCACAATGGTCTTCAACAAAATTTGCATTCAAGCAAGCTGCTACCCACTACATATATATATATATATATATATATATATATATATATATATATATATATATATATATATATATATATATATGCGTTCTCCAGATTTAACTCCCCTAGATTTCTTTACATGGGGTTTTATCAGAGCAAAAGTGTATAAGCAAAAAATTAGTAATTTAACTGAACTTAAAGAACGCATATTTTCAGCAGTGCTAGATAGACATAACTTCTGAAATGCTCTACAAGTTTTTTCGCAATGCTAAAGATCGATTTGAAATTTGCAGAGATACGTACGGAGCACATGTTGAATAATATAAATAATTTTTTTTTTGTTTTCTTTTTGTGATCATAATTGAGCTGTAAAAATAACCATCATTTTGTTTTAATATCCATTAAGAAGGGATTATGAAAATGATTGAAAACAAATTAAAATTTTGGACCACCCTGTACATGGAACGCTAAAATTTTGTGCAGAGCACAATTTGAACATGAATATAATTCAACAATAATTTTTCCTAAAAGTTTTCAATTTCATTAAAATACGCACCCAATTTTGGGCTCCCCGGTATTTGCGCACCCTCATTATCATTCCGCGTGGCTATTTCTCGCAATCTTTTGTTTCAGCGAATTAAAAAAAACCTACTGCGCATTGACTGCTTCAATGCGCATGCGTCCGAATTTCCATTAAGCTCGTGTATGTGAATTTAAAAGTTGCGCTTAAAAGAATAACATTTTTAGCCCAGGAAAAAAAACTAATAACCATATTTCTAAACAGACACTTATCATATCCCACTGGATAGGAGCTACTTAATAACATAGATTTCAGATGTAACCTGTAGTATCAAAAGGTTCTCTAATTGGTTAGAGTATCTTCATTGAAGAAAAGCGTTATTTATTCCAACAGATAAGGTGAACTACAAAGCCTTGAATGCAGTAAAAAATATCGTGTTTGACCACTAAATTTAAACCATGGGCGGAGGAAAATTCGTTTAATTCGTACAAAACTGAAGGTATGTAGGTGCATTGAAGCAAGCGCACGTTGATGGAACTGTTGATCGTTGTCATAAAAACGACGAAGATAAATAATGGAAGAACAAAATTACTAAATATACGCCATTAGTGGCAGAAAACGAGAAGATTACGTCACGACCGGACAATGGCGCCGATGGGGCGTGCCCCTCATCTTCCCCGTTCTCCAGATTGCTTTTAGTTTTGGACTCTATAAAATAAACAAAGACAATTACCAAGAAACAGAGAAAATAAATTGAAAGAATGAACAGAGATATTTAATAACGAAAAATAATCAAAATGATTGGTTACCCTTAAAAGCCTACGTGTAATAAGAGTCTATTAATCAAAGCATCCTCACTATAAGGAAAGAGTAAGATAAATGCACCTTATAAATTATAAAAATAAATTTATACCTGACATTCCCTGCATTACAGCACAAGGACTTCATAGAATCAGTCATAGTATACCCACCAATTCCGTTACATTCAACATTAACTTCCTGTCAAAAGAAATTACAAAGAATTAAAAAAAAGGCGGCATACTTAATCACAAACATAAGAAGAATAGAAGGCGAAAAATTCAGGAAATAATAGGAAGGGCCAATATTGACCCAATGAATAAAATCCTAGAAAAACGGACCAGAACTATTTGGTCGAAATTAGAAAATAAACATCCAGAAACGAGTAGGGAACTGAATATACCACTAAGGAATCAAGTTCGTAAGTCAAATCTTGACGTAAAACAAGATGATAACAAAACGGACATAAAATCCAAGCCAAACTTAAGAAAAAGGCATGAATATCTTACGTAGTAATAATATGAAAATAAACCCCACAATAAGACAAAATAAATTAGAACACACGTTACCTGAAAAGGTACATAAATAATAAACCATAAACTAGATAAAAAGAAACGCACATAATGACAAAATAAATTAGGAGAAACGTTACCTGAAAAGGTACATAAATGATAAACCATAAACTGAAAAAAAGACACCCTTACTATGATAAAATGAATTAGAAGAAATGTTACCTGAGAAGGTACATGAATGATAAACTATAAACTAGATAAAAAGAAAGATCAAAGCAAGAAAATAGAAGAAACCAAAAAATAAACTTAGAAGAATTAAAGGAACACAAATAAAACCAAGATAAAGAGATCAACCAGTAACCTGGCAAACCACACTCTACCTCAAATCTACACTTCATCCCCCTCCCCATCAACTCACACACACACGCACATTGAAAAACAAAAAAAAACTCTCATGCCATTCTTCTATCACCCCTTCTTCTCTCACCTACCATTACAGCCCGCTCGTAAACTAATAATCCATTACAAATGAGATTTATCTTCAGAGGTAGATTGCAGCTATTAAAAATTAAATTATCTAAAGCCGCAAGAATTTCTCAAAGCTTCGCTGCACTCTTCCAATCTCTCAGAATAGCTATTCAGGCTATTCCAAAGCACTTTAATTCAAAGCGACCAGTCTGTGCTCACATGCCTATTTCTTCATGGCTGCACTAGCCATGAGCCAATGCGAGTTTACTATGTCACTCCTCTCAATGATTGACTTTCATCGTCTCGTCGCTTACGAGGTCACCTTTGTGGTTTCTTAGTGCATAAATGAATCCAGTTTAAGATCTCACATCGTTCATCTTTTGTCCTTTATTCTTGGAATTTTGTGTCGCCAATCCTTTATTTCCGAAAATTTTTCTCATTTTATCTGTCAAATGTTTGCCGTTCTGATACAAAGTTTGTTTCGAGTTTCTCCGAGTTAGCCTGAGTTTCTAAGTACGTAGATTCAGTATTCACTTTTAATGTCGTACGTTACAACTAAAAAATAATCATTAGTAAACTACTTTTCTTTTCAATTATAATGGAATTCCTTCCCTGCAATTGTAGTTTAAAGTCCCTTTGTTAACCTTTTAAAAAATGGACTGATAAACACGTTTAATCTCTAGGGAGGAGACACGCTGATATCTCAAATAACGACCGGTGAGTTTATTATACCAGTTATAAATATATAGAACTGGATCAGCGTTGTAATAGTAACCACGACCAATCCTACCTCTTTTCTTTACCCCCCCCCCTCTTACCCCCACCTCTTATTTCCTCAAGACTAGCCTTAGAGTGGACCCAAGGTTTCTTTGTTGGTTTGTAACTCTGTAACTTCTAAATAGGTAGTTCGCTCTGTTTCCATTTTTCTCTCTGTTTTGCTCCCTTGTTGTTGCATAAGAAAATGTATCCTATCTTCTCTCAAATTTGATCTTTTAATCTACTTCTATTATTTCAATAAAACTATTGTTCGTATTTTTTTTCTGAAAGACTCATGTTCAGTTTGTGAGATTACCGCGTGTTAATTCTGTTAGCATTAACTGAACTTTTATGGATTTGAGAAAAATAATACGATGCCGTCTGGAAAGAGACGATGGTTAAATATAATTGCCTTAATTTCCATTCACATTTTTTCCCAATTTAGTCATTAAAGTCTATCTCATCGAACAGCTCTATAAAAATTATGTGAAGGCGGAGAAATAGTTTTCTTGTTTTACTCGTCCTATTCCCCCAATCCTCTCTTTTACCGGGTACAACCTACATAACAATGTTGTTTGACTGTATATGTGAGAGAGGAGGCCAATTTAGGACTCACTAACTCTTAATGTTTGTACCATCCTTGTTAGGGAGCAGGTGTTGATTGATCTTTTCCAATGTTTACTTCACTGTAATAAGAGTTGAACAGAGTGAAATATTTACTTCGATAACCAACCTGTTCTGGATACAAATTAAAAAATTCATTTGCTAGTTTTTGTTCGTTTTTTTACTACGACTTGAGTTTAATATGCTGCTGATATTAAACTGCTTGACTAGCAGCTTCTTCGTTAAATTTGGCTAGAAATATGATTTGGAACGCATTTATTTTGTTTTGGTTTGCTAAATTTAAACGTGATTGACGCTCTCTTCCTTATCAACGTGACTCTTATTTTAGATCAATTTTAATCTTCATCTTCAATAATCCCTACCGATGTTGAAAAGGTTGATAGAGGTTGCTTGGATTTAAAGTTTGGCTGATGAAGGGGGTGTAATCGATTTCCATTCGATCGATTTCGTTCCATCCTTTTTATTTATTTTGACAAAGGAAATTCCTAGTGTAAAGATGTGGAGATCTTAGGTAATGAGTTACCATTCTACCCCTTGGGTTTCGAATCCTTGTTATTTTCAAAGACTTGTACAAATGACGCCATTAAAATAGTTCCGCGGCTCTTGTGAAATATTGTTATCAAGTTTCCTTGTTCAGCCTTTCTTCACTGGTGCTAAGCGACACTGTTAAGAGTTATTTCGAAACGTCTCTTAAAGGGAATTGGACTGTGGCTTAGTGGTTAGAGCAGTGGCCTGAAAAGAAGAGTGCTTGAAGGGACAGGTTCGCATCATCACTATTTCTAAAGACGGGTACAAGTGTCAAATTGAATCTCCTGGCTTTCACGTTGAAACAGGTTAAGTCACTTTGGGTATATTGACTAGTCAGGCGGGAATCCTGATTTTGGTTAAACTTTACGGCAGCTGCCATACATTGTAATGGTACGTTGGTTTTGAGCCCACTTAAAGCGCAGCTCCACACTGAGATAGGGATCAGACGGTGCGAATTGTTCGTAAAACCTTGATGTAAACAAAGTTTTGATGACTGCGTGTAGTCAGTCTGGACAGAGTGCATTTATATAACTGCCTTTTAGATTACCTTTTGATACCAAATTATTATCGGGTTTTGAGTAAGTTGCGCCATTCGTCCCGGAAATCGTGGACGTGATCTCCGATCGGATAATGAAATGAACATAAAAATCAGAATGACAATCGCTAGTAAGCACGAAAGCACCAGATGAAGACCTTGTAGGAGGTGTGTGGATATGAGTGACTCCATAAGGGACACCAGCACCCCACGTTGGGGTATATGGATACGAGTTCCTTCATAGGGGGGCACCAATAACCCCCCGTCGGCAAGGAAAGAGTCTACAGAATAAAATGCGTTGAATTTACGTCGTTGAATGTCTCATTTTCAAACGGTGTTGATTTTGAGACTTTCATTAATTTCATTATCATTATCAACCGTGTTACCGAAATAGGGTGTCAGCTGGCATAAACTCCACCAGAAAAAGACAGTTTCCCCACTCCTTTACGCCCTATCAAACAACCCCTCCCCCCATCCCACCCCACATCCTCTCCTATCCTTTTTTTTCCCCCCCGCCAAATGAGCCGTACAGGCAACGCGTGAATTATTCGTCTTGAATTTATTGATTTTCGCTTTTTGTTGGGAATAGAAATATTTAATCGGTATTTTAAGAACTATTTGTACAAGTTTGTGATAAACTTCGCCTCTACACTAATAAGAAAAACATGACATTATATATGCTAAAGATAATTGATATTTTGTCGCAATGGAACGATATTTCACCTTGGGTGTACGCTAGTCAAGTGACAATGTGCACAAGAGTGATGGACCTGGCACATTTCCAAATGTGGCTAATTTATTTTAATTGAGAGCAACGTGGTACAACTCAGAAGGGAACTTCGCTGAAGGGAAAATGTGGAACGGATAGATGAAAGAAAAGGGTAGATAATATAATAAAAACAGTGATAAAGTTTAAATATAGCACAAACTTCAATAGCAAAGCTGGTCAACGCACTAGGGGATTAGAAAAGGATGTTGCAAACAAACACACAATAGTACATGGGTCAAAAAGTACGAACAGAACCCCTTAAGCTTCAATCTAGTATGAGAAATCTACTTTAAGCCTGTCTTGAATAAGATAAAGGATCGAACTTAGGTTTAAACATATCTATCATGACTGAGACACGGGGGTTCTAAATCTGGTTTGAATATATCTATCATGACTGAGATACGAGGATTCTAAATCTTGTTTAAACATATCTATCATGAGTGAGATATGGGGGTTCTAAACCTTGTTTGAACATATCTATCATGACTGAGATTATGGGTTCGAAATAGTTTAAACATATCAAGACTGAGACAAGGGGTTCAAAATCAAATTCAAACATATTTATTATGACTAAGACAAGTGTTTTGAAATCGAGTTTAAACATATCTTGACTACCACAAAGGGTTCGAAATCGAGTTTAAACATATATATATATATATATATATATATATATATATATATATATATATATATATATATATATATAATAAATGATATACGTAGTTCGAAATCGAATTTAAACATATCTATAATAACTGAGATAACACGTTCGAAATTGAGTTTAAACATATCTTTCATGACTGCGATAAGGAGAACGAAACCGTGTTTAATTATATCTTGACTTAGACAAGGAGTTCGAAAGCGCGATTAAAGATATCTTGAATGAGACAAGAGGTTCGAAGTCGAGTTTCAATATATCTATCAGGAGTGAGATATGAGGTTCTAAATCGAGTTTAAACGTATCTTGACTGAGACAAGGGGTTTGAAATCGAGTTTAAATATATCTATAATGGCTGAGATACGGGGTTCTAAATCGAGTTTAAACATACCTATAATAACTGAGATACGGAGTTTGAAATTGAGTTTAAACGTATCTATCACGATAGAGATAAGTGGTTGGAAATCGAGTTAAACATATCTTGACTCGAGAGACGAGGTTCGAGAGCGAGTTTAAATCTATCTTTATTGAGATAACACGTTCGAAGTCGAGTTCAAACATATCTTTCATGACTGAGATAAGGAGAACAAAATTGTGTTTAACCATATCTTGACTGAGACAAGGAGTTTGAAATCGCGATTAAACATATCTTGAATGAGACAAGAGGTTCGAAGTCGAGTTTCAATATATCTATCAGGACTGAGATATGAGGTTCTAAATCGAGTTTAAACGTATCTTGACTAAGACAAGGGGTTCAAAATCCAGTTTAAACATAGTTATCATGAATAAGACAACTAGTTTGAAATCTAGTTTAAATATATCAATCATGCTTGAGATAAGTGGTTCAAACTCGGGTTCAAACATATCTTTACTGAGTAAAGGGGTTTGAAAGCAAATTTAAATATATCTATCAGGAAAAATAAGAGGGTTGAATTCCACTTTAAGCATATCTATCTTAACAGAGATATGGGGTTTAGAAATCTACATTAAACCTGCCTACATATCTTGTTATGATAAAGGGTTTGAAATACACCTCAAACTGCCTATATTAAATGATATAAGAGTTTGTTTTTTTTAATTTAAATTGGGAGTGTAGAAACCAGTCGTGACCTCACTCGTCCTCGTACCACGAAAGGTAACCTGCGCAAAGCTCCCTTAGATTAGAACATTCAACGAGAATGTACTGGACAGTCTGGAAGACCAAATATTGCCCATGAAATTCAATTTAGCCTAGTTTAGGCTATGTTAATAATTATATAAATAAACAATAAATACAAGCGAATATCAAACTAAAAAAAATACCCAACTAAGAGTAAAAAAGAAAAGCATGTTCAGGTGCCAGAGGGATGCTCACTTGCTCAGGGGCACGAGCATTAATCCAAAGAAAAACAAAGCGATATACAATGGAACTTAAGCAGTCCACAATTGGGAGTGTAGAAACCAGTCGTGACCTCACTCGTCCTCGTACCACGAAAGGTAACCTGCGCAAAGCTCCCTTAGATTAGAACATTCAACGAGAATGTACTGGACAGTCTGGAAGACCAAATAATTGTCATAGTGAAGTTCAGGGAAACGCTACATCCAATGATGCTGTTTCTCGAGAGTGCGCCTAATTCGGACGCAAGAGAAAACGACTTGAAGCTGTCGAGGCAATGATAGTTCTATGAGACATTTATTTTTCTGCGCAATGTTTCGAAACCTTTGATTACCGTCGGCTGTTTCCCATCTAATTTTCAAGGCAATCCGAACAGCTCATCTGATTCCTGCCATGTAGTGAGAGTCGGGAAGAGCATAGTGCTGGTTTGGTTGCTCAGTCCTGGCACACTTTGGTGTTTATTTATCACAATCCATATAGCGTTTATTTCCAGGAGGTCAGCACAAAACAATCCCGACATCCTCCCGGCTCGCAGCAGAAGTGGTTTTGCGAATACAAAAAAGGTGGTGCATAGCTCTCAATGCTTTGAGTGTACTCACTGAGTTCTGTGGGTCTGTAAAATGACAATCCAGTCCCGAACAGACCACGGCGTGTAATCTTCCGTAAAGAGCGGTGAATCGCAACCAGTTCGACCGTAAAGCAAGGGATTAATGTATTATTGTGTTCTCAAGGCGGGATATGCAACTTCTAGATCGGTCGTGGACGAGAAGAGAGCCATTGGTGAACAAAAAAGACGCTGGGTTTGCATTTGTGAGTGAAAGTATATATTACACTGTATACGCCGTAAATGGAGCGGTATCTTCGCAGCATGGTCAAAGGCTTACTCTTTAGAAGATGTGCTGAACTACCCGATCGCCAAACTAGTGTAGGGGATCGAGTCCACCTTCCACAATTCACGATCGGCTGCGGATGCGTAAAACTTTCATCTGTAGTCTAGATTAGAACGAATATGCGACTCCCGCGTGAGTCGCCGGTCAAAAACAAGACCAAGGAAAAGATGCGACATTATCACATCCAGGTGGACCCAATTTAGGAACAAGTCTCTGTCGGTGTGAAGCCATAGACGGCGACAGAAGCGCGGCACCTTAGTCTTGATCAAAGAAAGCCGAAGCACATTCGTTTCATATAGCGAAAGAAATGTTCAGTGTTTATTTAGATTCAACGCTCTAGAATAGGCATATTGGACGCACCAAAAGAGATCGAAAGATCGTATACGTAAAGCGTAGGGAGAGGATCTTTCGGCAGCAAACAGAGTAAGACTTAGGATACTTCTCTGGGGTACGCCTTCTCCGTGCTCATTTTGATTGAGATAAGGGGGTTCGAAACCAATTCTTAATATCCTTCATAAGTGAGCTAAATTGTTGGAAATCCATTTTACCCCTGTTAATCTTGTCTGAGATAGGGGGTTCGAAAACGATTCATAACCCCCTTCAAGACTAAAATAAGTGGTTCGATATCCACTTTACTATGCCGTTCGTGACTGATATAGGGAGTTCGAAACCTATTTTAACCCTGTTCATGTTCTAGATAAATGGTTCGAAATCCAATTTACCCCTGTAGATTTTGACTGAGATGTGGGGCTCCATCCTAATTTTTTACCCCTCTCATGACTGAGAAAAGTGACCTCGATCTTAAGTGAGATAGAAGAGTTCGAAAACGATTTGTAACCTTTTTTATGACTGAGATAAGTGGTTCGAAATCTAATTTATTCCTGTCGAGTGGATATTGAATGAGATATGAAGTTTGAAACATATTTTTAACCTCTTTAATGATTGCCATAAATGTTTAGGAATCGATTTTAACCTCCTTCATTACTGAGATAAGGGGTCCGAATTACGCTTTAGCTCTGTCAATCTTCACTGAGATAGAGGGGTTTGAAACCGATTTGTAACTTTCTTCATGACAGTGAAAAGTGGTTTGAAATCCACGTTAGTCATGTCGATCTTGACTGAGACAGGGGCTTCGAATCCGATTTTTAAACTCCTTCATGACTGAAATATTGGGTTCGAAATCCATTTTATCCCTGTCGATCTTAACTGAGATAAGGGGGTTAGAAACCGATTTGTAACTTCCTTCCTGACTAAGATAAGTCGTTCTAAATCCACTTTACCCTTGTCGATCTTGACTGATATAGGAGGTTTCATTTGCGCACGAATCGACGAGTGAATAGAAGTAGCGCCCCCTCCCTCTTGGACGGGGCATCTGAAAAGTGAGTCAGGGCTCCCTCCCGAGCGGATGGATCTACATACCGGAGGCCAGAGAGCCTCTCGAAGGACGCCGAGTCATCTTCTTATAGAATCCCCAAACGGGCCTGGAATTTGGGAGGTGTGGCCCTGCCTCGCAGGCGCAGACTCCAGGGTCACGCGACGGAAGGCGGCAAGAGTTCTGTACCGCGTAGGACGAAGAATAAATTACAAGAAACATATAAATTCGAAGAAAGGAGTAGAATAAAAAATTTAATAAACATAGAGGGTAAATAAAAAGTAGAGATTATCGGAGATGTTAATTCAATCAATTTTTGTTTAATCGTTCAAACAGAACTTGTATAATCCAACGGGAGCTTTTCTTTCAGAAAGATAGAAAGGTTGGGCAAGCATAAGATGGAAAACCGACTATTCATAATAGAGAGGAAATAATGAAAAATACAATAATGGTATCATTTATTGCATGCCTCAATCGAACGGGCACATTTAGCCTTGAAACAAAGTGCGTAGATACGAACAGATGCACTTAAAAATACGCACTTAAGTTATTCCGAATCAGTGGACTTCTGCCACTAATTCGGGAGATTAGGGAAGCTCTCAGACTGGGGAGGTCTTTTAGGTGCTCAGGAAGCTGAGGTGACCCCCCAAAACGGGATCTCACACACTTTTTGTGATATATCCTTCATTCATTCACTAATCGCCATTATTTTGCAGGACATGACAGAAGCAACACCTATGAACATAAATCGATCGAAATAGGAGCTCCAGCAAAGAATATACTGCGTCAAAAATTACTACAGGACAGGCTCGTTCAAGAAAGTGCAGGACACTTTCGTGCATCAGTTTGAATGTGAAAAATTTCCCTTCAAGAGCAGAATTCAGGACTGGGTGGAGCACTTCGAGAACTATAGGACAGTGGAGAACCTCAATGCAGCCAGTGACAACCGTCCAAGCCATTCAGGACGCCCCAGAAAGCGTACAGTGAGCTGGCCGAGAGCGTGAGAGAGACATTTCAGTAGGGGCCAAAACACTCTGTGCGCAAGCGAAGTCAGTCCCTCGGTATATCCCGTGAAACTTGCAGGAAAGTGCTAGTAATGGATGTAAAAGCCTGACCATACATAATACAGACGAAAGAAACCCTTACAGCCTCAGACAAGGAGCAGAGAAAGGCTATGGCAGTCAGGATACTGGAGAAGATTCAGGAGACCCCAACTTTCCTTAACCTCCTTTGGACCTCAGATGAAGCTCACTTCCATCTTTATAGAAAGGTAAAATCAAAGAGAAATGTCTTCTGGGGGACCTCCAGATAAAGTGAGGTAGCCACCAAGCCCCTACACTCCCCTAAGTGCACGGTATAGACTGCAATCTCAGCTAGAGGCATCATCGAATGATTCTTCTTCGAGGAATAAGGCGCGACAGTGAGAGTCACAAAGGAGCGGTATGTTGAGGTCCTCAAAACCTTCAAGAGGGAGCTGCAGACCCTGTTACCGTCGCTTATGAGGAAGTTCTGGTTCTGTCAAGATGGAGCAAACTCTCACGCCTCAAACCTGTCCCGAGATTGGTTAAAAGAGAACTTTGGTGGTCGTGTGATCAGTCTCAAGACTGATTTTGAGTGGGCACCTCATCAAAGCGCAGCCCTTAGCTCACCCAGATTTATTCATCTAGAGCTACCTTAAAGACAGAGTGTATGCAAGAAAACCCAGGACCATCACAGAACTCAAGAAAGCCATCAGGGAGAAGATCAGAGCCATTAGTCAATCGGTTTGTAAAGATGTCATGGACAACTTTGTGCTGCGCCTCAAGTAATGCACATATCTAAATGGAGGTCATCTCGAACACGTGCTCTAGAATAAAATAACAAAGGTCCAAAGACTCTCATTTTTTGATATGATGTTTTTAAACACGATGAACTAGTTATCACCAAAGTTTCACTCAATCCTTGCAAAATATTAAGAAATAAGGCCTATCGAAAATTGCGGCAGGTTTTTGGGGGGTCACCTTGTAAACCAACCCATTATAAGTGATAATATAATGGATTTAGTTCTAACGAATAGGGAAGTGGGTATTAGCAATAGAGAGATTTGGAGGGGGGTGGGGATTGGGAAGTAGCGACCATTACGAAATAAGATTTAAGTTAAGTTGCAATGGAAGAGAACTGGCACATGGAATATAACATAAGTATTCATTTAAGAGCCTAACTGATGACTGCCTATTGGGAAAACTTCGCCGTAATCACGTTTTACCCTAATATTAGGAGATATTAAAAATGTGCAAAAACCAAATAGAAAAAATATAAAAACAAAACAAAGGCAGCAAACAAGCAAGAAAAAGAAGGAAACACGCCCCTGCATCGGTAGGAGGTCTGCCTCCACTCGGCGCAAGAACTTGCGACCTACAACAAAGAGAGTCAAATAAAAAGAAGGAGGCCAGCCTCCTCCAAAAAAAAAGACCGTAGCGGTAGCGGTAGCAGCTCCTCTCATCCCGATGCGGCAACAGGTAACGTGCGCGAAGATCACCCAGACTGGGTCATTCAAAAAGAATGGGACGAACAGTTTAGGCAAAAACGTAGTCATCGCAATAAGGTGCAGGCGATCGCTCCACAAATGGCGGCGTGTCCCGCGAGTGTGTCCAATTCGAAGACGACAGAAAGTAACCTGAAGCCATCGCGGTATTGGGGGGTAGGCAATCAACTTTTAGTTCCCTTCGACGTCTTCCATTATATTTTCAAAGCAGCTAGGAGGGTCGCTCTGATTCCTGCAACCTAATCGGTGTGTGGGAGGCCAAAACGCTGGTCTGGTCGCCCAGTTCTCGCGGACTTTTTGACGCTTTTATTTCCCGCAATTCCCATATGTCCAGAAACTTAGGAAAAGATAATCACGACATCTGCCCGGCTCGCGGCTACCGTGGTGCCACAGGGGGTGTGGAGATTCCAATGCTCCGAGAGAACTCAGGGCGCTTGTTAGTCCCTATAGATCACAATCCGGTCTCCAAACCGGGCATGACGCGTTATCTCCCGTACCGAGTGGTGTATTGCAACCAGCTAGGCCTTAAAAACAGGAAAGAACTGGTAAAGCCCCGCTGACATCAAACAAAGGGGATACGGCGTGGAAACCGCCTCTTTCCTAGGACTTGGAGCCATCCGTATACACTAGCACGTTTCCAGCGTGACACGAAGTGTGCTCCATTAAGGCCAAACGTAATACTCCCGCACTCTGGAAGTTTTGGGAGCAGAGACCTGACGAGAAATAGTTAAAGTAGGTACCTAGCCCTAAATCCAAAGAGCTTATGGAATGACTAGCGTCTCAAGGCAGCATAGGAACCGTCTAGATCGGCTACGGATGCACGACAGCCGGTTACGACTAAGGGAGGTGCTGGACTTGCGCGTACAGGCCAATAGTGCACTGTGCACGAGACAGACCGCGTGGCATCTCCACAACAGAGACAAGTAAGCTTTTATTGGGGAACGTGCGGAAGGCACCGGTCGCCAGGCGGAGACCGGCGAGGGGATCGAGTCACCTTCTACAATACACGCTCGGCTGCGGATGAATATAACTCGAATCCGTAGTCAAGTTTCGAACGAACAAATGATCGATAGAAAAGTAAGGCATTATCCGTATCAGCACCCCCAAGTGGTAAATGTTAGGGAGCGAAAAGTTTCCATAGCGTGGGTACAAAAGTCCCTAAGGTTGAAAATATAAGCCTCTATAGTGATGCGTCAGTCGAAAACAAGACCAAGGAAACGGTGGGATCCACCACTTCCAGGCGACCTCGTTTAGAAACAAGATCGGGTCGGGGTGGAGCCATGGATGGCGGCAGAAGTGCACCACCTTAGTTTTGGCTAAGGAAAACCGAAACCTGTAAGCTTCGGCATAGCAAGAGTTGCGGTTCAATGCCTGTTAGAGTTGACATCTCGGCCGCCCCCCAAAAAAGATCGAAAGGTCGTCCACGTAGAGCGTCCTCTAATGGCTGCAGAAAATCAGACTAAATGATATTACACAAAATTGCTGCAGTTCTAGTTTGAGCGCATGAAATTATTTTAAGCATTTTCTTATCAGGTTTGAAGTGCAATCTGTCGATCTAAAATATTGGTTGTGTTTGACTAAATGGTAAACCCAAGTTCCTTTTACTACAACTGTGCTGTTTTTCTCTTCATCCAAAGTTTTACTTTTTAAAAACGATTTCAAAGAGATGCCTGATGACGCACAAATATCAGTTCATTTATGTTTATCCCAGTTCAAATGGCATTTGATATCATGTTTCCCACCACTTGCAATTGAGATGCTGGAAAAACATTTTTTAGATCTTACCATGCTTTCAATCTTAGCCTCTCTAATGAATGGCCTGACTTTCTTTTTAAAGCAATCTTAAAATTAAGAAGATAACTAGAAAAATGAACTGTACGACCTCACGTGACAGGAGCTGAAGAATGAGTGCTGAATAAAAGAAATAATTAATAGTGAGTCGAATGACAAATAGCTGCATATTGAGTCACGATAGTCTAAACTATTGTAACTATTGTTCGATGCGCCGTTGCAAAATGTTGCTAAATCTATAATAACTTATGATTGCCGGACATCTTGTCACCTGCATTTCCCAATGCTAGATTTTACATTCTACAGCATTGGGTAATGATTTTTGATGGACAAAAAAAATCTAAATACTCTAAAATGCTGGGCGCCTTGGCAGCCTAACTATGCGGTACAATTTTGGTCACCATATTAGAGGATGGATATTGGTTTGGTTTAGTCTGTGCAAAGAAAGGTGACTAAGATGACTCAAGGGCTGAGGAGCTGATCTTATGATGAAAGACATAAGAGACCAAATATATATACGTTAGAAAGAAGAGTTTGAGGGACTTGTTTGAGGCCTTCAAGTGGGTAAGAGATTATAAAGGAGGAGACATAGGTAAAGTTTTTATTTTTAGTGAGCAGGGTAGGACATATAATAAAGAGTTTAAGCTGGATAAGTTTAGGAAAGAGAATGACAGAAATTGGTTTACAAATCAAATGGTAGATGAATGGAATAGGCTCACTAGTCATGTGATAGAAGCATCCTCTAGGAGAGTTTTGAGAATAGATTAGATAGATTCATGGATGAGGATGCTAGGTAGTACTGAACTGGGTGATGAGAACAGGAGCTGACTCGTATGTGCTATTGATTAGCCTTTTGCACACTACTTTTCTTATGTTCTCAACGTGAACACAGTCAACCAGCCATACACGATTAAACTCAGTGAAATCATATTTATATTTGGCAGTAATGCATCAGTCCTGAATGTAAATAAATGCGGGAAACGAGAGAGGAGGGCTAAAGTAAGAAGTAAAGAAAATAAAAGAATGAACAGAAAATGATGAAAGCACTTCAGAATTTTATCCTGATCGTTGGAGGTGGGATTGTATCAGGCAAAATAAATAGGTTCCAAGAACCTCAACTTCACGAAGTACACTGAAAATTATTAAAACAAATTTGTTCAAGAAATTGTTTGAGCTGTTTATATTTGTTGTGAAATTCTTCCGTTACACAAATATGGCAAGGACGAAATGAAAGACATAAACAAGAACGGTCAGTAGGAAAGTGGAATAGTTTGTTTACGTTTGAGGTTATTGTTAGCGTAGAATCTTTTGAGTGACCTTAAGTCTTCCTTTATGCGCATAGATGGCGAAGCGCTGCAGTTATTTTCCACAAATAAGTAAAAATTATGTTTCTCTCATTTAAAAGGATTAGAATTCCAGTAATGTGCGAAAATCTCCATAAACCTATTTCCTAACCAAATTTTCTATACAAAGTTTATGTGGTTTGGTCTATTCAGACAAAGAGTTTTCTAAAGTTAAAACAAGGATTCTATTTCCAGCGAAAGACTAAATAAGGAAAATATATATAACTTTCTCGACGAGTAGAAATATTAAAGTCTCTCTCTCTCTCTCTCTCTTTCTCTCTCTCTCTCTCTCTCTCTCTCTCTCTCTCTCAAGGTAGAGGGAGAGGTGACGCCCCCTTGTCGCGGGAAGAGAGCTTGTGTGTACCTTTGACTTTTCGAGCTATGTCGGTGGGGGTACCTCTTCTGGGCACCCCTGGTAGGGCTTTCCTTGTCGATTTGGTCGGAAACGAGAGTCCAGACTAAGTGCGTCATTCCTTCCTTTTTCTACTATATCTTTCTCCTTTTTACTTTTATCCTATCTCCCACTTATACAAAAAGAAAAAAAAAGATAAAAAAGCCTACTCCTATCATGTCACTCTTTCCCTTTTTTTCCTCTATCTACATATAAGGACCTGGCAGCTACCTCACGCGTCAGAAGAGAGACTTTGGAACCTCTATAAACAATGCCAATCGACGCTCACTGGTTGCGAGAGACTAGGACTAGAGGTGTCCTAGGCGTTGGGGCACGATGAATGGGATGAGGGTAGTGCCCCGTTAACCCCTTCCCTGGCGCGTAATTATTGACCGTTCCCAGTGCCCGTTGACGAGTGCCTCTGGTAGCATCGGTCTGAGGGGACGGCCCTTTGTTCCCAGGTTGGTTGCCAGGCCAATAAAAAACCTTGGGTCGAGTCTCTTGGTGGGGCGGGATATCCATTGAACGCTGCTCCGAGATCCTGGCCGTCATGAAGGGAACTAGTAGGAGTTTATTACGGGGTGTGCTCCGTTGTTCACCTGGTGAGAAATCGATGGCCCCTTGGGGGACTGTCAGTGCTGCTTGATTGGGAGCCACGGCACGCCGAGGTTTAACGACTCGGTCGGACGAACAGCAGCACAAGGAGCGTGCCTTCTGAAAGATCCGAAACTTTTCCGATCGATAGGCGGGAGCGACTCACGCCGGGCGAACTCACCACCCCCTTTCTTTTTTATTGAGTGGTCATAAAGTATTCAGAGATATAAAGTGGTCAGCATGACTGGAAAGAAAGGACCTGGTGCGTTAAAGTATACCTGCTCGACATGGCAAAAGGACAAGTGGTGCGTAGATTTTCCGAAGGGGCGTTTCTCAAAATGCCACCCTGGAAGTATCTGCACGAACTGCGTCCTAAGGGCAAAACTTCAGGAGCTTAAGGAACTTTTTAAATCTTCTGAGGAAAAAACACAACGGCTGGAAAAATAGGTGAAAATCCTCGAATCTAAACATGTGACTCAAATCCGTCGTCTCGAAGCCATCATTGCAGAGATGACAGCCACCAAGGTAGAGCAAGAGCATCAAGAAACTCCCAACGACGCCGATTGCTCCTCTGTTGAGCCCTCATGCACCGCGTCGATAGAGATAGGCCATCCATCCGACGTCCCAGAGCAAGCTGCTGCTGGGGTTACTCAGGGCGTCAAAAAGAAGAAAAGGAAGAGTAAGAAAGGAAAAACAGTAGATAAAACAGAAGAGAAAGTATAAACGGAAGAAAGAACGAAGAAGAAAAAGAAGAAAAAAAAAAAAAGTGGGGAAAAAAGAGGAATCGAGAGAGCCCATACTGAAAGGGAAGCCTCTGTCCTCTGAACCCAAATGCGCGAGGGTCATCGGAATCGGTGACTCCCAAGCGCGGGATCTACAACCCTTGCTAGCGGCCCGCCTTCGCACCAGTGTGAAGGTAAGCTGCCTTCCAGGAAAGGGCAACGGAGAAATAAGGGTGAAGGCTGAGAAATCTCAGATCTCTTAGAACTCAGTAGTTGCCCTCATGGCAAGTGGCAACGATCTCTACCTATGAGGAGGTAAAGTAGGCGCCAGGGAAAGATCCTGACCACGGTTATGGGAGGAGTTGACGACTGTGGGCTAAAAACCCGCAGACGTGTCGTGGTCGGGATAATCCGAAGACGAGGTCCATCCCACAATGCTCACGCGAGGAACGTCTCCATAAACCAACCCCTGGGAGATCTTTGTAGGGCGGAAGGAGTCTTTTTGTAGACCCCTACCGCACCTTTTACGGGAGAAATGACCTGTACCAAAGGGACGGAGTGCATCTTTCCTTTAAAGGGAAAGCTGCACTCGCGAACATGATCCAGGATGTTGTGGAGCGGACCCAAAAAAGTGTTGGACCCCGAGTAAAAGAGGACGTACGCCAGTACACTCGTGTTACTCCAGGAACGACCTTTTCTGAAGTCACGAAGAGGGAAGTGACCCCGCCACAGAGAAACAAAGCGGGAAACGGAAGAGCGTAGGGAGTCCTACAGTCGGGGACTCCCTCAAAGTTCTTATGTTTAATGCGAGGTCTATCAGAAACAAGTTTCTAGAACTTCATGGCCTCGTAGCAACAGAAGAACCTGCGATGGTGGCAATAACGGAGTCGTGGATAAAAACCTCAAGCCGAGATTTTGAAGGTGAATTCACGATTCCCGGTTACCAGCTCTTCCTGAAAGATAGGCCAGACAGAGAGGGTGGCGGTATGATGATGTATGTCAAGGATACTCTCAACTCGACGGATTGCAACATCGTATCCGACCATGAACTAACAGGTGATGACCTAGAGATAGGTCCTGCCAAATACAGGAACCTGGTGCTTTATAGACCTCCTGCCCAACTCGTTAAAAAGGACAGAGATCTTTACCAGCTACTAGAACTTGTCAAAGACAGAGTGTGTATCGTCATGGGTGATTTCAACACACAAGTTGACTGGGAAACCAGAAAAGCCTGTGGCGAGAACGCACTACTCCTGGAGTTTGCGAACAACGAGTTCCTCACTCAATGGGTGAGAGAGCCAAAGAGAGGAGACAATATCCTCGACTTAGTTTTCACCTCTCTGTTGGCGAAGAGCTCGTTGACAGTGACCACCGATTAATTAGATTTGTAGTCAAAGTCCCGAAGGCAGGGCCTGCAACTAGTAAATCGTGGAAACTCAATTTAAAAAGGGCAGACTTTGCAGGTGTTCGTGCTGGACTGACTGGTGCGAGGCTAGAAGTGTGCGATGTTGTTGAAGATTCATGGAATAGTTTCAAAACCACATTCATGAGTCTTCAATCACGTTTCATCCCTCTGAAATGTCCCCGTCGGTCTTCTTTTCAACCAAAGTGGTTTAATCGAGAAATCGGCCAACTGCTTAGGAAGAAGAGAACTGTGTACCGGCAATCGAAGATCTCGGGTAACTTTGATGAATACCGGAGGCTAGCTAGTAGAGTAAAGTCCAGCATAAGGGTGGCTAAGCGATCTGAGGAACTCCGAGTGGCGAGACTCTGTAAAGAGAATCCCAACGAGTTCTTTGGATATGTGAACAGCCGTAAACCAATCCGTCGAACGATTGGCCCTTTGAGAAATGAGGAGGGGGCATTAAAGCATTCAGATGCAGAAAATGCTAACCTCCTGAACGAAAACTTCTCTTCAGTGTTTACTGAAGAGTGTGGTCCTATCCCCCAGCCAATGGATTCCTACTCGGGTGAAAAACTGGAGGATATGGACTTCACCGAAGGAGAAATCAAAAAGAAGATCACTGACCTAATGACAAATAAGTCACCTGGCCCGGATGGGTTTCTACCTAAAGTGTTAAAAGAAGTCCGCGATCAAGTGTCACGGCACCTGAGCGCAATCTTCAACATGTCAATCCGGACCGAATGCGTTCCTAGAGACTGGCGTGAAGTGGAGGTGACTCCTATCTTCAAGAAAGGAGACCGTAGCCAACCGTCAAACTACCGACCTATCAGTCTGACTTCGATAGTCGGTAAACTCATGGAAAACATGATGGTGGACAAGATGACGTCGTATTTAGAGTCAAACCTGCTACTGAGGAGTTCCCAGCACGGCTTCCGAGGGCAACGGTCATGCCTGACGAACCTTGTAGAATTCTTCCACTTCATTTTCAGTGAGCACGATCGGGACATGGCGGTGGATGTAGTGTACTTGAACTTTCAGAAAGCTTTTGATAAGGTACCACACCGCCGCCTTCTCTGGAAAGTGCGAGCGCTGGGCATAGACGGAAAAGTAGCCGGCTGGATCGAGAACTGGCTAAGTGGCAGACGGCAACGGGTGGTGGTGAATGGACAGGCTTCTGAGTGGGTGCTCGTTACTAGCGGGGTGCCTCAAGGTTCTGTCCTGGGACCACTACTATTCATCATTTATGTCAACGACATGGACGGTGACATGGTTGCCAAGATTTCCAAATTTGCGAACGATACCAAGCTTGGTATGAACGTTGCAAAGGATGGAAATACTGCCCGCCTGCAGGAAGATCTTGGGAAGATTAGGGAGTGGTCGGACACGTGGCAAATGCCTTTTAACTTGAACAAATGCAATGTGATGCATATCGGCCACAGAAACCCCCAATCTCAGTATATCCTTAAGGGCACTGCTATTGAATCCACCGACACTGAGTAGGACTTGGGTGTAACAATCACTAGTGACCTCAAGTTCTCGAAACAGTGCATTGAGACGGAAAAAAGTCCCAAAGGTTGCTAGGCTATATAAAGCGCCAGTTTGGATATCGGAACAAGGAGATTGTACTGTGTTTGTACAACTCACTTGTTCGACCGCACCTGGAGTATGTCGTACAATTTTGGAGTCCTTCATCTCGAAAGGACATCGCGAGATTGGAACGCGTACAAGCTAGGACAACCAAGCTGATTCCCTCTATCCGACATAAAAGTTATGAGGATAGACTTGGGGAATTAGATCTGTTCTTGCTGGAAACGTGTAGACTGCGTGGTCAGCTCATCGAAGTTTTCAAAATACTTCGAGGGTTCGACAATGTTGACTACCGGGATATTTTTACACTGAGTGAGAACAGAACGCGCAATCACGGCTTCAAACTTGAACTGAAGCGTTACAACCGCAACCTCTGTGGAATTTTTTTCACCTACAGTATCTGCGGTAAGTGTAACGCACTTCCAGTGGAAGCTGTCAACAGTGAATCTGTTTACCAGTTCAAGTCAAGACTAGACAAAGTCTTGAAAAGTGGCCGTTTAGGGACGCAAAACAATTGAGCAGACATGTGCCCGCTCGATTGCTAGTCCAAAGGTACCCTCTTTGAATGGACCGTAAGGTCTCCTAGGGTACCTTCTTTCCTTGTTGTTACTCCTTGTTGTTACTCTTTCTCTCTCTCTCTCTTAAGACTGGCTTACCTTTGCACATTTTTCTTTACTAGATGGAAACCGTGCAAGTTTCACGTCCTTATTTCTACTTCGTAAATGTATTCCAGTTTCGTTTTTGTTCGCCAACCTTCCTTTATCCACGAGGATCCCCGACCGGATAATGAAAATAGACATAAAGGTCAGTATGATAATCTCTGGTGAGCCCGAGTGCACTAGAGACTGGTCCTCTTTAAGAATAGGTACCACGAAGTATGTATTGTGTTTTGACACCAAACGGCGTTTGGGTGGAACCTTCGTCCCCACGGGGCAAAAGGACTTGTTTCGCGTCAGAGGTATGTAGATATAGATACTCATCTGCAGGATTCCTTGGAAAAGAGTGTGTGTGCGTGTGTTGTGCTGCGAAGAAGCGAGAGGAAAGAAAGCAGTGTTGTAATTGTTGCTCACCTCAATACAGGGCTGAGCACAGCGTATCCACCAATTAGTAACCAGATCTCTCCGTGCGCTAACGTTTCTGTTCGCTCATGCCGGGATCAAACCGGGTATCACGACGTTGGGAGACTAAAGCCGTATCTACTAGGCTAGCAAGATTTCTAATGTATTCAAGTACAAGGAACTGGCAACGACCCTCGTCTCCACATAAGGCCAGCCTATAAGTAGAAAAGTTCTCTTATTTGCAAAGTAATATCCAGCCTATTCCTGAACATGTTTACTGAAGCACTAGATATTCCTGTAGCAGGCAAACTATTCCAAGCGGTTATCTCTTAAATGAAAAATAATTTCATACTATTTATTTAAGACCTTAGGATGAAACGACTTAAAACCTTTTTTTTATTCGAGGTAAACAAATGGTAGGGAGTAATAGTATCTAAACCTTCTACAATCATAAAAATCTAATCCAATTGTACAACAAGGTACCAAATTTCTATAAGCAATCGGAGGCTTGTGGATTTTTTTAAAATTTGTAGGTCAAATTTGAATGGAACAAAGGATTTATCATGGTAGATTGCCATCGTCTATCAATAAGTCTTCACGAGGTCCATTTTTACACTTTTTTTTCTTTCACTTTCTGCATCCTCTCATCTTACCTTTTAAAATTCATTTGATGGAAATGAGGAGTTTTAAATCCTGTGATATTATAATAGAAAAAAATAAGGTCTGAAACGCTCCCCACCAGCAATGTCATCATTTCAGAGGCGTTAAACAGAGAGAAAAGATGATGGAGTGAAGAGAGAAATGATGACGGATCCGAAATGTGTCAGATAATTCTTGGGGACCACACAGTCAGCTCAGTAAGGTAAAGGGGAACGCTCCATCAAATGGCGGTGCGTCCAGCGAGTGTGCCCGACTTGGAAATGACAAAAGGAAACTTGCAGCCGTTGGGGCCTTGGGAGATAGGACCATAGGAACAGTCGTGGCACGATGGCGAGTAACGTTTGGTTCCCGTCAGCCGTCTCCCATCTTCTTTACTAAGCAGACTAAATGCCTGACCTGATTCCTGCCATGTAGGCAGTGTAAGGAAGAGCGAAACACTGTTCCGGTCACTCACCCCTCTTGGCATCTTTGGCATCTTTTTTTAGCGCATTCCTTTCCCGCAATTCCCACATGTCCAGAAACCCAGCACAAGACAATCTCGATATCCTTCCGACTCGCAACAGCTGCGTCGTCACATATATCGCAAATATGTAGATGCGGATATTCTGATGCCCAATTAGTACTCAGGACGCTCTGTGAGAGTGTATAAATCACAATCTTGTTTCCCAAACGAGTTCGACGAGTAATCTCCCGTACCGAATAGTGTATTGCGTAGAGATCGACAGTGAATATAGACGCAGTGCCCAGTATAGTTCTGCTATCTTCAAGCAAAGTAGACCCAGAATGAAAGCCGACGCCCTATTCGAATTTGGTGTCATCCGTGTATACTGACACGGCTCCAGAATGACATGAGATATCGCCCAAACAGTTTTAATGCAATACTACCGGCGCTGTAAAAGATTTGCTAACAGAGAAATGGCCAGAGGTGTGACATTCAATGGTGGTACCCTGAGCATAAATAAGGGAAGCATCGGCACCAGAACCACATCAAACTCTCACATGAGTTTTCTGCCCTAACTAGCCGACCTGATCGACGAGCTAGATATAGGTTTACTAAATGTGGATGAGCTTAGGCATGACTGCCCAAGAATCGCTTCATTTTCAGGTCTCGGTCTATCCTTGTGCTCTCTTGATGCACAGCTTAAGTTTGAGTGAGAAATGGTCGATGACGTCCGTGATAAGGACCACTTTCCCATTCAAATATCATTTTTTGGACCGCTGTCATTTGAGAGACACCCCTCCCCCCCTCCCGGGGGTGCACAGACGCGGTGGCTTACACTTCTGCAAATGACTGATTTCTCTGTATGTCGTTGAGTTCTTCTCCGGCAACCTTATCGCTGTGAACCTACCTAATATTCCTAGAAGGTCTGCTGTTTAGCAATCGATCACTTCCGAGGTGTTCAGCCGAGTGTGAAACAACCCTCAAACAGAAGCGTTATGCCTACATGCGCAATAATCGCCGCTCGAACGACTTCATTGTCGGCGAATTTCGTCGATCTAGGGCTAGGTTCCAGTATATTTCGAAGCACGCGGGCCGATCTTCCTGGCAGGCATACGTATCTTCGCTTAACTTGAAGACACCTCTAGCGGAAGTGTGGAAGCGAGTCAAAAGGATTAGGGGCAAGTTCTAGTAGGACCTCCTCCCTTTTTTCCAGGAGAATAGTACCACAATCTCGAACCCCGAGTCCGTGGTGGAGGGCTTTGCGACCTCTATTCTAGCTGGGACGCTGCTCCGCTAGCATTCAATGTAGGTCTTGATGTCGCTAAAAGCCGCTCACTGGACCTTACATCCAGAGGTGGAGAACCTTACAACGACATGTTTACATTAAGTGAGTTGCGTTCCGCACCCGCTTCGTGCGCGAACACCGCCCCTAGTCCGAAGGATGCCCCTTATGGCATATTTAGACACCTAGGTAAGCGAGGCATGGTCTTTGTGTTAGATTTGTTCAAAAGGATCTGAACAGAGGTTATCCTCCCATATTCCTAGCGAATGGCTACTGTGCTCGCATATGGCAACCTGGAAGAGATCACTCTATCCCAGCCAGTTTCCGCTCAATACCTCTAACCTCTTACGTGTACAAGTTGATGAATAAATTAGGAAATGTTAGACTAGCCTTTTACAGGAAAGCGGAGGCCACCTGTCTTCTGCAAGTTCCACTTCACGTCAGATGCTCTGCTTCGACTGGAAAATGCCTTCTGCGAGGCCTTCCTTCGTAAACAGCACTATACGACAGAGTTTTTTTTATTTGAGAAGGCATATGAAACCGCATAGCGATACGGTATCATGAAGACTCTGCACACGATGGTGGTGAGTGGATGCCTTCCAAACTTTATTTCTGAGTTTCTACGAGATCTTCGATCCTATATAGAGGCGGAGGTATCCCCCTCCGGCCTAAATGAGCAGGAAGAGGGTTTCCGGCAGGAAAGGGTTTCCATTGTCACTCTCTTTGCCCTGAGAATCAACGGTATCACTTCAGTGTTGCCAAAAAATGTTCTCTCTACTCTCTACGTGTACGACCTTTAAATATTTTTTGCCACGGCCCAGAGTCCAACTCTGGAGCGTGGACTCCATCAGGCATTGAACCGCGTCCCTAGCTTTGCCGAGGCGCACAGGCTTCAGTTTTACTTGGCTAAGACTAAGTTGGTGCACTTATACCGCTATCCATGGCTTCACTATAACCAGGAATTGTTCCTAAACGGTGTTCGCAAAGTTTTCTTACTCTTGATTTCGACGTACGCCTCACCTCGGAGGCTCATATTGGCATATTTTGGGACTATTGTACCCGCACCATGGACATTCTTCGTTCCGTAACGTTCAGCACCTGTGGTACTGTTAGGGTTACTGCCTTACTTTTCTACCGATCATTTATTCGTTCAAAATTTGACTACGGATGCGAGTGTTATAAATCCATAGCCGAGCAACTATTGCGGAAGGTGGACTCGATCCACTAGGACGGTCTCCAGCTGGCGACCAGTGCCTTACGCACGTGCCCCATTGAAAGCCTACTTGTCGATGATAGGAAACTGCCACTCGCTCTGCGCCGTGCACAGTGCACTATTTACCTGTAAGCGCGAGCCCAGCGCCTCCCTCAGTCGTCAATGGTTCTCACTACAACCGCAACAGATCTTGACGGTGTCTATGTCGCCAAGAGACGTCACTCATACCTTGAGCCCTTTTAGGTTTAGGGCTAGGAAACTCCTTCGATTGCTCGTTGAAGCTCTTATACCGGTGTGGCCTCTGGTTCTGTCCAGGCCTCCACCCTAAAGGATACTACCTTTGACTATTTGTCGCCTCAACTCTGCCTTCAAAGCTTCGACAGCGCCGGCTGCTGATGCTTAAAACTCGGATCGGTAGCTGAGCTTCTAGTAAACCTGGAACTATCAAAGAGGAAGGCAGTAGTCTCATGAGCACCATAGGTGCTGAACGTCACGGAACAAAGAATGTCAGTGGTGTGTGTACAAGAGACCCTAAGGTTGCGAATTTGGACTTGCTAGGTGAGGCGTCTGTTGAAAACAAAAACAAAAGAAACGGCGCATTTTAATAATTTCTGGTTCTGGGTGGTGCCATGGACGGCGACTGAAATACACCACCTTAGGCTTGGCCAAAGGAAAACCGCTACCCATGTGCGTCGCCATAGTTAGAGATGAGGTTCAATGCCTGTTGGAGTCGGCCCTCCAGTGTTTGCATCTGGGTTGTACCAAAAGAGATCGAAAGGTCGTTGACGTAGAGCGTAACGAGAAATTCTTCCGCCAGTGCCAGGTGGTACCGTTGAATTTCAAGGCAATGAAAGTGGCACTGAGTACACTTTCCTGCAGGATGCCCTCCTTTTGTCCTATTTAACCGGAAAGGGCTTCCCTACTCCACTCGTACGCAGAATCGACGCTCTCTCAGAAACTCCGAAATGATGAATGGGAGGCATCGCCTCGCTCACATACTGTTGGGGATTTCTATGATACCGCCCCACCATGTAATAATATAAGCCTTCTCCAGATGAAAAACACCGTAGCTAAATGCTGTCTATGAAAAAAAGGCTCGTACCAGTTTATCCAGCTGGAACAGAGTATCCGATGTGGAGTGGAACTTACGAAGGCCGCATTATTCAGAAAACAGATAGCCTCTGATCCCAGGATAGCACGCAGTCCAACCAGGCACCATGTATAGCGAACTGAACACGGCACCAGATGGACTGCACACCCTCCCAGTTTGATGGAATAGTGGTAGAGAAAAATCAATCTGAGAGGGAGCGAAGAGGAAGTGCACCAATAATTTACCCCAGCCCAGTCAAGGAGTTCAATTCAACCCAGAGGCAGGGATTCCTTAATTTGTACTCTGTCCAGATGAGAATGGTTCTCCTTGGTATCAAGTGCAAGTAGACAAAAAGTTGAGGGGATAGTCGTGGAGTAAAAAAACAACAACAACAATGCTGAATGGGGGGAAGGCGAGGGGAAGGCGAGGGGAAGGCGAGGGGAAAGCGCACCAACGACTTTCCCAGTCCCCATCAGAGAGTTCCATCAACCGAGTGACGACGGGGCTTCCCTAATTTGTACTCCGGCCGGGGAGACCTCCAGCTCCTCCAGGTAACAAGTGTAACAGGATACACAGGGTACCCTCCTTCGGGGTAAACGGAGAGAAATGAAAAGGGGTTTAATAGACAAAAATGATGACTGGTTGACAAGAGAGAAATGATGATGGACTGAATAGACAGATGAGGACGGTGTGAACAGAGAAAGATGATGACCGGTTGAACAGATAGAAATGAGAAAGGCTGAACTGACCAAAAATGGTGACGGACTAAATAGATAGGAATAAAGACAAGCTAAACAGAGTGATATTATTGCGTGTTGAACACTTAAATCATATGAAGCTCAAAAGTCAGAAATTGTGACGTTGTTGAACAGGGAGGAATGATGACAGGCTAAAAAGAGAAAAATTATGACGGGGTAAACAGACATAAATGATGACTTTTGAATAGAGAAATGATGACAGGTCAGAGAGAAGGAAATGGTGATGCGTTAAACAGACAGAAATGCTCATGGGCTGAGTGAGCAAACAGAAATAATTACGAACTGAACAGACAAATGATGATTAGACTGAACTGAAAGAAATCATAATTGTACAATAACAAAGGAATATCACAAAATGAAAGGTTTACATGAACCTCTTCGCCCTATGAACGCCTTTGCGGAAATTGAGAAACAACTTATAATCCAACGTAGGGATCAGAGAGTTAATTGAAAAGAAGTGCAGCTAAACAGATGAAATAGGAAAAGTGAAAAAGGATTCATGATAACAAGCTCTGCAATGTCAAACCTTATCGATCCTTAATATAGAGCTGGGTTTTGTTTTATTAATCTCCCTAAACAAGGTTATTGCTTTGTTTGTAGGTTGCACTCTCCTGCACCGGGGTGAGGGGGACCTCCCCCCGCTGCTGGAGATTGCTTCCTGATTGTTAAGTTTTTCCAATTTATATCATTGTTAAGTTTTCATATTTTTATTTTAAAGTAGCCTAGTTCTAGGCTGTCGTGTTTTTCGGCGACTTATGTCCAAGTGGGCAGTTACCAGATGGGCTCTATAGAATTAAAAAAAAAAAAAATACAAAGGACTCTCCCAAAGCACGCTCTTGCACATTGAAGGGCAAAAATAAACCAGAATGCTTTTGGGAGATAAAGAAAATATCATCTTCTCCAACACTTTTCGCCATCCAGAACAGAGATATTAAAATGACTTGCGCCCCGAAGGAACGACGACACGCTACCAGCATTATCTAGGCTTCCCCCCGAATCTAAAACACCTAATAGGGTCGGTATAAAAATATGAGAACCTCTGCACAAGGCATTAAGAGGAATTATAATAATAATACGGTGTAAATATGCATCGAGATTTTGATAATTTTCCGGTTTGTGCGGAAATAGATTGGAGTAAATGGGATGACGCAAATATACTTTTGGAGTAAATTTGCCGTCTCCCATCTGGGACCCAAGGACGGAGCATATTTGCCTCTGCTTAAGTCGCTCTTATCGTTGCATAATCATACCTCTTTTAAAGATAATAGTGAAAAATGGTAGCAATTCATCAAATTTCACTTCCATTATTCGAAATGACCCCCAAAGTGTCTTTTAGACAAAAATAAGGATAGGAAAATGAGTCAACCTAAGAATTGAATACAGATAGCGTGCAAGAAATAAAAAGAGAAAAAAAAACGAATAACAATCAGGTTTGCTTCCCGTGACGTAACGATTCAAGATGGCGCCGAAACAACGTTAAGTTTCCACAGGCAAAAAATACAAAAAGGTTGTGGGGCGGTACATGGCAACAATTTTTCTACGCGTTTTCGTTTTGGCATGTTTTAAGGGCAATAATAAATTTGGCGGATTAAAATAAATCCCAAACGGTTTCGTTTTGATGCAGTTTGTTCATTTTGTTCGAGCTGGAACAATTAGAAAAACAGGATCTGGACTAAGGTGGAATTCCCAAAGGTGAGGTAGGCTTCTCTTTGGTCGTTCGTTTTATGGCATGAGGCCTCATTATCGGCTCTCTTTCCTGTTGTCTGTTCGGGAGCCCAGCAACGTGCCCAAAGATCCTATTCCTTGGGTTTTATTTACTGATTCTTGAATTCACTTATGGAGACCCAAAAACGATCACTAGGCTTCCCCCCTAAAACCCTTCCTACTTCAGGATTGGAGATATTTGATGCAATGTAGCAATGTTTCTTGTCATCTTCAAGTGTTTGTACTCCTACATTTGTACTCCTTATATATTTGTACTCCTTATACTTTGCTTGTCATCTTCAAGCCCTCACTTTGTACTCCTTATACTTTGCTTGTCATCTTTAAGTCTTTGTATTCCTATATCCTCTGATTGTCATCTTTAAGTCTTTGTACTATTTTATACTCTACTTGTCATCTTCAAGTCCTCCAGTTGTACTCCTTATACTTTTCTTGTCATCTTTAAGTTTGTGTGCTCCTAAAATGATCTGCTTGTCATATTTAAGTCCTGCCTCTGTACTCCTTATACTTTGCTTGTCATTCTTAAATCCTCCCATTGTAACCCTTATATTTTTCTTGATTCATTTTTAAGTGTTTGTACTCCTTTGTAGTCTGCTTGTCATCTTCAAGTCCTCCAGTTGTACTCCTTATAATTTGCTTGTCATCTTCAAGTCCTTGTACTCTTTTTAAATTTTGTCTCTTCTATAGTTCTTTTATATTTGCCTTTATTCTTGATTCATTGAAGAGGAGATTTGGAATCCCCTACACAATATGTAGTTAGGGCGAGTGTTGGGCTGAAAAGAGGAGAAGGGTTAAAAGGATTATAAATAATAACTCAAGAATTACACTACACCAAACGTAATTAGAAATGTAGTGGTGCCGCATTACAAGTCCTCAAAGTATGTGTGTATTAATAGTGGAATGTATATGTCTATAAGAAAATAAGGAGATAAACGAGGTTATGTACATGTGTATAAGATAATGGGAGGATGTTTGTGTGTGCATGAGCATGGTGGCTGTATGTGTATATGTGGGAAAGGTAGGATGTAAGTGCATATGAGAGAATGGCAACAGGAATGTGTGTTTGTATGAGTGCAGGAGAGAATGGGGATTGTATGAGAGAATAGGAGGTAGATGTGGATATGAGAGAAAGGGGTTGGATGTATGAGAGGATGGTAGGATGAATGTAGTTATGTATAGCAGAGATAGCCCATGTGTAGATGTAGGTGTGTTGTGAGAGATAATGTTTTTTTTAATTAAATTTAAAGCTAAAACCAACAAGGGTCTCACCCGCACAAAGTGTGTAAGTATAGATCTGTAAAGAAAAAGGAAGTGGAAATGTGTGAAAAATATATAGTATCACGTCCATCTGTGGGTGTTGAGCCCGAGGGGCACGCTACATAACAGATATCAGCTGCAGCATGTTAGCTTCTTCTACACTTGACAACACCGTGCGGGGTACACGCTGGGGCAAGGAGGGGTCGGCATTCCTTCAGCCTTCAGGTGTAGCAAGGGCTTTATTTCTGTTACACTATCGCTACCTTGGGTGTATATGTATAGCATGGGTCAGGTATGCGAATGCATGTGTGTAAGAGAATGAAGGAAGTGTATGAGATAAGGAAGGGGGCGATTTATTGTGCATGAGAGAGTGGGTAGTGGTGTGGATGTATGAGAGAATGAGATTGGTTACTGATGTGTATGAATGGAGGAATGTGCGTTTGTAGGAGATTGGGTGATGTTTATGAATAGATGAAATTGTATGCATGAGAGATTAGATAGTGTGTATGAATGGGAGAATATGTGTGTATGAGATATTGATTGGTTTGTATAAATGGATTAATGTGTATGAATGGAAAAATATGTGTGCGAGAGATTGGATGGTGTGTATTAGTGCATGAATGTGTGTCTATGAGAGATCAGGTTTTGTTCACGAATAGAGGAATGTGTGTCTATGAGATATTAGGTGGTGTGTATGAATTCATGAATGTGTATATGAAAGATTGGGTGTTGTGTATAAAAGGATGACTCTGCGTGTATGAGAGATTGGGAGGTGAATATGAATGGATGAATGTATGTTTATGAGAGAATGGGTAGTGTTTATGAATGGATGAATGTATGTACACGAAACTACGTGGTGTGTACGAATGGATGAATGTGCTATGAGAGATTGTGTGGTGTGTATGAATGGGGGAATATGTGTGCATGAAATATTGGGTAGTGCATGAATGAGGAATGTGCGTATATGAGAGATTGGGTGGGTGGCTGAATGAATGTGTGTGCATGATAGATTGGGTGGTGTGTATGATTGGGTGAATGTAATGTATTTATGGATGGATGTTTGGGTGATGTGTTTGGCAAAATAAAGGATGTATATGTGTATGAGAGAGCGGGTGCTGGTTACTTGTACATGGAAGGTGTGTTTGAATGGGAGAATATGTGTGCGTGTAGGATATATATATATATATATATATATATATATATATATATATATATATATATATATATATATATATATATATATATATATATATAATTCACCATGGAAGTGGAGTCAAATGATAAGATGCCCTTTCTTGACCTTTTAATCAACCGAGATAATGACCAACGAAAAATTCAAACAACCGTTTACCGAAAAAAAACTTTCACAGGACTAGGTTTGAACTACTTTAGTTTTTGTGATTTCGGATATAAAATATTCACAGTAAAAACTTTAATACATAGAAGTTTCTTGCTATCATCCACTTACCAATCAATCCATAATGAATTTATTTTTCTTAGGAAGTATTTTATAAATAATTTATTTCCTTCTGACCTATATGATAGAGTCTTAAAAAAGCTATTTGATAATCTCATTGCCCTCCCCCCTCAACCCTGCATAGAAGTTCCTAAAATGCCCATATATTTGCTAATTTCAGAGATGGGTTTTTTAAACGATACTTTTAAAAGAAAAATCCTATTTATTCTTAAAAGATATTTTCCCTAAATCAACCCCAAAATAGTTTTTATAAACAAACTATCGATAGGAAGTTTCTTTAACAGTAAAGATCCTATCCCTTTGGAGTTCCGCAGTGATAATGTCTATTTATTTAAATGTGTCAGTTGTACTGGAGCCTCTTACATTGGCAGCACTGTTAGGTCTCTTGGAGCTAGGTTCTCTGCTCATATAGGGATTAGTTGGCGCACAAACAAAATATTAAATAGAAAGGAAAAGTCATCTATTAGGGAACACACCATAAGCTGTAAAACTAACATTTATATTGAGAATTTTAAAGTATTGGCTTTTAACAACAACAAACATTGCCTAAGAACCCTCGAATCTCTATATATAAAACACTACAAACCTACGCTCAATGAAGATTTAAGTGCAATATCATTATCAATTAACTAATTTTAACTAAAGTTTGTTAGTTGGTTTGCCATTTAATAAACCAAGCGTCACTGTAACCTATAAGTACTAGCCCCTTGTTAAACCCACCATTCACTCTCTAGGATGGATCCGCTTTAGTAAGTACCCAAATTTACCGTTTTTATATTAAATGTTTCTTAACTCTTACAGTCTTTACAAAATTAAAAACAAAGTTTAAATTTATTATCTTTAAATAATGCCAGGTCAATTTCTCTTATAGTTTGTAATTAATTTCTGCAATAATCCTTAAATTTATTAACTAATTTTTGAGTCAGTCTTAAAGCAAATTTAACTGTTGCCAAGTCATATTTAATTTAACTTATAGTACTTTTTACTGATATTTTTTAATTGGTCACCTTTTAAAATAATGTCTTGTTGGCCTTTTTCAAGTTTTCTTCATACATATTAACTTTGTAAACTTATTCTAGCCTGAAGATGAAAACTTGTAGTTTTCGAAACGTAGTGAAAAATTAAAAGATGCTACATCCGTTTCTCGTGGCTCTGGGATTTATCCTCAATAATATATATATATATATATATATATATATATATATATATATATATATATATATATATATATATATATATATATATATATATATATATGCAGCAAGGGCTGCTGTGACAAGCTTCCTTCAAAGGAGAGGGAGGGGGTTTTCCTACAAGGCCTCCATGCCTTCAAAAGAAACCTGAAGGGGTTGTTTTGTTCGCACTTGCGATCACTTGTGCCCTTTATACGAACTCGTTACTTGCGTATACATAACATGCCCTCCCGCCTTTAGTGTAAGTGCCCTCGTTGGCCCCATGTTTTCCTTTCATGTGCAAATGCCCTCGTTGATCAGGCCAATATCCTCGTGCAATTGCACTTGTTGGTCACACCAGTTTCCTTTGGTAGTCAATTTCGTTACCAGTCCGTTTTCGATCGAAGACCAAGTCTTCGATCGGATATTGAAATTCACATAAAGATCAGACTATCGCTTGAAAGCCCGTGGGCACATACCGTCGGTCCTTTGTGCCACTCTCAATATATAAAAAAAAATTGCCGCCACGGACACGGCCCCACTGCGCTCGGGGGAACCGAACCGGCGAAAACGCTTTACAATGATTTAAATGGGAAAGAATGTAGAGACAGACCACGTCAGTTTTTTTACTACCTCCCCCCCCCCTCTCTCTTAAAAACACCGCACCAATGGGTTCAGTTTACCTACAAGTACAAACTTGGGCCTCCTTTTGCAGCAGCGGTGTTGTGCCCGGTGTTGAAGATCCAATTGTGACCCAATAGAAGGGAGTGGGGCTACTGTATTTCCTCAAGAAAGAGAGGGTGAATCGTGAGTGATGAGATTTCATATACCTCCAATAGTTTAGCGATGATGATGATGTACTCAGTTTTCGAAGAGAGATGGTATAGTGGAAGATATAGTGGGTGAAAAAAAAAAAAAGATGGGGGGGAAGATTTTGCCCTAGTAGGGAAGGCATCACTTTATTTTTATAGTTTCATTTTTCCTTTATTTGTGTTGTTATTTTGTGTGTTTTTAATGTCTATTTGTATCTTCATATGTTTGTAGTGTTCTTCTTATTGTATTTTGTTTCTTCTTTTCTGTCTTTTTACTTTTAGTGTAATAATGTTTGTAGCATTCAAGCCTTTAATAGCTTTTCTTGCCGACAATGCTATTTTAGTTGTCTGTTGTCTTATTTTTTCGTGTGTAAATGTATGGGACTAGATGTGATGTGTTGTGACGCTTTTTATGTGTATATTGGAGTGATATTATTTCGTGTACACAGTTTTGTGCTCGGGAACCGGCTTTTGCGTGGGGCTTTCGCCCGTAGCCACGCAGGTATATTCAACCTGCTGCCTGCTCCCTGGAGTTCTGGAATGACATCATCCGTTAGAGTGGACCAGATCTTTTTGCCCAGCTTCTGGGTGACGACATTGATGGGCTCCAAGCATTTCCTCCGATGCAGGACGCTTTGCCTGATTCGGTCACGCCTTCTTGCGTTATTGATAAGCAGAGAGGCAGTGTTCTGGATACGTTGGAGCCTTTTCATCGAGGTTTTATTAGCCGCTTAAGGCACCACTGCGGGGTAGATCAGCATAGCCCGGACATACATCATATATAATTTTCTGATGTTGGCCGAGCTAAGATCTCTAAACCTGTCGAGCTTGGAGATTTCTCTCTTCGCCAGGTTCCGCCTCTCCGTGTGGTGTCTCAAGTTTCCATGGTCGGTGATTTTGAGGGCCCAGGACAGTGCCTTCGGTGGAGTAGCCGTACCTCCTCCCATCTATGATGATGGGCCATGTCAACTCGCGGTTCAACGGGACAATTTTGAACTTGTCCCTGTTGGTCCTGATTTTCCATCGTCTATCGAATCGGCTGATGTTGTTGATTTCCGCTATAGTGTGGGCTGCCTGCGCCCTTGCTTTCCTCTCCGGGCACGGGACAATTTGTGTGACGTCATCTGCGTATTGCAGATACATCGTGTCCCTGTGCACCGGAGTTGGGAGGTCGATGGTGAAGACCAAGTAAAGCAGAGGACTCAGACAGGTTCCCTGAGGGACGCCCGGCTTTAATTTGAATTCGGGGCCTTTGTGCCCTTCAATCATGAGACACGTCCTTCTGTCCATGATGAAGTCATAGAGGATCCTTTCCAGGATTGGGTCTAGCTGGAGGTTCAGGATCTTGTATTGAAGTCCTTCCAGCCAGACTTCATCGAAGGCTTTTTGCACGTCCCTCAACACAATGTCTACATAGAACCTGTTCGCTTGGGTGTATGCTACTTTCTCAGTTAGGAGCGCCAGGGCGGTGTCTGTGCCCCTTCTTTTGTGGAACCCTTTTGTTGTGGGTTGTGCGCTCCTAACTCGCTTAGTTGAGCTTGTAGCCTGTTCGCTAAAATCTTTTCAAAGATTTTACCCTGCATCTCAAGAAGGAGACGGGGTGATAGCTTGCCACCTGGTCTGGGGGCTTGTTTCCCTTTGGGATAAAGATGATTTTGGCCATCTTGTATCCATCCGGGAAGTAGCCTGTATTCAGGGCGGCATTTATCGTGTTTTCCAATCCCTGAATAATTTGCCTTGGGGCATTTACGAGGTTATTTTTCGTAATCCCAGACCAGTCTGGAGCCCCCTGCTTGAAGGACCTTATGGTGTTCAAGGTCTCTTATACAGTTATCGGGCATCCGTGGTCAGCCATCACTCTTTCCTGTGATACTCACGGATGGAGGTGGGTTCTATGTATCATTGTGCCGAGGTCGTCGAACAGTTGGTCTTCGAAGTCCTTGTCGAAGTCGTCGTTCTCCCCCGGTGATATAGCGAAAATCGTTTGCCAGTGCGATCTAAATCTTCCTTCGAGAGACTCTGTGTCCTCTATGATGTCGTCTTATTCCTTGATTTGGGTTCTGAGTCTGGGAGGTAATCCCCTAATTCTCCGGATACTATTCTAGAATTTTACGGGATCACTCTTCCTGTCCAGCCTCCCAATGATCTCATTCCATATCGTTGTTTGTTTTTCTAATATGATGTCTTTCATTTCCATGCCTAAATGTCTCATTCTGGCCGTCCTTTCCTATTGGTACCTGTTCTGCCGATCTCATCATAGATTGCTCTATGTTCTCGGGCGATTTCTCTCATCTCGTCCGTCCACTCAGGTTGTGGGAGCATTTTATAGGAGATTCCGGGAACACATCTCTCGTTAGCTTGAATGAGGAGATCGGTGATCTTGTTGATCTCCTCATCAATTTCTTCGAGATTAGCGTCTCCCAGATCAGTCGGTTGGTATGTACTGAGTATCTCTCTATATAGCTCCCAGTCAGCTTTCGCGTAACTTTTCCTAAGTGTAACGGGCTTGAGTATTGGCGCTAGCGAGATGGTAGTGAGAATCGGGATGTGATCGCTCGGAACCACTGGTCCGGGCTCACTGACAATGTTGAAGGAGAAGTTTTTAGATGTCAACACAATGTCCGTCTTTGTTGCTGAACGTTGTGCTATGAAGGTCGGGAAATCTGACCCGGCACTCTGGAGTCTGTCTCTTACGAGTAGCATCTCCAGGTTTCTTCTCCTTTCATCGGTGCTTCCGTAGCCTGATGCACGGCATCTGGCATTAAGATAACCACCAAGCAATGTAAATTTCCCACGCCCGAAGAGGTTGTAAAAGTTAGGGATTGGCAGGTAATCGCGTCGCGGTGGTTGATAGGCCGCCGCTACGGTCAGGTCTCCAACTAGGGTAGGTATTGCTACTGCCACGAATGATTCATCTAGACCTGAAAGTGTTTTATATGTAAGGTTGTTCCGGATCGCGATGGCAGCGCCATCGAACCGTGTATGGTTGTGTATGGTTTTTGCTGATGATTGTGTAATTGGGTATTTTTATGCTGTCGATGTTTGTGTAAACGCCATGTTCTGTGATGAGGATTAGGTCGGGATCCACTTTACGAAAAATGTTTCCGTAAGGAATGTGTTTCCCTACCCATCCGTTGACGTTAATTGTTAAAATCTTTAGTGTGTTGTTGGTGTTCTCCATGTTTATGTTCTGTTTATTATGTGTGTGTTGGTTTTGTCTCGATTAGTGGTTTTCGCTGTGTGTATTTCTCCTGTTCCGAATTCTTTTGAACTCTTCTTCGCTTACGGTGAGGCAGGAGTCCCTGTATATTTTTATCCTGGCCTCCATGAGCGCCGCTACTACCAGCGCTTCACGGTCTGGGGAATCATAGGACCATTTCGGTAGTCCCGTCCTCACTCCTTCAATGATTTCCCCCACCTTGGGGCTTTTCGGAAAGGAAGTTTCTTCTGTTCTGAAGAATTTGATGTTGAGGTCTTCTCCATCAAATTCCCTAACTTTCTTCAAATTCCTACTCCTGCTCCTGTTCTTAATGGGTTGAGAGATCTCCCGTTCGTCCTTGGATGACGAGGCCGAGCTTAGGAGATTCTTTTCCGCCTGCTTGAGACGTCTGGCTGCTCTCTTAGTACTCACTTCCCTCTTCTTCATTGCAGCTAGTATTGGGTCTTTGTTAGGGGACCTCTGTGGGGTGAGCTTCTTTTTTTATTTTTTGGAGCTACCCTCTCTCTCCTCGGTTTCCCATGGGAAGGGGGTCGCGGGCGCTTCTTTTTGATTTCCGATTTGAACTTGAAGGACATCCCCTGAAGGGGGGGTTCTCCGGAAACCACATTTCTGCAAGACCAGCCTAAGCTGGTCAGATTTCTTACGTGCGCATAGAGGATGCACGTAAGTATTTTTGTGGCGTCCTTGTCCTTATCTACTTTGACGTAGGTTCTTGGGGCCTGGCTGTTCAAGGCGCTTGATGAGGGGATGGTTTAGGCTGCTTAGGCATAGGAGGTGTTTGCCCTCCTAATACCTTCCGCCCTCTTTGCTTCTGTCTTTTTCCGGATAATCTCCTTCTTCTTCGGGCATGACATCGCCATTGCCCCCATGCCTTTGACCACAGTTTGGACACTTTTCCTCCTTGGCCTGGCACTCGCGCCAGCCGTGTCCTTTTTGGCTGCACTTGAAACAGGTTGCCTCCTGCTCCTTGCAATCTTTGTGGGTATGATTCTCCAGGTGATAGCAATTAAAGCAGATCTGCACGGGGATGTACTCCTCGCGTTCGACCTGCTCCCGACTGATTTTGGCGTTGAAGAGAAGTAAATCTCTCTCTTTGGCCCTCGACGCCATCTCCGTGTCTGTGAAGACAACCTTGAAAACGTGGGAGTATTCCGAGTTGTCCGTTTTATTACGGAACTTTATGACCTCGGCCACTTTTGCCCACTTCTGGTTCTTCTCTACTTCCTCCTTGATCTCTTCCTTTGTGTGCTGGCCGGCCCATGGGTCCAGCCCTCTGCACACGACGCTCCTGTGCGCCTGTATTTGGGGAGGCGTGGTTGGTTGGAGGTTTATCTCCATTAGATGCCTTACCCCTTCTTATTTCGTGAGCGTTTAGCGCCCTAGCCATAGGGGGCGAACATAACGATCTCTATCCCCAGCTAGAGAGCCAATCATGGCTCGAGGTTTCCCATCCAACCACCCTTACTGGCGTCCCTATAGACCTACGACATACTCGAGTTTCGTCAAACCAGAAATTTCAAACGGCGATGGTGATTCTCCGGGTTAAATATAACCCATTCATTACTTTTGAAATAAGGGTAGGGGGGCAGATCTAGATCACAGATAAACACGAAAATATAGCATTGGCTTACATTAAATTGCTAAAGATTCCCCCAAACTGCCAAGGAGTTCATCAGCCCCATTGTCCAAAATTTGGCAGACAAATGAACATCTTTAGCCGTCGAGACAATGGATGGTAAAGGCTTGAGAAAGGGACAAAGATGACACCTAGACCCACAGAGCGAGACATAAATTCGACCCAGGAGAAAATTTCTAGTACAAGGGAGAATTCTAGTCGTATCACACCGTAAAATTATTATTTTAAATAGCGATAAGTGACGAGGGTATATGCGTCAGAGCCCTTGCGAAAAGAGGGTATCGCAAAGTGATGAAGTTAAGGAAGCAGAAAATATGTGGATGATATACAGCCCGAGTAATTGCATATGGGTCAGGAATCACACCCAAAATCTATCGGTGTATTTGGCCACAGCTGGTAAAGCTGTGCACAGACCTCTCTTTGCTGGAGTTTGTTATAGTTGAAGTGGTACTCGATGTATTTTTCAACCCAGTATTACCTTAGTGATAAAATCTTGGGATTTATTCGTAGAAATTTATTTAATAATCTAATGGTATGATTATAAATTTCTCTATCACCCCTATATACGAAAGGATCGAACACTATTGAAGACAAATTATTAGCCCTGTTGAAAAGTGAGTGCTGGGGATTCGAACCCGTATACCCAAAGGCTGATCATTAAATGCCTTAACCTACCATCTGCATCCCATAAAATAGCGTTTCAAGTAGGACTAAAAGCAAAGCATTGTAGGTAAATTCGGAGTAATCCAACGGGGCAATAATAGAAGAACCGTGTTTGAAAGAATTCGGCTTCGCGCCACCAAAAGGATGCTAGGCTTGGGAAGTGGTCATGGATTCGTTGAATTTGCTTCAACCAATCTTACATAGGTTACGAACAAGACGAAGTAGAGATGAACTAACCAGAGTTCCTTAAAAAAAATGTTAAGCTTTGAACAGTGTTACCATGGAAACTTCTTTCAACAGAATACCACTAAGCATACAAGAAACAGTGAATTAAAGCTGTGCTCGATACAATTGACAGTTGATGAGACAGACATATTTGTTTTTTGTATATACCAGTCAAATCTGGCTCATAAAGCGATAAGGGATCTCTTAATTCTAAAATTGCCGTCTACCAACCACAACAGAATTCCAATCCCACTCGCGTCTACTGAGATGGAAAGAATAGCTGCTATATTCTTTGTTACGCGTGTTATTTCTCGGCGCATATATCCTCTATGGCAACTATTTTCTCTCACTACATCTCGTCCACTGCCCACGTTTGTGTGCGCTGACTTGATGAGTTAAGAGAATAAAAGCAAGTCATGGAAACTGGGAAGTCCAACTTAGTGTAAACATTCCAAACGCTTTAGAGGTAGGAAAAAAACTGGTTGCCTTCTAATGAAGACAAGTGTTGTAGGCAACGGGGGGGGAGCGAGGATTATTAATAGCAGCTCCTTGTAAAGTGTAGCTAGAAAGATGAGCGACGTGTAATAAACTTACACATGCCTATTCAAATGCGCACATATACACATTCAGTTTTCTTTGACCCACTTTGAGTCAAAGATGCAAACAGACACAGAAGATAATACATACGTTATAAATATATATTTTTAAATCCTCATATCTGTGGATAGAGGGCTAACAACTGTCCTAAAATAGTTCCATTATCCGCCTATAGATGGCGGTGCTGCATCCATGGCCCTGAGCGACGCTCGCTATTGGCCCACCCAGTGAAGATGGTCGGTTTTGTCCTTGCCCCTTCGTGACTGAAGATGCGTTAAAGGAGGGCCGTCATGAATTACGAGGCCTTGGTGTGCTCAGCGGCTGAAGGCCATTGCCAAGGTAAACGTTCAAGGTCAGGCAGGCCGATCGGGTAAGAAGATGGCTCTTTGTAGGCTTTTAAGCTTCCTCGTTCTTTCTGGGAATAAAAAGTAGGCCTCAGGGGAAGGGTGTTGATTGATTGCGATTGATTTTGAATGAGTCTAACAATGATGCGTGAGAGAATAGACAGAGGGGTTGGCTTATAAGTTTGTTTGTTTTTTTATTAATTTTAGGAGCCCATCTGGAGACTAAGAGAATGGGGGATTTAGGTGTATATGAGAGAATGGAGGGATGAATGTGTATGAGTAGGTTTATTCATATAAGAGAATAGGAGGATAGATGTGGAAATGATGGAGAGTGAAGTTCGCTCATACAATGGAGTGGTTGTGTGAGTTCGTACAAATTTTGAACACTCCTTCCTGAACCCAGCTTTGAGGGTTGCCTATTCTTGCGACCTCTTTATCATAACATGAACATATCATAATTTCACGGATGACAAAAGCCACAAGGGCCTATCAAAAGGTCATCCGCATCCGCCAAAACACTTCACAAACTGCACATCCTGTTTCCCTCGTGTCTCCTTATTTTGCCACTGTGTTATCTCTCCGAAGAGAGGAGACGACCTCGTGGGATTACATAGGGATGTCATTCCTACCTTGGTAGTTAAACCTATTCTTTTCAACTCTGGATAATTTACCCTCCTTAGCGCCGGTATTTTCGTTTGTTTTGTTTTTCAAATAAAACCACCCACTAGAAGATACCAACAAGGAAACGTATGGTTGTTTATTATGATATATACAGGATGGTAAAAAGTACCAATTTTTAAATTTTAATCTCCACTTAACAATCGCCGCAAGGAACTGGGAATAAAGTTCAGTTTTGAATGATTCGATCTGACCTTCAACTTGATCCCACAGTCGATCTAGCCTCTTAAAATTCGCCTTTACGATAGACTCGTGAAACACCTTTGTTGCTCATGTTTACCAAACAAAAATTGTAATGTGATTAAGATCAGAGCTGCTCAGTGTCCAGTTCTCGGGTTTGATAGAGCTACGAATATGATTGAGGTTTAACACTATTTCTTGGCCAGTGTGAGAAGGGATACCATTTTGCATAAAGACAAATTCATTTGCATTTTCACTTATTTAGATCGCATTTGAGATAGAATGGCATCGGTCAAGTATTTTCGCATCAATTTTATCATTATAAACGAGGGATGGAAAATAATGGTTAGATTCTTAGATTATGCAGACAAAGAGACAATTAAAGACTAGGAAATGTGAGTTCTCTCGCATGAGTCGAGATTGCTAGATATCTTCTTCCATTTTAGATTTTGCGAAATGGAATCCGATTTTGTTGTTTCTAGCATTACACCAGTAGTTTTTATCAGAGAACCAAATATTTGCGACTGTTTTATATGATTATTTTTTTTTTAAATCCACATGCTATTCATTTTTCTCACTTACATAGTTAAAGCTGTAATGGTCATTTTCTTGTACGTTATTAAATGCAAATCGTTCTCGATTATTCTTTTGACTGAAGCGCGTGACATGTTATTCATCTTTGCAATTTAATGCTCGCCTCTGCTTGTGTCTGGTTGATCTTCCAGACATATAAAATGTTAATTAAACATTCTCAGTTTTCCCCAATTCTGACCTACTACTCCCGGGACATTATTCGATAATGTTATTTGTCCGCAGTTTTGTAAAAAAAATGCGGCCATGGTATTTTTTAACAATTACAAACAGGAAACTTTCAGAATTTGTGCAATAAAAGTTGCCTCCCTTATCATTAAGCTTGATAATGTAGTTATCGCTCTTTAACAACCCCATACTTTGAAAAAGCAAAACGAGTATGATCATGTCAAGAATAGAGACCCTAATATACCCCATGTCAAGGATAAGGACCCGAAAAATTCCCATGATACATAAATAAATAACAAAGAAAAAACTTAACGTCTTTGAACTTCACTTTAAGGAAAATGAACGTACGTGAGCTTCACTTTCATGAAAATGAACGTACGTGAGCTTCACTTTCATGAAAATGAGCGTACATGGACTTTACTTTAATGAAAATTAACGTACGTGAGCTTCACTTTCATGGAAATGAACGTACATGAACTTCACTTTAATGAAAATCAAAGTACGTGAGCTTCACTTTAATGAAAATGAACGTACGTGAGCTTCACTTTCATGAAAATGAACGTACGTGAGCTTCACTTTCATGGAAATGAACGTACATGAACTTCACTTTAATGAAAATCAAAGTACGTGAGCTTTACTTTCATGAAAATGAACGTACGTGAGCTTCACTTTCATGAAAATTAACGTACGTGAACTTCACTTTGACAAAAATGAACGAACGTGAGCTTCACTTTAATGAAAATATACGGTATATTAATTTATTAAAAATATTTTTTTTAGCAATTGCGTTACACAAATGAATTAATTATTTTATCTCATTCCATCCTAATGAACTGTGTTGTAAATAACCTGGAAGAAATTCACGTGGGCATCGTCTCATTTGTTGAGTTTTGCCTTATGTCATCCTCAATACGATTCAAGATGTTACTTGTAGATTAACGAAGTGCACCGAGAAGTTGACGGTGCTGCGCTGCTAAAATTGATAATTATTAGCAAGTTTTCCCTTGGGTTCGCAATTGATCACGATGGATAAGTGATCCATCTCTCACCACTTTTTCGATTTGGAGAAAAGGGTTTCTTTGTCTCTGAAAATTAACGTACGTGAGCTTCACTTTCATGGAAATGAACGTACATGAACTTCACTTTAATGAAAATCAAAGTACGTGAGCTTCACTTTAATGAAAATGAACGTACGTGAGCTTCACTTTCATGAAAATGAACGTACGTGAGCTTCACTTTCATGGAAATGAACGTACATGAACTTCACTTTAATGAAAATCAAAGTACGTGAGCTTTACTTTCATGAAAATGAACGTACGTGAGCTTCACTTTCATGAAAATTAACGTACGTGAACTTCACTTTGACAAAAATGAACGAACGTGAGCTTCACTTTAATGAAAATATACGGTATATTAATTTATTAAAAATATTTTTTTTAGCAATTGCGTTACACAAATGAATTAATTATTTTATCTCATTCCATCCTAATGAACTGTGTTGTAAATAACCTGGAAGAAATTCACGTGGGCATCGTCTCATTTGTTGAGTTTTGCCTTATGTCATCCTCAATACGATTCAAGATGTTACTTGTAGATTAACGAAGTGCACCGAGAAGTTGACGGTGCTGCGCTGCTAAAATTGATAATTATTAGCAAGTTTTCCCTTGGGTTCGCAATTGATCACGATGGATAAGTGATCCATCTCTCACCACTTTTTCGATTTGGAGAAAAGGGTTTCTTTGTCTCTGTGGGCAACTACTGACATATACCCAACTGCTGGTGAATTAACTAGTATCTACTAGGTCAAACACCAATGCCCAGCAGACAAGGATGTGTTTTTTTTTACATTCTAGTCTACCTGAAGGGCAATAAGAAAAAGTGGAAGAGCGGTTGATCATTTCCAAGTGGACAGACACGACCCCCCACCTGGATGCAGCCCTGGAGCGGGACCACCCCACTTCGATGTATTTCGCGTGAGGTTAAGCTGCAATTAAACTCTCACTTCCTTAACTGTTGAATGCACTTCTAGCACAGGGGTGGGGTTATAAAATTTGCCACAGCTTCTCTCCACCAACTTAGTCCCTCAAGACAGCCTCACAGAAGGGGCGGCCAGGCCAGCCCTTAATTGTGGTAACGTTGGCAGAGCCTTAAATCTCTCAAGCGGTCGGAGGGAACAGAGATGCCATCTGCTCCCTAGGAGCTATAAACAACAACAGGTCAAACACCCAAATTCTACTTGTTAGCCCACCCTAACTCTACGGTTAGGTTGGGCTAACATGGATTAACCTAACATAGTTAATTGTTAAGATTAGAGCCGGATGAGATTGTCTCGAGGTTTTTTTTTCAAATTAAAAACATCTATATTTTTTAGTAATAAAAATCTCAATATTGAGGGTGCATTGTATCAAAACATAATGAAATTATATTTTTGTTTACGATGCTCCCTCTCCTTAACTCCCAAATAATCTTAATAATAACACCCTAATTATTGTTAAAATTATTCCTGAACGATATTTTCGAGGGGGGGGAAGGATTCAAGTAAGCAACCATCTAAATTCTTTAAAAATTAAACATCCAAATATTAAGACGCATTGCATAAAAATTAAGGGCGAAATTAATTTCCACTAATTACAATCAGATAACAATGTTGCTTATTTACTTGATTGGATGAGTTAATACATGTTAAAAGTAAACATGCTAAACACCGCTATTCGTTAAGAAGAAAAAATTACGGACGTTCCAATTAGATTCTACTAGTTTTTACGCGCCATCGCCAATCTTTGGCCACCCGAAAAAATAACGTCGATTTTTGTAAGGTAATGTCTTTTTTTCTTTTCTTTTTTTAGTTTAGCTCTGAGTGAGATTTTCTTTTTGAAAACAACTCAGTGTCTTTCCCCGTCATCACTGTTGTTTTCTAATCAGCGCCTATCGTTTCTGTATCGCAGAAAGTAGTCTATGTCCATGAAGATAGGCCCCGAACTAACTACGGAGTTAATTTTTAACTAAAGCAACCACCCGACCTAGTTTAGGCGAGGTTATTTTAGGTTGGATTAGTTAATAATTAAGTCCGTAAGCACTCAAGAGGCCAAGTACCTTCGACCGAAATCACGCCCAAGACCATGGCACCTCCTCTGCCAGACTACACATTTTTTTTGTGCAGTTAACAATCTTTCGCCTGCTTCAAGACGAACACACCTCCTGCCATCAGATAAAAACAAATTTAACTTAGGTTCCTCACTGAAAGTGACTTGGCTCCCTTGGTCATCCGATCATGTAACCTGTTTAGTGGCGAATGCAACACGAGCCTTCCTTTTCTTGGTACTGATGAAATGCTGACCACAGATGTGCGAGCGTGAAGCATATCTTCCTCCAGCTGACGTGGCACAGTCTGTCTGGGGACATTACTGGCCCAAATCTCAAGAATTGCGCTCTTACGTGCATAGGATGCGCGTAAGAGTCTAAATGTCACTCTTCAAGACTATAACGCCATGATGCGAAAACTGGAAAAAGTAATGAATTTTTAGAGTATTCCGAAAATATGTTAGTGTGTTTCTCCACCACTCCCCTTTATGAAAAACTTCAAAAATATAGGACTTCATGCTCACAATTAACCCCTGCAGCAATTCGATTGGCAGCTTTTTACATGCCTTCAAATTGCCCCTTTCAGGCTTGTTGTTGGCTATTGAAAAACTTCAAATCCAACAGCTTGAAAGATGTGTGATATGGGCTTTTATCATATGAATTGAGGCATTGTCTTGTTGAAAGATGAACTTTTCTCCACAGGCGCTTTTCCTTCTTCAGTACGACATGCTCTATCTAATAAATCGAGGTATCGTGCAACATTGAAGCGTTCATCCATGAAAAAAGTGGCAACTTCCCATTTGGACGAGTGCTTCCCGCACCATGGTGCTTCCTCCACTGTTCTGACGCCTGGAATAAGTAATATTTTTTACACTTTCATCTGGCCAGTAATAATTCTAGCCATCATGGCCATCCATGTTCAATTTTTACACGCCATAGAACAAAACCTCGGACCATTCATCACCCAACGTTTGATGTAAGCGAGCAAACTCCAATCTAGCGGCTTTGTGTGAAGAGAACTAGTGTGTGCGACCCAGTCGTCACTAACTCTATAATTTAAGAAGGGGATTTTTTTGAGTATTTAAATAATAATTTTATCTTAGTTTCGTTATCACTTAGGTTTTTTATCAAAGTTCAGAAATAAATATAAGTATCGAAATTTTGTGAAATTTTAAAACGTAAAGAATTACAAACGGTGAAGTTCAGAAAATTTATTTTTATATATCTTCTTCTTCTATAACTATATTTTAGCAACGTGATATTTTGAAAGGGGAGAAATTTAGTTTCGAGTTCCTTTTTAAAATTATTATAATTGGCAAAGTTCAGAAAATTTATAAAAATTTAATCATGGCTGATTTTTTTTTTAGATTTAAAAAATTTAATCTTAATAGCCCCCCTAGGGGGAAATGGCGAAGCCATTGCCTGTTTTTTTAAAAATGAAAATTCTCTTTCAAAATCAAAATCTTTCACCCCTTCTAATGCCTTGATTTTTGGAACTGAATAAAACGCGGCTTTTTCACAGCTCTGACAATTGTTCTTTCATCACTTTTAGAAGTGGCCTTTGGCCGTCCACTAACATGAACTTTATTTTAACTATTAGGATTCTTCAGAACTTTATCCACTGGAGCTCTGCTTTACCAAATTCTTTTTTGAAATCTCTCTGTTACTCAATCCTTCACTTTCACTGCAACATCCTTTCCCTGCTCAACGTCGAAGAGCTTTGTTTATTTGGGCATATTAGAATTGTTATCTAGATTTCTATATATTCATCTTACACCAAAAAGATTGGAATAAAAAGAAATGGTAGTCGATTTATAGTTTTGAAGTTATGATATGATAGACAAGATTAAAATTTCTCATCTTTCATAAATTATAAATTAATGAAAAGAAAACATTTTTATTTCAGGACATTTACTAAAATAACTAAATACCCAAGAGGACGATAGCGGAGGGCCTATTCGTTTTTTTACTACAATTCAATCCTTAACATTGCGGCGCTATATTTTTGAACTTGAGCTTAAATAGATAAAAATAACTAAGGAAGTCCGTGTATGTAATGAATAGGATTAAAGCCTACTTTTTAATTCGCAATCATCTGATACTCATCTATATCTCTATAATTTAAGATGGGGATTTTTTGAAAATTTATAAATGTTTTTTTTGCTTAGTTGACAAATGACTTCGGGTGTTTTGGAAATTCAAAGGATTGAAATAATTAAAAAGAAGAAGAAGAAGATGAAGATTAAGAAGATGAAGATGAAGATGAAGAAGAAGAAGAAGAAGGTGAAGGTGAAGAAGAAGATGAAGGTGAAGAAGAAGATGAACTACAGAACTACAGAATCTAGGACCAGCAAAGACCCTAAGGTCCGCTCGAGGCTAGTCCGCTACACTAAATCAAAAACTACGATACACCCTTATCTACGAGTGTATCTCTAACATGCTATTTTTTTTTTTTTTTTTAATACTATCTACTGTACACACTTATCTACATGTGTACATTATCGTGCAATTTTAACTAATCCAACTAGGGGTCGGGGGAGATAGAAAGTTTTCCTTCTCATCTTCCGCAGCCACTCGACTGCTAGTGGTGAAAAGCTAATTTAGGGATAGAGACTACTTATAGGATAGGCGGAAAAGAAATGGGACATCTAAGCTACACATGCAGAGAATCGCCGGCATCATTTTTAGTCATCATAATTTCATATCCTTAAACCTCCGCTCCAAACTCTCTCTCTGAAAGGACGTTTAAATTCACAGTGCTCAACTACGTTATATTTAAACTATTCAAATGCACGTCGAGACGATTTTTGAACATATTAACCGAAGTGCTATCTACTACGTGGGTGGGCAGCCGATTCCAATTTTGAGTAACTTTAAATGTAAAATAGTTTTGGGCTATACTAGTGTTAAAACGCTTGTTCACTAATTTTAACCCGTGCTGACGAGTATTTCCCCTATGATCCAGTTCGAACAGATTGCGAAAGTCAACGTTTGAGAAACCCTTTAGTATTTTAAATACTTCTATTAGCTGGCCACGTAATCTTCTGCGTTCTAGCGATGGCAAATCTAAAGCCCTGAGCCTTTCCTCTTATGATCTATTCCTCAGCTCTGGAATTAATTTCGTAGCCCTACGCTGCACTCTTTCTAATTGCGCGATATCTTTCATTAAATATGGAGCCCAAAATTGAACAGCGTATTCGAGAAGTGGCCGCACAAGGGATTTATATAAAGGTAAAATTACATCCTTAGATTTGAAGGTGAAATTACGCGCGATATAACCCAAAACGCGATTTGCTTTTTTACACGCATCCGCGCATTGCTTCGAGAATTTAAAATCGTCTGAGACTAATACTCCCAAGTCTTTTTCTAATTTAACCGCGTCGAGGACTTGGCCTTTCATGGTATATTCTACTCTTAAATTATGGCAACCCAAGTGCATTACCTTGCATTTGCTTAAATTAAATTCCATTTGCCACTTGTCCGCCCAATTGGCAATCGAGTTTAGGTCCCCCTGCAATTTATCGACATCCGATCTTACATAGGCACGATTGCCCAGCTTCGTGTCGTCCGCAAATTTCGAAATCCGACTAAGTATGCCTTTCTCTAAATCGTTAATATAAATTAAAAACAATAAAGGGCCTAAAACAGAGCCCTGCGGTACCCCACTACTAACGCTGGCCCAATCTGAACATTCCCCATTTATTACTACCCGCTGCGAGCGATCTTTCAGCCAATTTCTAATCCAGTTTAAAATCTTACCAGTCACCCCAATCGCTTTAACTTTCATTAATAACCTTTGGTGAGGGACGGTGTCGAACGCCTTTTTAGAGTCTAAATATATTACGTCTACAGCTTTGCTTTCATCGTACACGCAAATCATTTTGTGGAAGAATTCGAGCAAGTTAGTCAAGCACGATCTCGCACGCCTAAATCCATGTTGGGTATCGTTAATCAGCTTATTTGCCTCGAGGTGGCTCACTATTCTATCTTTAATTACAGATTCTAAAAGCTTCCCAACTACCGAAGTTAGACTAATAGGCCGAAAATTCAAATCTATTGCTTCAAATCTATTCCCCTTCTTAAATATAGGTATAACGTTTGCTCGCTTGAAATCCAACGGAACTAAGCCATCCTCTAATGAGCGATTGAAAATTTCACGCAATGGCTTAACGAGTTCATTTTGAAGCTCCTTTAAATGAATTGGATATACCCCATCGGGGCCCGGAGATTTCGACTTTTTCATTAGCTTAATAAATTTAAGGATTTCCTCGTCATTTATAGTTACATCGGATATGCATTTATCAGCCCTACGAACTTCCCCAATTAACGATTCCAATTCGGAAGAATCTTCCACAGTAAACACGCTCGTAAAATGCTCATTTAAAATTTTGGACATTTCTGTCGGAATTTCAGTCAAACGACCATCCTTATCTTTGATCGGCCCTATCGATCCTTTTACGGGTTTCCTATTATTTACGTACCCATAAAACCGTTTCGGTTCATTCTTCGAATCATTAGCGAGGTGAAGAAGAAGAAGAAGAAGAAGAAGAAGAAGAAGAAGAAGAAGAAAAGGGTGTTCAGGGTGTTAAAATAATGAGTTTATAAAGGGGATTAAAAAAGGCGGTTAAGATTAGCAAATAAGGCCGTAGGCCACACCCCCGCAGGGGTGCCTGTGTAACCAAGCTCTTCCTGTTAAGGAAGAGAACAGCGGCTTGTTGTCTTATATTATAGCTAAGAAAACTATAAAGACTTCGAAGACAAATGTTAAAAGACATTAAGAATTATTTTAACTGCAATTGTGGATGCACGCTCAAACAAAATATCTGTTCTGTACTCGTAGTTCAGCGGATGAAAGCAGGCGCTGATGCAGGTGGGGGGGAGGGACTAGGGGGCTGAAGCCCCTCCTCCAAATTTAAGACCCATTTAGGTTTCTCTCTCTCTCTCTCTCTCTCTCTCTCTCTCTCTCTCTCTATATATATATATATATATATATATATATATATATATATATATATATATATATATATATATATATATATATATATATATATATATAAGTGGCAAACGAATTGATGGACGCAAACTTCAGGCGAAGTATAAACAGGATGACCAGGAAAAAGAGCCGAAGATGCCTCGTAACATTTATAACTAATCCCATCATCAGTGCTAAAGAAAGAGTACAAAATACAGAGTTAAATATATACATAAAAAGTTAATATATGCAATAAAATTGTGAAACATGAATATTAAATTTAAGACGAATTGATTACATTGGAAATACGGAAAGGAAAAAAAAACAATGAAGGAATTTATATAAAATAGGAAGGAGAATAATTGACAGTGTATTTATTCTTGCAAAAAAAACATGTAAAATTTTAAAAAATTAACATGTTTTTTAATGAATGACTATATTTAGTGAGGCATATAATGAGTTATTATTTCGACTGAGTTGAAGTTTTTCAATATAAATTGACTTTAACAGGTAAAGTTCTGAGATGTTTCTTACCGCATTGAGTATCGTGAAGTTCTCGAGTGTAGCCCTAGAGCCACATTGTGACAGATGGTTTTGAATTGGGATGGATCAGGTTTCGAAAGGTGTAGTCGAGTTCCTTCAGATCTACCCATATGCTGCATGAAGCGGCAGTAAAGCGTACGCCATGTTGCCCACACATATGATACAGTGCTACTGCACGTACAACGATAATTTTAGATGGCATACTGGTGGGTGATTGATCTTTGAACTTAAATAATGATCCCAGTCTGAAGTCATTAATGAGAACAATAAATGGTAATAATTGAGGATAGGCTGAAATCAACAGTTTTAACAACGCTTTTATTAAGTTTTTCGGATTGGTAACCAAAGTATGGTAAGGAAAAAAAGACCTTTAATTTATTAACAGTTTGTAGGGGAGGCAGAGTCGAGTATTTTTTTATTGAGAAACAGACTAATTTGTTTCTGAAATAGAGATTTGGGTAGCCATTGTAGGCAAAGAATTTAGTTAAGAATTCGAATTCTAAATGAAGGGCTGAAAATGATGTTGAACAGAAGTTATATGCTCTATGGAGGAGAGTATGGATGGCATTAATTTTGAATTTAAAGTCAGAGAAGCTAAAAAAAATTAAACCAAGGTTAGAAAAAGTAGGTTTTCGGTAATTATTTGACGTGAAGTGATTGTCTACTCGGGCAATCTTCACGTCAAGAAACGATATGCTATTATTTTTTTCGAGCTCACAGGAAAATTTAATATTTAGGTGCTTCGAATTTAAATAATTGAGGAAGAGTGTACAATGTGACTTATGCCTAAATAATAAAAAAGTGTCGTCTACATAGCGCCTATATAAAAACGGACGAAAATTAATGGGGCAATCATTAAGCCAAAGTGTTTCATAATAACACATAAAAACATTTGCCAACGAGGGGCCTAAAGGAAGAGGGAATTTACACAAATTCGAATCGTTTCAGCAAGAGAAATACATCTTCGGCTCTGTACTGGTCATCCTGTTTATATATATATATATATATATATATATATATATATATATATATATATATATATATATATATATATATATATATATATAGGTAAATATGTAGATTATCGTCCCGGCCGATAAACCGTAGTTTTTTCGTCCGTGTTCCAAAATGTTTCACGTTTTTGGAGTATATTTAAGGAGACGGCTCGTGTGGGGGTAAGCACAAGGGGGGGACCATACTACGATGATCCTGAGTTTCATTAAATTGGGGGGTCTGGGGGGCACAGCCCCCCAATATATAATCCTAATTGTTATAATGTTCTGCCGTTTACAGAGGTGAATGCTTTAACTACATCATGTCAGCGTCTGTAATCGTTTTGCGAATTATAATAGGGGGGGGGGGTATGACGTCAGAAATGCTTGATATCAATTTTTCTTTCCTACTAAATAGCTTTTTATTATCCTCATTTGGAGTCATTTTTATTTTTCAATATATTTTTCCCCATTTTAATATTGTGGTTACCTTCTTTTATACATTTTAATGTAATTGGCTAGATCATTTCAAGGAACTACTTGATTTTAGCAGTTTGGGTGTCAAATATTTCCCTTTTACGCAGTTTGTAAATAATCATCGAATTGTCAATTTTGTCCGTTTGCTATTGCGGAATTATTAACCCTAGTTTCTGATAAAGATAAATTAAACACCTTTTTGGATGTGTATAATTTAGTGCGAATTAAAAGTGAATGCGACATTTGTGGCCAAGCATTAGATGTGAACCTAACTTCGAATTTAGATGATAGAAAATAAAATGTGATTCAAGTAAGCTAGATTTCGAATAGGGCGCAGACGCGCAAAATAAATAGGCTTTCCTCTTCGCTATTTCGGAAGTATAACCACAGCATTTAAGTGCGGGAAACAAAGTGTTTTGTTTGGTTATTTTCGGGCAATTTGGTAACTAAAATGGCCTACGTTAACAGCATTTTCGGTGGGTTTAATTTCGAGATTTAAAAAAAAAAAAAGGCGGCACCTAGCATTCGAACAAAACTCAAACGCGCACGAAGATTCAAACGGGTGAACGATAATATTTACACAATTTTTTTTTTTTCAGGCTGAGCCGATAATCTACATGTTTATATATATATATATATATATATATATATATATATATATATATATATATATATATATATATATATATATATATATATATATATATATATATATATATATATATATATATATATATATATATATATATATATATATATATATATATATATATACATTAGTGTAGATGGGTAGCTGTCTTTCTTGAATGCAAATTTCTTGAAGACCATGGTATATTTCACCTTAATCAATTTCCTTTGGCAACTTTCTATTCTTGTAACTGTCTTTTTTTTATTCCATCTTGTAGATGGTAGATCACTTGTCCTATATTCATCTTTCTTTTAAATGAATGAGTTTGGTAAAAAACAAACTAAATTAGGATCGAAAGCGCAGCAATTTAATTTGCTTTTTACCAAACCCATTCATTTAAAAGAGATGAATATAGGACAAGGGATCTACCATCTACAAGATGGAATAAAAAAAAGACAGTTACAAGAATAGAAAGTTGCCAAAGGAAATTGATTAAGGTGAAATATACCATGGTCTTTAAAAAAAATATATATATGGAAAACTCACAAAGTATTTCCTGAGTAAGCAATAAATGCAACAAATCCAACAGGGAAAATTAATACGAGGATTCCAAGTACGTTCGAACTTTATTTCGAGTTCTTTATCAAGGAATAACAACAGTATTGAGGAAGCCGGAGTTTTTTAGAGGTAAGAGAAGGGACATTAGACCGGCAATCAGCAACCCGGGCTCGAGTCCCGGCCAGGAATTTCAAACTTTTTTCCCCCTGGCGTTATCTCTGTCTTCTCGGTAAAGGATTGCCTTCATTGTGCCGCCCTCGGCTCTCTTTAATTCTTCTAGTCTTCTTCTAATTTCCCTTTCTTTTACCGCTAAAAAACTCCTGTTTCTGCATCTTTCTTTCTGTCTTCAAAATTGTTATCACCCACAGAACTTTTATTTACTCTTTCCATAACTCTATATTTTAAGAACGAGATTTTTTGAAGGTTTGAATAAGATTTGTTTCTTTTAGTTCAGTTCTCACCTAAGTAGATTTAATTTTTTTATCAAAGTTATTTCTAATAATTCCTTTATAATATATAAAAAATAAAATGGTAAAGTTCAGAAATAAATATAAGTATCGAATTTATGTGACTTTTTTAAAACTAAAAGAATAACAAATGGTGAAGTTCAGAAAATTTATTAAAATTTTGGCATGGAAATTATTATAGCAAATTTAGATGGAGAAAAGAAAAAAACAATCATGATAGGCTGTAGGACACAGACCGAAGAAGAAGAACTACAGAACTACAGAATCTAGGACCAGCAAAGACCCTAAGGTCCGCTCGAGGCTAGTCCGCTACACTACATCCATAACTACGATACACACTTATCTACGAGTATATCTCTAACATGCTATATCTTTATTTTTTTATATATAATCTACTGCACACACTTATCTACATGTGCACATTGTCAGGCATATTAACTACTTCAGCCTAGGGGTGGGGGGATGATAGAAAGTTTTTCTTCTCAACTTCCGCAGCCCTCGCCTGCTAGTGGTGAAAATCTAATTTTAGGATAGTAAGACTATTTATTGAATAGGCGGAACAGAAAATGGATATCTAAACTACACATGCAAGAGAAATCGCTGGCATCATTTTTAGTCATCATTTTTACTCGTTGTTCCTGTCTTCTCGGTAAAGGATTGCCTTCATTGTGCCGCCCTCGGCTCTCTATGATTCTAGTGTTCTACTAATGTCCTTTTCTCTTACCTCTAAAAAAACTCCGGTTTCTTGTCTCATTGCTCATTCGCATCAAATTTCTCATTCTCTTATATACCGGGTGCCCCAGAAAAAAATTTAACTGCACTTTGAATTAGTATAACTCAAAAACAAACTATTGGAGATTTTGGGGTCCTGCCAAAATGTTTTATTTACCAACTGTCGATTCTGAAAATTTCATTAAATTTCCTTTTACGATATTAATACACTAATGGGTTTAGTGGAGGCTATCAAAAATATGTTTGCGCAAGGAAGTAAAATAAGGAAACGAAGCCTAGGAAAACTAGGCCACCGTACACTTTCAAGAGAAGCGTAGGGAGCCTAGGTAGCCTAGGTCACTGTACCATTCTTCAAGCAAAGCCTAGACCATTTTACAGTGTGTTTTCACCACGCTGTGGTATAGTCTCGTCATTACTGCTAAACTAAGCAAATCAAAGCGTGTCTGTGTAAAAGTTTACTTCCATAAAACCTTTTTAATCATACAGTTAACAAAAGATCAACGCGGACTTGTAGTCACAAACTTTATTAAGAGTGGCAGTATTAAACAAGTACAAGATTCATTTGAACAACGTTTTCCAGGTAGGCACTCGCCAAGCAAGCCAACAATTTGGAAAAAGGTTCGCAAATACCAATTTGAAGGAACATGCTTAAATCTAAATAAAGGTCGTTCGGGTCGTATGAGAACCATAACAACAACAGGAAATATCGAAAATGTTCAGATGACACTTCTTCAAAATCCACATGTATCAGTCAGAAAGAATGAGTTACAATTGTCAAAGTCATCATTTATCCGCATTATTAAACATGACCTAAAATGGCATCCCTATAAGATGCATGCAAGGCATCAGCTTCTTGAAACTGATTTTCCTCGTCGTAGACAATTTGTCGAATGGCTTCTCCATAAACCTGCTGGTTTCTTGGAAAACATTGTGGTTGGTGACGAGGCAGCCTTTGTCATTAATGGAAAGGTATGAGTAAAATAGCCATAACATTCGGCAATATGCGCCGCTGAACCACCCCACATCATTCAACTTTGACACACGTATTTGTCAGCAGAAAGTGTCTCTGTGGATTGGAATATGCGGGAATGGCTATCTTGTTGGCCCATTGTTTTACGAGAATAACTTGAATGGTGCTGCCTATCTGAGCATGATTAACGAAAGGATCTTCCCGGAACTCCGCCAGATTTACGGCAATCAATTTAATAGACATTGGTGGATTCAGGACGGCGCACCAGCTCATAGAGAGCTTGTTGTAAGAACAAAACTAAGAGAAACGTTTGACAACCGCATTGTCGCGCTAAATCATGCAATTGAATTGCCCCCAAGATCTCCTGACTTAACACCGTGCGATTATTTCCTATGGGGATATCTAAAGAATAAAGTGTATTCTACTCCACCACAAAGCATCAACCAGTTAAGAGAGAGTATCACACGTGAAGTCAATAGAATTGGGAAAATCACAAGTTAATCCAAAAAGTTGTTCAATCAATGCGATCAAAGGAGCAACTGTGCTTGGAAAGAAATAGAAGACATGTGCAAGGAATCGATGCTTAGAAAATTAAAAAATGAATTTGTATTACCCATAGGTTTGTTATGTACTTCAAAAACTCCTTGATTACGTTTTCTCTAAGAGTGCTATATTTTATTATTATTACGTTATTTTAATCTTTAAGGATTGATAGTGCCATGCTCAGCGTTTCGAGGATTGAATTAAATACTTCTAAGAAAATAGACCTTTAATTACAACAGGAACAAAAATGAAATCTAACAAAACAAACTATACAGCTATGAATTAAACGAGTTTAAGTGAGACTTACTAATTTAAACAAATGAATATAAAGTAATGGTTGACCCAAAGCTCGCTTTAATATTGAACGCTAATTGACATTCAAAGAAATAATGGAATTTATTTACCTTTAAAACAAACACACGTGAGTCCGGCTGGGGACTGGCCTTAGCCTTAATTTTTATATGAACGCAAGAATGTTTTTTGCGGCCAGACGCGTGGATGCGTCCACAGACACTCCAGATGTTTGGCTGGCACAGGGCTTTGCTTGAAGCAACAGGTGATTTCAGTGGGGGTGACGGATAGCGTTAAGGACGTTGTCTTAGTCAGATGATTTCAACAACGGGAGGGGGAAAGCATGCTTCTACTCTTCTAGTTAATCTTGGAATGATTCGCACTGACGAGCGATCAACAAACGAGTGAATCCTTTGCCGAATGGGGAGTGTTTGAGGGAGTTCACTTTGAGGTATACCTCAATGGCGAGGACTATCTCTGGGTTTTGTTGTAAACGGGGATAAGGGTTTTCTCTGAAGAGAGATAATTGAGCTTGTTTCTCAATACAAGCTAAACTAAATTTCGGTGTGACCACCAGGAACTGGCTCAGCATGAGCTTCTTCTGTGTTCCTTTCGTTGGGTTGCTGGGCACTCTAGCCAGACTTCGTCGTCTCGATCACTAACTCGATCTTCCCGAGACAAGATGCTAATTTTCGGTGTGACCACCAAGAACCTGCTCAGGATGAGCTTCTTCTCTGTCTCTTTCTTTGGGTTGCCGGGCACTCTAGCCGGACTTCCTCATATCGATCGCTAACTCGATCTTCCCCGTTTCTTCTACAGTTATCCACATATATACTTCACCACCCCACTGGGGTAGGGGAAGGAGGAGAATGAGGTCTTAGGAATTAAGCCTCCTCCTCTAACGGCGCTTCTCCAAGCGTCTTTCACTTAGCCCTAAAGGCATCTTCTGTCTTTTGGTCGACGCTCCTCTAATTTCGTCTATGAAGTGAAATAAAATCCCAACTCTTAGGGGAAATATTACCAGTTTAGATTGGTGGCGGCCAGTAGCTCGTGTTTGCACGTGGTGTAGTCCACGGAAGCCTCGGCTGGTAATGAGATGAATACGTCACGGAGCCGGATACTAAGCAGAGCCACTAATCTGGCGACCCCCTCTGTCTCTATGTCCCATGTGATTCAACTCGAATATCTTCTCGAAGTGTGTCAGGTACGAACACAGGTCTTCGGTTTCTTTATAAGCTGGGAGTTTCATCGCAGCTATCTGTGTAGCCCCAGCTTGGGATCCTATGGAATTAGCTTCCGCCTGATCCTTGCTCATTTCCCTTTCATGAGCGCATACTCGTTCTTTCTCTTCTGCTTCCCGTTGTAATTTTCCTTCTTCTGCTTCCCTTTCTAATTTTCTTTCTTCTGCTTGCCTCTTTTGTTTTTCAACTTTCCTTTCCGCTCGCTCTCGTTTGTCTTCTCGTTCCTGGACGTAGGCAACTAGTTCAAACTTCTTAGTCCCAAAGCTTGGGCTTGTTGGTGGAATCTGTCGAACGATTCCAAAAACACCGATATGCTAAAGGTACTTATGCAACCTCGAACAAGTAGCGCGTTGCCTAACTCACTCTTATCCTAACACTTTCTGCTTATTGGAATACCACTCTACAAAAAAAATAATTAATAACATTAACGAGCAAATCACCGACAATTAACCACAAATTTATAGACAGACATTTTTATGTTTAACTTTTCCTCGAACGCTGGGCACACATTTACTATTCCTGAAGGAAAAAAAAAAGACAAACAACTATACTGAATTCTTTCAATACCCATAAAACCTGACACCAAATATTTATGTCGTGGTATTGCAAGGACCGAGTGGTGGTGTTCGTACGTATAGGTTTGTTATGTACTTCAAAAACTCCTTGATTACGTTTCCTCTAAGAGTGCTATATTTTATTATTATTACGTTATTTTAATCTTTGAGGATTGATAGTGCCATGCCCAGCGTTTCGAGGATTGAATTAAATGCTTCTAAGAAAATAGACCTTTAATTACAACAGGAACAAAAATGAAATCTAACAAAACAAACTATGCAGTTATGAATTAAACGAGTTTAAGTGAGACTTACTAATTTAAACAAATGAATGGTTGACCCAAAGCTCGCTTTAATATTGAACGCTAATTGACCTTCAAAAAAAATAATGGAATTTATTTACCTTTAAAACAAACACACTTGACTCCGGCTGGGGACTGACCTTGGCCTCAATTTTTATGTGTACACAAGAATGTTTTTTTTTGCGGCCAGACACGTGGACGCGTTCACAGACATTCCAGATGTTTGGTCGGCACGGGGACAGCCTGAAGCAACAGGTGATTTCGGTGTGGGCGACGAATGGCGTTAAGCACATTGTCTTAGTCAGATGATTTCAACAACGGGACCGTGAAATTATGCGTCTACTCTTCTTGTTAATCTTGGAATGATTCGCAGTTCCCATTATGCATTCTTTATGGAATTCTATCCTTGTTACCTCCGCCAACAGAATGGAGATTTTGTGATCACACGTGTATGTTTATCTTCCTGCCTTTATATTTCACAGGTCCATATCAAATTATGTATGTTGATAGAATGTCATAATTTGTCCATCCCTGTGTATTTCCCATATGAAAAACCCATTAGTTTTTATGATATTAGCAAAAATGTCAGACAAAATGAATGAATGATGCAGAAATCGCATCCAGTAACCTTTTGAGATTTAATGTACAAAAAAACAAAAAAAGGCAGGAAGACAAACCTACACGTGTGATCACAAAATCTCCATTCTGTTGGCGGAGGTAACAAGGATAGAATTCCATAAAGAATGCATAATGGGAACTGTTTAAGAGGTATGGCCAGAGAAGTTGTCCACTCTTTTTTAAAGTACAAATTTGCCTGTTTCAAGCGTCATGAAGGCATTTAGAATATGTGAATGGAAACTGGAGACAATTTTTCTACATTATCTGGGAAAATTCGCATTTTTCGCATTTGGGGAGGAGGATTTTTGGTTATTTCACAACTTCTCATTTTTATAAAAGCTATTGAATAAAAACTTTAAGATACTGGAAGAGTTATGTGCACTGTGAAGTATTGCAACATACTATAAAATTTTTTGTATCTGAGGCAGTAAAATTCCTTGACTTAAGTCATGCAAGCTAAAAATTGTAACACCAGACAGATAAAGAAATTCGGTTGGAAGAATTGCGGGGTTGATCGGAAAAATCTGTACTTAAGTTCATATAGTAACGAAACAATTCATCCGGAGTTTTACTGCATCATTAACCTCAAAATGTGCAGTAAGGTCCTTAAATTTGAATATGTTGTGAATGTTGCTGAATCGAGTGTAAATTTCATTAAAGGTCATTGTTTGTATCATTGTCAGTTTCACACGTTTTATGTGAAGTAGATTCGGAACCGGACCCTGTAGTGTATCATAATGAAGTGAAATGGATCAGCAAAAGAAGTTCTTAAAACTTTTTTTTGCACTTCGACATAGAATGAAGTAATTAACTGGATTTTTTTTTATGAGACAGTTCAGTTAAGACACCTCATGCATTTTCTCTCTTGCTATGAGTTTTTGCTGAATGAAGGAAGGACGTTTCATCAGATTCATTAAAAGATGCAACTTATCAAAAAAGGAATTGGAAAAGAGATTTAAGGATTTCTGTGACCATAGGGCAGAAGCTCAAATTTCACAGAACCTTTTTTATTATCGACGGGAGTTATTATATGCCAATCTGGACCCTTACAGAGCAAAACTAAGTCTTTTATTTCTCCGCGACTCATGTTTACCAAATATTGGGTTGAGGAATAAGTTTTTGCAGTTTTATAAAATTTATTCATTACCATTAACAATTTTAGAAAAACTTAATTTTTAATTGATAACAATATGCAATTTAATCAATAAAGTATTCTCCGTCGTTATTTACGACTTCTTCCCAACGTTCAACTAGTTTTTCGATGCCTCTGCAATAAAAAATATCTGGATTTTGACTCAAAGAATTCGTCTAACCAGGTTCTTAATTCCACATCAGTAATGAACGAAACGCCGCGCAAATTGTTGGAGAGCGATCGGAAAAGATGGAAATCCGATGGAGCCAAGGCTGGCGAATAGGGAGGATGCGGCAGGATTTCCAAATTAAGCGTTTGGATGGCGTCTTTTGTCATATTGGCAATGTGAGGACGAGCACTGTCGCATTGCAGAAGGACTCCATAACGTCGATGAGGTCGCTTTTCAGGAATAGCTTCGGCGAGTCAATACATTTGTTGAACGGAGAGTTCTGCATTGACAATCTTGTTGTTCGCAAGGAGCTCATAAAGAATGATGCCTTCACAATCCCACCACACACACAGCATCGTCTTTCGTGGATAAAGTCTTTGCTTTAATCGCGAAAGTGTTTTTTTATTGGGGCTAAGCCATTGTTTTCGATGGTTCATGTTGACATAAACACACCACTTTTCGTCGCCTGTGATGATGCGGTGAAGAAATCTGTCCTTATATCCACGAGTAGCCTTGTGACGAGCAAGCAAACCTGCGGCAATCGTGAGGCGTGGAAGTTTGTTGCTTTCGCTCAAAGCGTGCGGAACCCAGGCACCGAGTTTTTTAACTTTCGCCATCGAATGAAGGTGATTCACTACAGTTTTCTGATCACATGCTAATTGTACAGCGAATTCTCTAGTCGATTGACGAGGATTTCCATGAAGAAGATCGTTCAATCGATCTTCATCCAACTTATCAGGGCGACTAGAACGTTCTTCGTCATTAAGATTGAAATGACCGTTTTTGAAACGTGAAAAGCACCATTGAGCTGTCCTTTCTGATAAAGCATTTTCTCCGTACACAGCACAAATATCGCGACGAGCTTTGGCTGCGTTTGCATTGTTTGCGTTTGCATTGAAAATGCGCTCTTCTTTCAACTTGACATTCCATTTTGAGGGTACAGAACAAAAATTAAATTAACACAACTTTTAAATAAACCGCAATGACTTATTACTCAACTTCAAAACGTAGCCTAAGCGAAAGCCTAATAGTCTACGCTATTAAGAGACGTAGCCTACCTAACCTTTGCAAATTTTGCTCTCATTATTTATTATTGTTTCTTAATATGTGCACAAATCAAATCAACAAAACTTAAATCAACACAACATTAAAAAAAAACGCAAAAACTTATTCCTCAACTTAATATATTGAGTGTGCATGTTTATCGAATAGATTGTGTGTTCATGTTAATCGAATAGATTGTGTGTTCATGTTTATCGAATAGATTGTGTGTTCCTGTTTATCGAATAGATTATGTGTGCATGTTTTGCAAATATAATAACTTTGTGACTGCGATGATCGATGCGAGAATATTGACATCCTGAATTAAGCCTAATATAGAGTAGGCGGTGAGATTCTCTACGTTACCTTTTCTTCGTTTTATGCCATTTTTTGTTTTATTTAGGTTTTCTTTATTTTTTCTATAATTACATATTTGAAACTAAATATATGTTGACATTTTTATGTACGTATTAATTCTGGAAACCCACGTATTCTTGCTATCTACTAAACTTTTTCTCTGTTTCAGGGGTAATAAACAACTCATTAATTCATTCTGTCATATATATATATTTTTTTCAGGCCCGTGTATACACGGGCAAAATTTTAAAATATTTAAAATAGCTATTAAAAGATCCCAAATATTTTAAACATAGTTTAATTTTAGTTTTCTTGGCTTCTTAGCAAAATGGTCAATTATCTTGTCGTAGAAATTTTCTTCTCTTCGAAGTTGGCTAAATAGTTTCTTTTATGGGTTTTAATTCGTTTTAATGAGGAGAAACTGCGTTGTACTGATGAAGTTGTTGCTGGAAACGTCAGCAATAAATAACAGAGATTATAGAATTCGCCATATGCATTCTTAATCACTTCATTTGAACCTATGAATTTTAAAATTTTAATGGTTTTCATTTTCCTGAAATCATCTACCATTTAAAACACTTTGAGTTGTGATTTTAGGGAAATGAAATAAAAAACAGTACAGTAAGTGTTCTGTAGGGAAATTAGAGCTTGTTCGGGAATTTTTATGGCGAATATAAGGAATAATTCCGAATATAACAGCTCCAAAATTTTCAGCGTATCCAAATTTTAATATCTTGATTCAAGATGGTCAATTATAATCTCATATATTTCATTGTGCAACTGTTTGTAGAAAGTCTTGGTGTCAATATTTCCTTTTTAGTCTTTTTCTGCTCTTTTGACTTTCATCTAGGTCTACTTGGAAATTTCTTTCTTCCCATATGCAACTGAAATTATTTTTATTATGTTGTAGAAGAGTTTTAAATTCATTATTTTATTGTAATGAAATAGCCAATGCCACTTATTTTTGTTTTCAAAACATCAAATAGATTATCTGAGAAAGGAACTTTGCTTGTCTAATTTCTTCTTTATTTTTATCAAGACAAATGCAATGGAGTTTATGAGATAATTTTGTATTAAATTTGATAATCCAGAAAATGACTAAGCATTATCCAAAAGGTTTGCTAAATTGCCATCATATTTTTTTAGGAGGTACATTAATTCTACATAGTTACCTCTATTCGATGACCTATCCGATTCAGGGTCTCCTCTAAATGATAACTCATTTTTTACTCCAAAAATTACTACATCTATATAACGCTTCATTACATTCAGTGGTGGGCAGCATTTAAATACTTTGTATTTAAATTCATTTATGTATTTAAAATTGTATTTGTAAATAAATTTGAAATCATGTATTTAAGTACAGTATTTAAATACTTTTTGCAAATACTTTACTAATAATAGGTTTATATAGCTGTTAATAACGTGTAATGCATGTTTTAGCTTGTCGCAACTTGTATGACACAAACGGTTGAGCCGATGAGGGAAGATTGCTTGCATCAGTTCAAACTCTGTTAACAGATGGTCGCAGTTGTGTTCGGTTGCATAGTGAAAGCGCTCAGCGTTATTTAAACTGCTACATGGCTACTTCAGCTTCTTCGAAAGAGTGTGAAATGGAGGGATTAGACGATAATAAAGACGAGGAAGATAAAGAATTATGTAATTATACTCATCCTTTACAAGATAGCAATTTCTTTAGAGTGAAATCTTCCGACGGAAAAAAGTGAAGTGTGTATGTACATCATGCAATGGCGAAATTTCTGCGGTGAGCAATGATACTTCCAATATACGCATTCATTTGAAGGTAAGAATTTATTAAAGCTATTTATATGATACTTAATTGAATTGACAAGTTTCACTATTTCTTATTTTTAAAAAATGCTAAAATTGCTAGTAGCTAATAGTGTTAAGTAGCGTAGGTTTATCATGCACGAACCTACCTGCTTCCTTTTGCAACACCTTTATTTATAGTATATGCTGATTGAATTTAACGTGAATTATGGCAACGCAAAACAAATGTCCTTCAATTATCTGATCATGTACATTTATCAGCAGAGAAAGCATCCTGCTTTGGTGCAAAAAGCGGATAACTACGTGAAAGCTCAAAGAAAAGTTTCAAAAAGAAAATGTTCAGTATAAGACGATGGTCCTTCATGCAGCGGTGCTAAAGTAAAGACATTACTGGAATGTTTTGCGGTGAATACTAAGAAGGTCAAACAATTTGTTGTTGATAAGCTGATTTCAGATTTTATCATACAAAGTGTGCATCCCCTATCAACCATGGAGCAACCAGCTTTTGTGAGTTCTGAGTTACAAATGTTGTTTACAATTATAGTATTAGTAGTACAAGTTAAGCTCTTATAACGACCAAATACTAAAGCGTTCGGATCATTGGTCACTACGTAGGCTATATAACGAAGTTAAATAAAGGAAAATATATACAAACAACAGAGGTTAATATATTGCAATAATTTCATGAAAATCCACATACATATATGCTTAAAGCACGCTTTCATTTACTTGAATAAACAATTTTCATGAATAATTAGTACAATTATTGATCGATTATATGTAGTTAATAGATGAATTCCTATAACGATGTATTTCGTTATAGAAGCAATACCTGTATATCATTATGTCAAAACTAGCATGTTCGCCCGTCAAAATTGTAGGAAATAAAGCTTGATAATGTATATATTCCTAACAATAATGAAAGTCAATATTTTACTATGTAATTTTGAATATGAAGGACTAATAATATATTTATGAATTTATGTACCAGTCCTATATAGCTTTTGGATATTCAAATAGCTACATTTTATATATAAAATTTTATATGCATACTATATATTTTCATTTCACTATGAAAATCAACTTCACTCACACATTCCACTACCGCAGGTCTAAATTCTTCAGTTTATGTCATTTCAAGGCATACGCTAGGCCGAAATCTTATAGAAGAAGAGAAAGTGAAAAGAGCTCTACTGAAGAATAAACTAGACAGCACCTCTTACTTATGTCTTACTGCAAATATTTTTTCAACCTGACACTGTAGTTTTGGGGGCGTTACAGTTAATTGGGTATGTTAAGATTTTGCTCTTTATGAAATATGAAATTCAAAATGTCTTTACAGTTAGGGAGTTATCAGCTCTTAGTTGAAAGCAGACCTATTTGTAGGGGAATTTATCTCGATTATATTAATATGTAAAATTTATGGAAACATTTATGAGACAAACATTGGACTGTTATTTCATATTTTTTTCAGCTTAAAGAAGCTGCTCTTGCCCGTCACAGTGGAGTATTGCCATTCTGTCGCTTCAAAGGAGAACATAACTACATCAAGATTGCTGAACATTTGGAGAATATCATCAATGAATACGATATCCCCCTTCAGAAAATCACGAGCACCGTCACTGATAACGGCTCTAATTTTGTTGAGCGTTTAAGGAATTTGCAGTCACTGCTGCAAATGTGTCCACAGATTCAGAAGATGGAATCCAAGGTAGGTGAAGAAGATCAGGGTGAGCACGAGCTGGAGAATAGTTTCTTAAGGAAGAAAGGCCTTTCGTCTGACACATGCATCTTCAGCCTACCTAAGCATGTGCGCTGTGCTTCACACATACTCAGTCTCGTCGCCACAACTGATGCAAAACAGGCACTGAAAATATCTTCTCTTGCAAATATCAATCATGCTACGATGGGAAAATGCTCAGAATTATGGAAAAAAAGCGGTCGTCCAAAATCAGCAGAGATTATCAAAATTGTTATCGACTGCTTATTAAAGGTGACTTGCATTACAAGGTGGAACTCTCTGTTTGATGCATTGCCATTACTTTTAAAACACAAGGACATATTACATCAACTCATGACGTCCCTTGAACTTCCAGTGTTCAGAAATCACGAAATTGAATTTCTTGGGGAGTATGTCTCAGTTTTGGCTCATATTTCAGTGAAAATTGATCGCCCACAGGGAGAATAAAACTGTTTAATGGAGAATTGCTCCCTACCTTGCTCACTGTGGAGAAAAAGCTGAAGAGCCTTCAGTCACGTTCTCTGAAATTTTGCCAACCTCTTCTAAGTGCAGTCACTAAGGGCTTTGGAAAGCGCTACCAATCTTATTTCACCTTGGCAAATGAAGCCAGCGTTACAGATGCCATTATTGCATAAACAAGCCATCCATTCTTCAAACTCCGCTGGTTAGACATAAGTATTTCATGGGACAGTTCAAGCCACCAAGACTGTTAAAAATATTATGATTCGAGTGATTGAGAATTTAGCAGAAGGACCCGAAGCTGAATCATCCAGTGGTGTATCGGACAGTGACGATTATTTTGGATTTACAAAACCCACTCAAACACGATCAACCGCAGATTTAGAATTGTAAATATGAATCTAAATACATTTAATGTATTTATCATGTAAATACTAAATACATTTTAAAAATGCATTTAGTATCTAAATACATTTTCCTCATGTATTTAATATTTAGTATTTAAATACTTTAAATGTTTTAGTGCCCACCTCTGATTACATTTCTGTTCTTTTTAACAAGTTCATTATGTCGGTTATCATTGATCTTCTTTTGATTACTAAGTAAATAGTCAATTCTTACTTTTCCAAATGTTCCTTCAGGGAACGCAGATGTTAAATGACTATCAGACAAACATGTTTTAAACAGCTTTATGTATATTAGAAATATCACGATAACCATGAAGATTCCAGACATTTTTCTATTTGCGAATAATAAACAAGGCCAGCAAAACACTTTATTTAGCACTGAACACCCAGTTAGCCAGTTAATGTCATCATACATTTTATTATTAATTTTTCTATTACAACTTTTTCCAGTTACAATAATATCCAATGCAGGTGTAGGCCTACTACCGTTTAAAATATCTTTCTATTAAAATCATACGATGCAAAGCCATTATTTAAAACATAACAAATTATGCATCATCATACTAATTGCCTTTCATTATTTTAGCATTCTATTTTTAAAGAAGGCAAAATAATTAACACGAAAAAAAAAATTACCTATTCACACAACTGAAATGCATTTCAAAACTACGTTATTATTCTAGATAGTGTTGCCAACTCACTTTTCAGTTTTACATCTTAAACCAATATGAAATACATCTAAAAGCATCTAAAATTTGAAATTAACATCTAAGAAATATCTAAATCTATATTTAAGTTTTTACTATCCCTCAATCAATGGAATTGTGAAGTAGAGATACTCACAATTATACTATTAATGCATGCTTTGAAATAAAATATCATCCACTTCATCATCTTCTTCAGTCTCTAATGCAGATGATGATGATGCACATGAAATATGTTTTGTTTGGTAAGTAGCAAGAGTACCAATGTCGTTCAACACTTTAGATAGTAGTTCATAAGAACTACAACATTTTTATAATTTGGCTGAGCTGAATTTAACCATTAAAATGACATTTAACATTTCTAACTTCATTTTATTTCTAAGTTTAGATTTTACATAATTTACAGCACTCATTCTATTACCGCATTAGAATGAGATAATACTAATGCTAAGATGGCACATTTGCTGATTTCTTCAAAAGGATTTGAACCAGAGGCATCTTGCTACTGAAGAACTTCTTTCCAGAAAGCATCTGTATTAGTTTTATTTTTACAATCAACTAAATTAATTTTTGTCAATTGAAACTCAGCTTTAGCAATTGCTTCTTGAGTTACACCGAGGCACTTCAGGACTTCACAAATTGAAACACTATCTTTGATTGGTTGAATCATGCTGTTCACAGAGCAAAGGGTAAGACTTTGTAAAACTTTAATATTATCTTGAAGTCTTTGTCTCAGTTGTTGAAAAAGACATATATAATTTGTACATCGTTGCCTCAAACTTTTTTCATCACCTATTGTTATAAGTTTATTAGATTTTAATTCTTCAATTTTTTATTCAAATAGATAGCCCAAGTATGGCTTTGAGATCAAATACTCATTAATATAACAAGTGAGCAAGAAAATTTTACTAGTTGGACTATTTTTTACCACTAGATTTAACTAGCAGAAGGGGCTCATCAAGAAGTTTAACTTTATCAGAAGTTTTAGATTCAAATAATTTGTTGACTCTTAGTACTTCAGTAAGCAAAGGTCGCAAGAAAAGTAGATATGAATTTTTTTCCGTCAGAATACATCGCAAAAGGAAGTTCAGCAGAATAGCACCTATCTTTATTTCTTGCTATATTAAAATGAGCTTTCAGTTCTGACCATTGGTCAATTAATTATATGTTCCACAGCAGGCTAAATAGAAAGCGATCTTGTCTGACAACTAGCTAGTATTTCCAGGGGAATTGTACCATCATTGAGAGATTCATACAATAATTTATATTCACATTGTCTAACAGACGAATTTGAGAGCAATTTGTATGTTTCAGCAACAAGAAAGTCTAATTTTCTAGGTAAGCATTCTGATGATGCGTGGGAAACTGGCGGCTGCTAACTCCATTGAATGACATATCTTATCAAAATGAGTTATGGAAGTTCTTGTTTTAATAACGCATACACCCTACTATTAATTCCAGTCATAACACTGACATTATCAGTTCCTACTCCAACAAGGTTTTTCAAATCCAAAATTCTTTCTGATATTAATGACTTAATTGCCTCCACTAAACTTTTAGCATCACATTGTTCAAGCTGAACTAGTCCAAGATAAGTTGACGCCACTTTGTCTAAATTTTTACTGTAGTAAATAATAGATACACCTAATAACGTATGAAGTGAAATATCATTGAACTCATCAAGCAACAAACTATATTGACTATTACCTATATCCTTAATCAGTTCTTGTTCAAAATAGTGGCATAAAACATTTTTTTAGAATATTACTACACTTTGAACGATGCATCATTACATTACCTACAATTTTACTGCCATCGATATTATTTTTGCAAATGTCTACAAGATGGTCACAGTTTCTTAGAGCAGAATGGCAACATAAGTTCATAGCAATTGCTGCTTCTAACTTGGAGGTTTTATTTTTATCAGAAAAAGGTGTAAATACAGAAGAAAGAGGAATATAATCCTGTCTAGGAGTTGCACTGAGATTCTTCTTACTCTGAGTATGACATTTTAAATCTTGAAACTTAACTTTCATTTATGACATGCAATACTTGCAGCATGCCCTAGAGTCATCTCCCGGAACAGCCATTATCCAATCTTAGAATCTTATCTTGAAACCCTTTTTTTCTAAATTTTTGGCTATATTTTTTTGACATTTTTAAGGGTTGGGGACTTTACAAAATAAAGGCTTTGCACTATTTGTAGGAGACAAATAATAAAACGGAGTCTATAAGATTTCATAAAATTACTGACTGAAAAAGCGACGTCATCTTCGGCAACGTAAATAACAGGGATGCCAACTCTACTAAAAGGGTAGTTGGCTAGTTGCCGCTTCGGAGGTTTAGTTGTAGCCTGTATAAATTATTTGAAAAACAGCTAAAAATTTTCAAAAAAATCATCCAAATCAACATCTAACATCTTAAAAAAGGTTTACATCCAAATGCAACAAAAAAAAAATCTAAATTAGCAATCCTGATTCTAGAGATGAGTTGCATTGCCAAATGTCGCAATACGCAGTTCCGAAATCGGCATATTTTTCGTTTTTTATATAAATAGGATTATTCTTTCTTCAAAATTAAATAAATTTATGAAAATTGTTATAAATAAAATGTACGAACAATAATTTACACTCTAATTGCTTTTGAGGTAATAATGCAAAGATTTTCTAAAAAAAAATAACTACAACAGGTTTCACAAATCTGCCAACTAAATCATTACCAAACAATTTCTTCGCCAATATGTTTGTAATGGTGTGTAATAACATGTTTTAAAATGTTGAAATTCAACTCCCGTGGGTAACCCTGAAAAAAAAACCCGCTCGAGTTAGGGTACCGATAAATGATTGTCGAAATATCGTGTGTTTTTTTGTTTTTTATATGGTCTTAACAAAATTATTAGGGGTGAAATCAGAGAAGGTTCTTTCATGATGCTGAGTTAATTGTTAGCATTTATATTTCACCAAAACACTTCATTGTTGAAAAAGGCCACACCCACTTTTACATTTACATTCAAAGTAGTTTTTATTTCATATGCTTACAGAATTATTTGTCATTCACATGACATTCACATTTGTCATTCATGTCAGTAGCTTCAAGTCATTTTCTATGTCTTCTTCAGCTTCAACAACATCATGATTGCAGTTTCTGCATGTATGCCTTTACAGACTCCACAGGCCGAGATGCACGTTGTGGTGGAGCGAATGTGAGTGTGTGTGAAGGGCCATTTTCCCACCCCTTTTTCCAATACCCTCTCCCTCCCTCTGTAAGAATGTGTGTGTGAATGGGAATGTTTTTTTTTATATAATATAAATTGATTTTCCTGTTTTTCATAAAAAAATTTCTCTTCCTCAGCTAAATGTTAAATAGTTTTTGGCAAGACCACTCCAGTAAACTTAATCGCCACAATTTGTAAGGAGTAGCAGAGACTGTAGAGTTGAGATAACCAACCACAGATTGTAAGTCCCGCCAGGACAGAGAGGGCTTTGATAGCTTCAAGACGTGACCAGGTCGCAATATTGTATGAGCTCGGAGGCGCCAGTTTTTTTTGTAAAATGCTTGAGACGCCAATACCCACCTGGGTAACACGTGAGCCCTTTCTTCTTCTTTTTTTTTTTGGTCTTCTTGTTTGCTTTAGGCTGCTGGTTTGCTTTAGGCCACTTGTTTGCTTTAGGCCTCTTGTTTGCTTTAGGCCTCCTGTTATTGACTTCTTGTCTACTGTGTTATCGGTTGGTTGATATTGCCCTGGCAGATATTTTTGTTGTTGTTTAACTTAGCGTATCTTCTTTTGTATATATAGTCTAATTAAATGTTGTTTTTTTTTTATAAATTTTGATTGGTATTCGTCAGATAATTTTAATTATGTATATAGGAAAATTGGCTATCTATATTTTTGTGTGCATATTTACCCTATATTTTTTGTAAGTAAAGGACTGTACATACAATCCCTTTCATTTCTCCCTCGATTTTTCACGTCCAAATTAGTGTAGGAAGCGGGTTGGATCGATTTGGGTTAGAGTCTAGATTTTCGGCCTGCTACAACATGACCCCATTCTTCTTGCAGCTGCACCGCCGTTTGATGTAATCTCCATGACAATTATATATCGGGAACTTCAGTAGATCCTCGGGAGCCATCGACTTCTTGTCTACTGTGTTATCGGTTGGTTGATATTGCCCTGGCAGATATTTTTTTTGTTGTTTAACTTAGCGTATCTTCTTTTGTATATATAGTCTAATTAAATGTTGTTTTTTTTAGTATAAATTTTGATTGGTATTCGTCAGATAATTTTAATTATGTATATAGGAAAATTGGCTATCTATATTTTTGTGTGCATATTTACCCTATATTTTTTGTAAGTAAAGGACTGTACATACAATCCCTTTCATTTCTCCCTCGATTTTTCACGTCCAAATTAGTGTAGGAAGCGGGTTGGATCGATTTGGGTTAGAGTCTAGATTTTCGGCCTGCTACAACATGACCCCATTCTTCTTGCAGCTGCACCGCCGTTTGATGTAATCTCCATGACAATTATATATCGGGAGCTTCAGTAGATCCTCGGGAGCCATCGGCTGTAGTGTTCGAAATGGCTCATACCCATGCACACGTAATGGCCATCCATAGTCACAAGGGCTTAGAAACATGCTCTGTAGAAGGATCCAGTCCCGGGTCGGCAGATAGGCACGGAGTGAATGCTGTGCAGCTGCACCCTCTGTTGGAGGTAGAGTCTCTTTTTTGATCACTCATGCCGCCGCCTTCCTTGAAAACATGTTGTACTGAATTTCACCCAATGTAGTATCTGGTCCATGATAAATGTACTGGAAAATCGCAGTACCAGCCTGAATCACTGCCTCCTTGGTGGCTTCTGCGTCAAGGAAAATATGCATGTACTCACCCACGTCCCCGGTACAAAACCTGAAAAAATGCACCATGATGACAATTATTATTATTATTATTATTATTATTATTATTATTATTATTATTTGTCGAAGGATTAGTAATAATATCATAATTACCTATCAAATAGAGTTGTTTTTCCATGGCCAGCGATTGCAGAAACCGTATCAATCACACCCCGTGAAGGTATAACAGAAGAGCAGGTAGCCCTTCCGTCTTTCATAGAGGGAATCTTGAATTTTTTGGACGTCATAAGAGCCGTTTAATCTGGTGAAGAAGAGTGGATGGTGGCTGTCTGAGCTATGGTGTACCAGCATTACTAGCACATCGGCATCTTCTGCCCGCACCTACAAAGAGAACAAGATATAAAAAGCATAATGAACCGTTTAAAAACAGATCAAACTTTTCAACAATGTGAATGCTCTTCTTTTTAAATTACCTCATACCCCCTCTGGGCACCATCTTATAGTTAATGAAGGAAATACAGACACGAATGTTACTGACCTCAACAGAGCAATCTTAAGCAGCAGCCAATGCTTCTCTCACCATCGAAGTGTCAGCATCATTCTCACACTGTTCCACAGTGATGTGATGTTTTCGGAAGGTTGAAGAAAGGAGGTGGATCAACTCACTCTTGTTATGAGTGTTGTCCAGGAACTTTGCTCTCGAGGGCCTTTGAAACATATCTGGTCGAATCTGGAGATCACAACAGGAGTTCTTGGTACGCCGGATGTGGTCGTGATCTTTTGGTTGTCTGCTGTAGCCATTAAAGACCACAATGATCTTCTGGGAGCAGTGGCCCAAACAATGCACGCAGCTCAGGTAACTGTTGGGACTATCCTACCACGTCTGATGTTGTTCCCACTTCACCGTGTAGAGAAACCATCCACCATCAATCACCAGGGTGCAGCACAGTTGGTTAGTGAGGTCAAGTGGATCAGTTAATGCCTTCACACTTGCCTTTGAAAAGTCTGTCTTATTTGTCGTGTTCATCTTCTGATCCTTGTCATATCCATCTGGGCTAAAATGATCAGTCAATTGAACAACTTTAGTAACTCAAGGTGAATCTTCTCGTTGAACATGGGAATCTTTCTGAATGATGACAGGGCTTTTACCTATGACTTGACATCCATGGTCGATGTCACTGACTCTCCATCCAGCTTGATCTGCATCTCCATCTCTACTTTAGCTGCTCTCTCAACCTTGACTGAGTCATCTCCTGTGCTTGTAAATCCTGTTAAGAAAGACACCAGCAACTCCTTGTCTCGATCGTTGTCGAATGGCTTGTTCTTCTCAAACCATTTTAGGTCAAGTTCAACTGCCTCTGCATCTCGCTTCATCTGTGTCTTGGCAAGGTCTCTGTGGAATGAAGCGTGTTTACTGCCGTCTTCCTCCATCTGCTGGTTAACATCAGAGAAGTGACTGCAGGTGAGCACCCAAGATTTGTGGCCAGAAATGCTGTTTCTCATTCTCCCTCTGCTCAGTCCACCTTCTGACTTGGCTGCTTTCATTAATGTCTGCTCAATGCAGATGTCACACCAAGTGCCAGACCACTCATGACTTGAGTAACGGACAACGTGGTTCCCGTTGGCAGTGAAACGTTCTAAGGTATCCTTGTAAGCAGGCAAAGTTTCGAGTTCCTTCATGAGTTGACAGTACAGCCCTGCTCCTTTGGCGTAGTGATGATGGCCTTCAGCGGCAAAGATGTGAAGCATCTTTGCAACAATTCAGAACATATTACTATTGTAGTCTGGATGTCGCTCGGTTCTGATAAAGACCTTGATCACATCTAACATGTGGTGGTACTGTACCCAGAGTGCAGGTGTTCTTCCTCCTTCTGCGAGTCGTTTGAAGATTTCTTCAAACCTCTGCCCAATCACTGCCATTACTGGGTATGTGTATGGCTCCCATCTTTCCATCAGCAACCTTCTTCATGAAGGTCCTCAGGTCACCATACTCCTCGTCAGTGAAGGCAAGTTTCATGATGTGCTGATAGATGGCTGCATCGATCAGGAGGTGAGCACGGAGTGCCTTGTCAAAACATCCTCCATCTATGATGTAGTTGGCTGTCATGCTTCCAGGATAGTTCAACTGGACCACCTCTAGTAGTCCAGAGTCTTGCATAATGTTACCCATTGATCCAAGATAAGACTTCAGCATGTGAAATCCACCCAACCTTGCAATGATGGGTAGATTTGCCTGCTTTATGATATCCACAGCCTTCAAATAAATCGAAAGATCAAAGGTCACTATAGCGACTCTGTGAGCAGAGAGCCGTATGCACTCTTTGAGAGTGGTAAAGATGGTGTTGAGGTCATTAGGGTTACCTTCAATGACTGAAAGGAAGTCGATCTTTGTGTTCTGCTTCGCATCATATGCATGGATTCGCTTCATCCATACATTCCAGTTGGAGTGTGGGAACTCAGAATCGTGAGCTTTGATCACCCACCCCGCTGTACAGAGTATGTCACCCAGAGTGAAAAGTAGCTGGTCATTAGCCAGGGAGGAGGAAAGCTCAGCGATGGGGAGAAACATGATGGTGTTTATTCCTGTGTGTTTCCTGTTGGTAAATGGAAGAATCTTCGCTTCAGCTCCTCCCAGGATCTTAGCTTTGTCGACTACCTTCAACTTCACCCTAGGAACAGCTGCTGTTGTCTGTGGGTCTGGCAAAGGTGGTGCTGGAAAGGCAACTTTGATCCAACCCATTGAATGGAAGGGAGTGTTTCCATAAATAGAGGCAATGTTTAAATCCATATTGTCCCCAACAAACTGAGTGGCCACATTGTTTGTTTCCCCAACCTCCGTAGATACTACTTGATTGTTACTCGACATTTCATTTTCACTGGCTGTCATCACTGATTGATCCTCAAGTGCAGCATCAACCGCAACCTCATCATTGATCTGATCATCGGTTTCTTCCACAATGGTGTCAAGAGTGCCAGAAATATCTAGGGCATCATCTCCACTCATGCTATTAAGGATGCAGTATTTGGAGTTTTGTTTCTCCGAGTAAGACTCAGTGTATCCCAGCCGGTGTAACTGGTTGAGAATCCATTTTGACCCAAATCTATGATCAAGATGTATGGCAAGCCCCATTTGGTGTGACAATACTCCTGAACACGGTCGACAGGCCTTAATGAAGTTCTACCTCCAAACAGCAACTCTTTCGTCTGTCTAAACAATCGGTCTCAAGAACATCTGAAAGCTTGTAGGAACAAGTTCCAGTTGATACTGACGTCAATCATGCTGTGTGTGGTGGGGTATGACTTCAGATTACATCAATCATAGCAATGTCATTGCATATGAGCTTGAGAGCTGTCTTTATGATCTGAGTCTTCTCATTTCCATGCTTTGAATAAGAGAGGCTCTTATCTGGTTACTGATCAAACTTCTGCAGCTTTTCATGGACTTGGTCAAGCGTCATCACCCCATGCTCTAATTTTGAGTCAAACCATTCACAGAATTAAATAAAAGCTGCCTCTCGCTCCTCGTCAATTTTCCTCTGTCCTCTCTTCCTTTTGCCTTCCTTTTCAGTCTTGGAGTAATGGTCATCTCTCTCAAAAAGAAGTTTGCAGCGCAAATGGTGGTGTTTTTGCTGTTACAAGTCGTTGATCCCTTCCAGGCGTCCAGTGACTTCAGTGCCCCAGTCATCGCCGCGACTCCGTGCTGTCTTCAGCAAGCATCCCTTCAGTTTATATGGAGTCAAGTTATCTGGCACTCTATATTTCCTTCTAGCTTCTGATGGATTATTTTTGTAAAGCTGAGCAGGTTGATTGCAAAGAATGCATAAATCCTATCTTCCTTTTGCCTTCCTCTTCACTCTCTCTCAAAAAGAAGTTTCCAGCGCAAATGGTACAGTGTTTTTTCTCTTACAAATCGTTGATCCCTTCCAGGCATCCGGTGATTTCAGTGCCCCAATCATCCCCGCAACTCCGTGCTGTCTTTAGCAAGCTTGCCTTCAGTTAATCTGCAGGAAAGTTATCTGGCACTCTATATTTCTTTCTAGCTTCTGCTGGATTATTTTTTTGTAGAGCTGAGCGGGTTGGTTGCAAAGAATGCATACATCCTTATACAGGGGGTGAACTGACCTTGAACTTCTATAATTACAGCCATAGATGCACTGAACTCAGAGCAAGTGCGTCTTCTCTTCAACGTTGGTGACTCTTTTTTTACCTTTGATGCTAGAACTGACTTCTTGGTGGTCTCAACAAAGATGTTCTACAGATCATTTTTACAGTTCATGTGTTACCTCAGTTTTCCTTCCGTTTGAGCCTCTTTCATACGTTCCACAACTGTAGCATTTTTGACAGCTTCTGCATGTTTCAAAAAAGTAGAGTAACTCTTTGGAGTTGCCTGTATGAGCCAATGAGCTGGTGTATCCGGGCCTGCATAGATAAAGCAATTGAGCATAGGTAGAGTAACGTCTTCATCCATATTGCTAGACTACAATGTCTTGCAAAGTAGATTATAAGATACGAGTACATTTAGAATTTATTTTTACACAAATGAGTGTTTGACCCCTCATAATTTAGTTAAGGCCATATAACAAAAACAACAATATTTCGACAATCATTTATCGGTACTCTAACTTGAGCAGGTTTTTTCAGGGTTTCCCACGGCAGTTGAATTTCAGCATTTTAAATCATGTTATTACACACCTTTACAAACATATTGGTGAAAAAGTTGTTTGGTAACGATTTAGTTGGCAGATATTCATATGTTTCCCTTACTATAAGCCGTTTTGAAGGCACGATTTTCTTATAACAGTATAAACGGGAGGAAGACGCAAAGTTGGGATATGCGCTTTTTTTACCGAAGGCGCCAAACAATAATAAAAAAACATCTCTCCATATATTTGAAAATGTTTAAAAAATATTCAGAATGCAATTTCTTTTAATGTCAAAATATTGTAGCATAATGTTTGATATATTTATTACTATGCGTGTTAACTAAACAGGGGCCTAATATATATATATATATATATATATATATATATATATATATATATATATATATATATATATATATATATATATATATATATATATATATATATATATATATATATATATATATATATATATATATATATATATATATATATATATATATATATATTGTGAGGGAACCCCATGTGGAATCTCTTGAGCAGACGGAACTTCCATGCGCTGCAGAAGGCCCGGTTAGGCCTAGATTGGTAAGCCTAACCCTCCCTTCCACCAGCGGTAGCCTCGAACCGTGTCCACCACGATTCACTTTTACATGGGCACAATATCCTCTGCAAGAAGAAGGCCATTCGAGAGTATAGCTGTTTCCCGCTACCTCCCCCCCCCCTTAACCCCAGGGAGAGCCTCAGACATAAATAGCGCTCGACTCCCATGAAGAGACACAGAGTTGAGAAGTCTCGCCCGGATCCCAGAAGATTCCCCATAGTTCCAAGTCAGGTGCTAACAACAAATCAAAGTGACAGCTGAACTATTTTGTGTATTTGGAATTAGCCCCAGCCAGTGAGGTAAATCCACTTAACGATCGCCACCGAGTTATTTTCCGGACTTCTCTCATCAACTCCTGTTGAAGCACTCCTTCGTTCGCCCCTTATTTCGGCTGACCAAAATACTCTCCCCTGGACTAGAAGTTCCCCCCCCCCCTTGTTCTTGGAGAACCGTCATCACTTCAAGTTCCCGCTCAGAAGTTCCGAGCGGCATTACCTCACGTGCAGAAGACATCCGTAAGCCAACCCCTCTCCCCTCTTCAGTAACCCAATTGAGTTAATTCACCCCCACCCCCCATTTGAATAGTCTCCTCCTGTAATACCTTAAGTTCTAACTTCATAGTCTGATTTATAACTACAATTCCCCCTTTCGTTTACTGATGTGATTTTGTCCGTTAACTCTCTAAGGTAATTTTACCCATCAATTCTCTCGTTATTTTTGTGTAAATAAAATTATATTTTTGTACATGCCTCTTTAAATAACCTTGAGTTTTGCCATTGCCCATTTGTTACCTGACCTCGTTGCACTCTCATCTCGCATTTCAGCGCGTCTAAACTAGCGGTGTTCCGTCCCTTCGTCGGTTCACCTGTAAGTTATCGGTCCCTCCTCCATAGATATAATATGGTATTGATGTAATATAATGTCATACCACGACATATATATATATATTTCTGCTTCCAACAAGCCGGATTTTCAGCAGGAAAAGGAGAGCAAGTATTGAATATAACATATATTGCGAACGTCACATCTTTCCTGATAGTATAATTTTAAAATTTCCTTCATTCAGCTCGTAGCTTTCTCTGAATCAGGTAACAAATTTGAGTGTATTTATTGAGGTTTTCCTTTTCTTCCAATTGTAACCTTATTAATTCCGTTTGAATTTATTTAGGTTTTAACTTAATATACAGATTTTTGTCCTTTATATTGCATTGATATTTTTTTGTTTTATATCCTAGTACATTTTTAGGCTAAAGCCATTAATTATCATTGTTCTCATAATTGTTAAGCAATTGTTCTTATATAAATCTTTAATATTCGAGCCTATAAGATGGGTCCGGAGCCCGAAACGTTGGCAATATATGTTATATTAGGGTACTTGCTCTCCTTTTCCTGATATATATATATATATATATATATATATATATATATATATATATATATATATATATATATATATATATATATATATATAATTTGGGGAGGGGAGCTAATTGATGTCTCCTCTTCTAATTTATTTTGATTTTTCTTTAGTTTAAAAGTTGTTTATTTGCAACATTTCATTTTTTCATTTTTGGTATAGTTGATCAAAATTTCAAATCACATTAATTTAATCTCTAGTTCATCCTATTAAACTTGACCGAGATGTTGTAGGTCGACCTCCTAACTCCAATTCATCTCAAACTTTTAAAGGGCCTTACTGCGTTATTAAGCACCCAGTTTTATTACTGAAAAGCAGTCATGCGTGCTTAAAAAAAAGAGACGAAAATAGGCCTTTTTTATATTAAAAACCTTATTTGTTACAGAGATTTGAAATTATAGCTTTTGCCTCAGGTCCGAAAATAATATTTTAAACTTTTTTTTCCCGTCTCTTTTTCGCCCTCTCTAATTAGGCTCTATTCCTCTGCAAGAATGGTTCCAGAGAAAAAAGGAAACTGTCTCGTCTGTCGTGGCCGTTTCTTGTTAACACACTTCGATTGATCGGCTGATAGCTCTGATAGTTGTTCGTGGGGTCAGGGGATTAACTCGAAGAGACGTGGCCTTGAAGAGGCAGTTCGGCACCCTGGTTGAAGGGCGTGTAAATGGGAGGGACCATAAGAATGACGAAGACCTTCAACCGCGGCTGATCCGACCATCGAAAGTCCCTACCATTTAGGCATTCTCTAGCCGAGAGTGATGCTCTCATATCGGTTCGCTGGGGAGCTCCATCGAGGCAGCCAAAGCCAAGATTGCCAATAATAATGAATAATAAATTTTAGCTTTTGACCAGGAAGACGATGATCTAGAGTGCGTCTTGTAAGGTACCCTATTACTAGGGGCCAAGTGTAGGAATTCTGCGGAAGAAAACCAATGTAACAGAGGAGATAATGCTATCTGTAACAGAGGGTAGAGTATTTGGTCGATTCATTGGGTGATTTTATGAACAGATGAACTTGGGACTGTTTATAATATGCATGTAGATTTTCTAAATGAAACATTAGCCAATGGAGAGAATCGACTTCTAAAATTGATAAAAGAACTTCCTGCAACAAAAAGTTAGAGTAGACGAGTCGATACGCGAACAGAATATCCTAGACTTAAATTGTATTGAAATTTTAAACATTAGAAACGCCCATGAAAATGTATAATGAATTTTAGCGTTCATTTTTTACTATAAATAACTAAATAGTGCGCTATAAACATAGGCAGAGCTATAAATAGATCTAACCAAGTGCTTTGCATACATAAATAGTGAAATTAAAAAGTACCGGGTGATAGCCAATAAATGTCCCCTTTTTATAATGCTGTAATTTGTTAGCCATTAAAGCTTGAAGGGAGAAATAATTGTCATTACAAAGAAAAATATATGAAATTTGATTAGCTAGCTTTTTAACATTCGAAATGACCACCAACGGAGTCTATGCACTTATCAATACGATTAGCAAAATAGTTATGGCATTCTGCAAAATATTGACTTTGATGGATGCAATGATTTCTCGAAACTCATTCTTCAGTTCTGCGTTATTAAATGGCGCAGCTCCAAATAGTCTTTTCTTTACAAAACTCCATAGAGAGTAGTCTAAAGGTGACAAGTCAGGTGACCTGGCGGCCAGGGGAACTTTATCCTATGCGACATTAGTCGTTGAGGAAATCGAACCTTGAACCATGTCATGGTGGCACATGCATTATGGACTATAGCGCCATCTTGCTGAAACCCTTCGTCAGGATACTTGCTATTTATGAAAATGCTCTTGAGCATGTTAGGATATCTGGCAGCTTTAATTAACTGAGCTTGTCCTGTTTCACGGTCCTCAAAGAAATAGAGCCCATTAATTTTAGTGACCACTCCCGCTAATTCTGTTTATTCGGCATGCCTTTCAGGTAAACGTGACATTCATCACTGAAAATTATGTTCTTCAATACTAATTGTTTATCCTCTCGTTCTCTTCTTTTCTCTCTCTGGGACCTTTTCTTTCTCCAGGCGTTGGTTCCAGAGAGGCTCTCGCTTTCTCGAGGTGAGGCAAACTACACTTTTAATGCACCGCTCTATTTCTCTTAATGCCAAACGTTCTTCAGCCTTTCCTCGCTCGTTGGATCCCTATGCCAATGATCTGGACGCAGATTTAGATTATTGACACTACTGCTTCACCTGACCAAACCGTAAACTTTCTGCATCAATCATTACTCGCCTGCCTTGACGCGCACGCCCGCTATATCGGGTCCTACTTCAAACCGCCATTACTGCGCCCCTTGGTTCATCATGCAACTCCTTCCCTCAAGGAGGTCCTTACCTGCTCATGAACGAGCCCTTCGTAAGGCAGGCTCCCGTGGGCAGTAAACGAAATCCCTCACACTTGCCTCTACCGCCTTGCTAATTTGACATATTCTTCCAAATTAAAATCAGCGCGCGAGGCTCATTCACGCAAACTTTTGTCTAATAGCAAGAATGACCATCAGACTATCTTTCGTCTCCTCTCTCGTCCTTCCTCGCCTAGCCCCATTTCCTCCACGTCTCCCCACATCAAACCCCTCTACTTTTTCTAAATTTGTCTTTGATAAAGTTATTAACCTTCGCGGCGTACTACCTCAGTCGTCTGAACAAGCCCATCTTGTTCTCCCTGACCATATTCCATTGCCGCTTAACGTCCTCACTCGGGCGTCCTTTGAGGAAGTAACTGCCCTGATCTCACGCTCTGACAAATATGGATCCCCTAATGACGTCTTTCCACCCAAACTCCTCCGCCAAATTCTCCCTTCTGTCCTACCACTGCTTCTTCATCTCATTAGCACTTCACTTGCCACAGGGGTAGTTCGCTCTTCCTTCAAACATGCCTCAATTCGTTCTATCCTAAAAAAGCACACATCAACCCATCTGAATCATCTAGCTATCGCCCTATCTCAAAGCTTCCATTCCTCTCTTAGGTCCTCGAGAGAGTGGTTATCTCTCGCCTTAATGACCATATTTCTAACTGCAATATCGATGAGATGTACCAATCGGACTTCAAAGTGAAGCACTCTGCTGAAACTGCTTTTCTTGATGTTTCAGACGGTTTACGTGGAGCAGCCGATAGGGGTTGTACATCCATTCTAGTCCTTCTAGAACTCTCCTCTGCGTTCGACACCATCAACCACACGTTTTCACACTTTTCTTGTTTTTTCGGGCACTGCACTTGATTGGTTACGCTCACACCTCTCCTCCCGCACTCAGTCGGTCGCGCTCGATAACCTCTCTTCCGAGCCCGCGCCCATTCATTTCGGGGTGCCTCAGGGCTCAGTCCTTGGTCCACTCCTCTTTCGCATCTGCTTACTTCCTCTTGGTTCCCTTCTTCGCGATTTGGGCCTGCCCTTCCACCTCTATGCTGATGAAACTCAGATATACCTTTCCTCATCTCCTATGTCCTTCTCTCAATCAATTACCAAGCTCCTTTCAGCCTACACCTCCATAAACGAATGGCTGTCTGCCAACTTTCTCAAACTTAACTACGATAAAAGTGAAGTTCTCTTTGTTGGTACCACTTCGATGGTGGAAAAATCTAAAACTCCCTTTCCCTCCCTTAACCTTGGGAAAAACAATGTCGTCTTCTCTGATGCCGTTAGTAATCTTGGTGATATTTTCGACGAGAAACTCTCGTTTAAACCGCACATCCATCGTATCTGTAAGTCTTCTTTCGGATTCCTCCGCAACCTATCACGTGTTCAATCCCATTTTGATTGATTTGAGACTATTATTCATGCCTTCGTCACCTCACGATTAGACTACTGTAATTCTCTTCTAGCGAATCTTCCTTCATCGACACTTCGCCCCGTACAACTACTACAAAACTATGCTGCCCGGCTCCTCCTTCGCCGCCCCCGGTTCTCTCCTGCGATGCCTCTGTTACAGGAGCTACACTGGCTACCTATTTGCTTTCGTACCCACTATAAAATCTTCTCATCACCTACAAGGCCCTAAACCTCAAGGCTCCACTTTATCTCTCGTCTGCCCTCTCCCGTCGTCAAGCTCCTCGGGCACTCTGGTCTAACCTCGCTCCCTTCCTGAACACTTCGTTTTGTCCTCTGCTCGATAGGTGACCGTTCCTTCTCAGTTTGTGGTCCTAGACTATGGATGCTCTTCCTGCCGAAGTCCGATCCTCTCCCTCCCTTGCTACTTTTAAACGTCTCCTGAAGACTGATCTCTTCAGAATTGCCTTCTCTCCGCTGTAAACCTTCTTTACACTCGCTACCCAACCAGCGCTCTGGGAGGGTTAACAGCCCAGAAGGGCGCATTATAAATTACCCATTATTATTATTATTATTATTATTGTACATTTCCTTAACCCTGAGGCAAAATGATAACTTTCGTTGCTCATCATGCATTGAAATATTTTGATGACATTGACATTTGTATGACTTAAAATTAAGATCTTTTTTGAGAATCGTTCGCAGTTTCTCTATTCAAATGTGTCTCAGGAGTTCACTGACTTTATTTCATGAGATCATTTAAAGTCCTTACCTTGCCAATATTCGTTTCTGTCCCCACACTTTTTCTTACGCCCGGAATTTCCTTTGTTTAGATTACGAATTGTGCTGTGTGCATTCCACTTGGCCTAATTTCTATGGCTTGTTTTTTGTCTAATCTATACCATATCTTGCTTGCAAATGACGAATTGATTTGATTATGGAGCCATGTCGTATCATTAATTTCATGACAAACCTGCGCTGTTGAAAGGTTAATTGTGCCATTTTTGAAAGCCTAAAACATAACTGTTTAATATCTGGCGTATACTACCCAGCGCAAGCCTAGGCTACATAAGCTAGCTAATAAAATTACAAATATTTTTCTTTGTAAATGTCACCTATTTTGACCTTCAAACTTTAATGGCTAACAAATTACAACATTATAAAAACAGGGGACATTTTGGGCTGTGATCCGTTGCATAAGGGAACGGTAACTGATTGTATAAAGTTTCAAAAACCATCAATAGTGTCGAAAATCGAACCGATATCAATTATTATCGTCACTTTGCCAAACGCAAAGTAATAACAGGCCAAAATCACGCGATCTCACTTATTCCGATTTTGGACTTGACGACCTTCAACACTTTCAATAATTCCTGCACTAACCTTGGGATGACCTTAGAAATTATATATTTCGAAAGAGAATGTAAAACAACATAAGTGTTTCAAATTTTGTTAGAATCGGCCGAATAGTTACAATGTTATTACCAAAACAAATAAAATAAAAACGGTGACCGACCGACATAGTGAGATATAGAGTCGCACGCGACTAAAAAGGAACTAGCATCATTATTAAAACACGAACCAAAGCGATTTTATGCAAATTTAATTGATCGTAAGCTCAGGGTGTCCTTAGTGACGATCTGGACCACGTAGCGAAGACATTAAATGAACAATTTGCGAATGTTTTTACTGTCGAAGATACAACTAACCTAATAACAATACAATACAATATATTTTTAGGAAGCCTACTCTTTCAAATATTGACATAACCGAAAATGAATTTAGTTTTTATATTATATGACTCCTCCCGTTCTCCTCCTTTGTTAACTAGCCTCTAGTGGGTACCAGGGTCTTCGCTGTTTTGTAAATCTGTAATTAAAACTTAACACTAACTCCAATCTCACACCCCGTCCCATCCTCACACTACTTTTAGCCCTTCCTTCAAACATATTTGCCAAATGGATCACTCAACGTTTCCAATTCCCTCTCACTCTCTGCCATTCACACCAAGTTATCGCCATAGAACTCAGTCCTCATTAATCTCACATTTTTCGCTCATTCACCTCTTACTTCTTCTCATTGGTGACATCGCATAACCATGTCTTACATCCCCCTCCCCCCACGTAGTTCAACAAACTTACTCCTGCTATCTTACACTCGAACGCAGGCCTCACGTCTAACAACTCTTCACATCATCCAATAATTTACCACTAACTCACATTCTCACAAGGTGGTGTCAGTGGTTGTATGAAAACCATACTGCAGCTGACGTATGGTGGATTACCTACCCTTCTGTCCCCAACACTCACTGATACGTTCTCTTTTGACCTCATAGGAGAATCTGCAGTTGTATCTTCCGGATATTTTTACTTTCTCTGTCTTCACCCCTTTCTGTACAGATCTCGCCACACAAACCTTGTGCGATGGAGACCTCGTTGGTTTTTGCTTTTCATTGTGAAAAGACACTCTATACATTTTTATCTCCTGTTATAATACTTCTCTTTCTACACAATCCTTGATAAGCTTTCACCATACCCATGAACCCACCACACACGTTACATGGCTTGTGTTTTTCCAGTGCAAATAGTTGATCGACACAAACCTTACTCACTCTAAACCCACCTGGTTCATCCTGTATCAATCCCGCAATCACTCTTCTAATACACCCATTCCAATTTTGTTCATACATTTTACCTACAACATTCAGACTTATCCCCCTCGGAGTTCTTGCCGTCATCTTTATCTCTGGAGTTCTAACCTTGTGGTTACGATGTCGGTTTTCCAGGGCGAAGGCACAGGTTCGATCCTAGCCAGTACAGACACAAAACTTACAGCAGTGTCACGGGCTTAGCCACCCATTGGCGGATACGAGGATACTCACCTGCGGGGGTGTAAGTAGCTCCACGCGCATCTCCACGCGCATAGCCAATGACAACATGGTTATTTTCTGCCACTTTTTCTTAGCATCTCAACCTACCCATCTTCTCCTATGAGGGCGCTTCTATCAACATACCCGAATGTGGAGTACTAGTTTCCCATATTTCGGTACTCATACCCACATATCCCTCTGTGGTGGAACCATGAGGTGTTCTATGCTCGGTGGGTGGTTGGTGTCAAAACATAATGAAACGCCCCCCACCCACCCCCAGGAGATCCGGCCCTTATTGACTTCGGGCTTGGCAGCGATTGTCATGTGCATTTCATTATCCAATCAGGGGATTTCGTCCCTTATACGTGGCTAATTGCCATTATTCAGTCTTGCGTGGCAGTAGCAACCTCTTAAATACCTATTTCTTTCACAGCCCGATACAGCACTTGGTTTATACCATCGAATCCAATCATATTCACATTCACTCCAACTTGCACACTTACATAATGCATAAACTCACATCAGTAGTCGAGCTTCAAATGAACAAAGTATGTATAAAAAGTAAGGCAGTAACCCTATCAGCGCCCCAGGCTATGAACATCACGGAGCGAAGAATTTCCATGACATGGGTACAGGAGACCCTAAGTCTGCCAATATGAGCCTTCCAGGTGTTTTGTCGGTCAAATACAAGACCAATGAAACGTTGCGCTCCACCACTTCCAGGCGAACTACATTTAGAAATAAGTCTAGGTCAGGGTGGAGAAGGGGATGACGCCAGAAGTACACCACCCTAGTCTTAGCCCAGGAAAACTAAAGCCTATGCGCTTCGGCTTAGCAAGAAACGTGGTTCAATGCCTGTTGGAGTCGACGCTCTAGTGTTGGCATATGGGCTGCGCTAAAAAGAGATCGAAAGGCTATCCAGGTAGAGCGTGCGAGAACTTCTTTCGGCAGCACCGAGGTGATGCCGTTGATGCTCAGGGAAAAGTGTGACACTGAGGACACTTCCCTGCGGGACACCCTCTTCCTGCTCCAACGGGCAGGAAAGGGCTTCCCCGGCCCATACGCGGAATAGAAGATCTAGAAAAAATTCAGATATAAAGATTGGGAGGCGTCCCCTCGCCCCCAACGGGTGGAGAGTCTCCGTGATGCCATACCGTCTTCTCCAGATCCAATAACACCGTCCTGTAGTGCTGTCTACGAATGAAGGCCTCGCAGACGGCGTTTTCCAGTCGGAGCAGAGCCTACGCCGTGGAAAGGAACTTGCGGAAGCCGCACTGTGCAGAAGACAGATGGCCTTCGCTGTCCATAAAAAAAACTAATCTAACATTTACCAATTTATCCATTAACTTGCACATGCAGGAGGTTAGAGAGATCGTGTGGATACCGGCCGGGGTAGAGTGATATCTCACCAGTTTGCAAAAGGCTAGCACAGTAGCGATTCGCCAGGCGTCTGTAAGGATACATTCTATCCAGATCCTATTGAACAATTCTAACAGAAAAGACATGCCTCGCTCACCCAGGTGTCGAAGCATGGCGTACCGGACATCGTCCGGACCATGGGCGGTGTCCTCGCACGAAGCGAGAGCTGAACGCAACGCACTCAAAGTAAACCTGTCGTTGAATGGTTCTCTGACTCTAGAGGTAAAGTCCAGTCAGGGCCTTCCGCGACATCATGACGCGCATTAAATGCTGGCTGAGCAGCATCCCGGATAGAAAATGCGGACAAGGATTCCTCCACGGCCGCATGGGCCGAGATGACGCTCAAATTCGCCTGGAGAACGTGAAGGGTGCCCTGCAAGCATTTGCACACCACTGCTAGAGGGGTCTTCCCGTTAAGTGAAGACACGTATGCCTATCAAGAAGACAGTCGGGCATGCTTCGAAATATAGCAGAACCTAGCCTTCGCTCGACGAAATTTACCGACAGTTAAATCGTTCAGGCGGTGCTTATAGCGCATATAGGCATAACTCTTCGTTTTTAGGGCCGCTTTATACTTGGCTGACCACCACGGAAGCGATTGACGTGCAAAACAGTCAGACATTCTAGGAATAGTAGTTAGGCCCACGGAGAAAAACTCAACGGCCAAATCTACCGACCAAAACTCCTCCTCTGAGACAGAGAATCAGTCATTTCCGGAAATGCGGGCTACCTCGCCCGCGCCAAGCATCATCTGGGCGAGCTCTTAGGCGGCAGCGGCCCCCCAAATGATATTTGAATGGGAAAGATCACTACCATGGAGTTCATCGACTACCCTCCACCAAAAATCAGGCTGTGCATCCGGAGAGCACAAATATAGATCGAGGCAGGCAAATGAATCGGTTCTCGGGCTGTGATGCGTAAACTCATACACATTTAGGACACCGATCTCCAGCTCGTTGATCAGGTCGGCAATGACTTGAACCCTGGGATTAATCAATTAGTCTCCCCAGAGGGGTGTCTACTATTCATATCTCCGAGCAATACTAAGGAACTCAAAAACCTTCACAACACGACGGAAGTACCCTGCGTTGAAGTCAGTTGACTGTGGAATGTATGCGTAAATAACAGTATACCTCCTTTCCAGGTGCAGCTACTCAGCTACAGCATGAAATGAGGTATCTAAAGCGAAGAGAAGAACGGATACATCATGTCGGTATAAATCGCGTATCTTCCTGCCTGGCCCCCATCCCGTGGCGGTGGGGTCACAAAACACTTATTCCTCGGGAGGGTGGTCAGGGTAGCACGCGCCCAGCATGGTCTCCTGCAAAAATATAGCTAACGAAGAACTGGAGGAGACGACCCTCTGCAGCTCCTCCCAGTTGGCCCGGAGTTCGTGGCAATTCTATTGAAGGGATGCCTAGCTCGGAGGGGATACAGGGAAGAATCGCCCTACGCTTTCCGGAGGCAGAACTCCGGCCGCTGTTGGCCTGAAAATGCGCTGAAGGCACTGTCGCCTTCGAGGACTTATCGGGGAAGGTTTGGCTCGCCAAGCGAGTCTTTTCCTCCTTCCGCCTTGAAACCTTTAGCAGGCGGTGGTTCCTCTTTTGGATGATCCACCATCTCCGAGCCACCCACCTACAACTGGGTGTGGGCGTAGGAGCCGAAACTTCTTTAGTGCTGTTCTCCTTTCAGGGGTAACTTTAGGAACCTCGGAAGATTACTTCATGACCAACTTATCGGGTGTTGCCTCCTGTGAGTCAAACGACTGGGTGGAAGCGCGCGGGCCGTTTCGCCTTACGGGAAATAGTCACGCTGGGGGCATGAGGGGGAGTCCTGGATTTAGCCGGGACTGGGTGTGAACATTTTGTGCCATTAGTTATACCAGGGTTGCGCCCGGGGTGGATAGAACCCGCATAAGGGTTCTGAATGGGCGGGGAAACGACCGTGCTTGTAGGCCTCGAGGGGACAGGAGCAGAGGGTGTTTTTATTAACATTGAGGCATAAGACATCCAAGGAAGCGCTGGGCGCGCCAGGACCGAGTCTTTATCCTTGCTAAATGAGAGACAATCCTGGGCCTGAACTGCCAGGATTTCCTTCTAAAGGATATACGCACCACATTGCTTCGAAGAAGCGGGGTGCGGCTCTCTGCAATTGACACACTTGGACACACATGATTTGGACTTATCGTGTGCGGGCTTGTAGCAACCTACATAAACTTCGGGTAACCTCGATTTTGCGCGTCATCAGGAGTGATTCGTATGGCTGAAGCGGTGACAGTAGTAGCATTTTCCGCGCCAGTGGCACGAATGCCTTCAGGCGGGAGCGATACCAACCGGCACGCGGCGACTCATTGAGCTTGTCACAGTTGAACGTGACGAAGACCGTAGTGGTGAGTCTCGAACCCTCTCCCTGTTTTTCATCACACGTTTGACCTTGACGCTCCCTGGTCAGCCAGCTTTAAGGTGATGTTATCTATGGAGTATTCAACGAGTTCCCTCGAATAACCTCTCCTTCCGCGAAGTTCATGTGAGAGCGCGGCGCCACACTCACCGGCGTGCCATCAAGTGTCCGAAGGGCAGTAATCATGGCCGCTTCCGGGGTATTCGACGCCTTCGCCAAAAGACTCTCGTCCGAGAAACGGGTCACCTTCGGCTCTCTTCCAATCACGCTAGCTAGAGCTCTTCTCTGATGGATCATGTTGTCCTTAGCAAACATGCTGCCATCAGTGGAGCGGATAGCGAGAAATTGTTTGAAGCTAGTGGGCTCGAAAAAGTCAGATAACCTCTGAGTGAGGGGCCCCCACGTAATCGAGGCTCCGCTCTGTCCACTTTTGGTCTTAGTCTCCCCACCCGTTAAATCATCAGAGCCGGTCGTGCCGATCTTGGCTTGGTAGTATACCGAAACGGCAGAGGCCTAGTCCGTTACAGCGGCTCCCGCAGACGGGGGAGAAGCCCTGAGTCTTTTTTGTCGTTTTATTTCTTTTCTTTTTAAGAGAGGAGGGCGGGGAATGAACCTGCTTCTCCTCTCCACCGGCAGGAGCCCCTAAGCAAGATAGACCGGCCTCACCGAAGCCCTCCTCTGAAATGGAGAATATCTTTGCTATTAGAGGGCCACCAGCCGTAGGAGGAGATCCTCCCCTCTCCTAGATAGGCTTCGGGGACCCGAGCTGTAAACTGCCTCTATGTGCCCCCTTTCCCCGAGACATCACAGATCCCATTTGAGGTCCTTTTTTCATCTAATGCCGGCGAACCGGCATCCGTCGAGGAAGAGAGGGGTGCACGTACAGTGACCTCCTGTAGGCTCTTAGCGCACGAGTGCAGGATGTTTGGGGGCTAGGACCAAAGGGCCGTGCCATCTCTTGCCACCTGATGTGATTGGCCCTATCGATGCGCTCCCATTGGCAGTGGTCAATTTTTTGCCGCTTACGTGCTTTCTTGGCAGAAAGAAGGAGAGGAGGCTAAGCTGGGGCCGAACTGGGCGCTGAGTCCCATCAGCATCGCAAACAGAGAGAGACTCAGAGAACAAATATATGATAGACAGTGTTCGCACGCCACCCTCTTCAGGAAGATCTCCTTCCTCTGCCGTGTACAGCGTTTGCAGAGGTAAATATTTACAACGGAACTCGCAGATCGGCATACTATCTCTTCGTCCCATATCTTAGAGGTACATCCTACTTAAACAATACAATGTCTTCACCTTACGCTTCTACTCTCCAATCTCCCATGTCGATTCACTGGCTCTGTCGTACACTTCATCCGTGTGGCATCCATCTACTTTTACTCACATAAATTGTTTTTCTTCAAGCAAGGTTTGCCATCTCAACAGTTCTTTGGTTCTCTCTTCATTTAACTCGCCGATTCTAGATCTTTATTTTCAATGCCTTTTCACTTCAGTTTTCTTCTGCCTGACCTTCGTCGCAGACATTTTTATGAGTGTCTAACCTTTTTCCTGCGACCAGTCCTACCTCTGGGAATTTTAACCCTCAAGACTTGCGTACTTTTCTTGCATTATGCAAACCCGTTATCTAATGATTGGTGCAACATCATTTAATTTTTTTAACTTTCTTGACACAAGGATTCATCATAATAATGACCTTTGTTTACCAGATTTTGAAAAACATTTTTTTTTACTAAATCTTCAAAAATGTGATCAGGCTGGACATTCAAATGCTCTTATCATCATCTTATCTGATTATTCAAACCATTAAATTCATTTTAGATGGTCTTATAAATCACTAAAAGTGGTAGAATAACTTCACTTTTTTAGTGTTATCCATAATGAGTAACCAAGTTGGTTTGCCACGTTTCTAACTTTGTTCTTGGAATGACGGGAAGACTAAGGTGTAGTAGCATAGACTTTAGTACTGTGCCCCCAAACTCTCCATGGTAAGGAGCAACATCAACTGGTAGCCACTAATGGATAGACCTACTGCATATCAATCGAGGTGATGTGAAACAATTTGTCCTAACTCTTGATAAGGATTTTTCATAAACCTCGAGGCACCCTCTAAATTTCTTCCTTGAGTTGTCTGAGACAAAACTCAAAGCCAAGGTCCTCGTCGGACTACATATAAATAAGATCTTGGATTGCAAGAGGCTCACTAGATTTGTGGATTAAGCTGTTTGTACAAGCCTTGTTGTATTGGCACGAGGTTTCATGGTTGACCTGGTTGAACTTCCTTTTCAACATAAATCAAGAACATCTCATCTTAATCGGAAGAGCGAGGCGAATGAGGAGAACCGCCTAAGATTAAGAGTCAAGGAAGTTTAACATTGCTATGGAAACTGCATCATTATAGTACGTAATTTACTCAGAATAGGTTATAATTATTGCTTATTAAGAATAATTTATATCACTGCCACATTGAGAAAATTTAACAATGGTGAGTAAATTTGAGCATGGTTTCCTGTATGGTAGAAATCCCCAAATGTGGAATCGTTGGGGATTATGACGTACCGGATTTCTGAAAAGTCATGATTCTCTCGCATTAAATATAAAATTTAAATTTAAAGAAGAATAAAGAAAAAAAGTACATGGCCTAGATATAGTTTATTGGACCTTTTGGGTTTGTTGGAAGGTGTCCGATTTTTTTTTCTACAAATATTGTCAATGATGTAGTTTTACACGCTAATTTCAAAAATGAAATTTATTTTGGAGAGAAATGGACATTTAAAAAGTTATGTTTGGGTTGGGTTTGGTAAGTTTAAGTTATTTTAGGTTAACAAGTTAGTTTAGGTCATTTGAAGTAAATATACGTAATATGAACATATCTATTGAATATTTAACATATATAGAAATGAAATTAACGTTTAAAGTCCGAAATACACTGTAATATCTTCTTGAATAGATCCGTATTTTCGTATCTCCTATGCCACAAAGAAATCGCATAAATACGAATTCAACATCGAGTCCCAAAACGACGTTTGTTTGAGGGTTTCAGTAAATTCGATTTCTTCTCGATATGCTGAGTGTGCGTTTCCCCCTTCTAACGAACGAACTCGAGACTCTGACTCACGGGTTTGACATTGTACCTCGGAATATCTGATATATGGCTGAAAGACTTCCACATGTCGCTTATTATTGTGGTTCTGGATTGAATGGAAGCTTTAATACATTCCTCTAATGGCTGACGATTTCATAATTGAACATTCTCGCTATATTCTCGCTTCTAAACAAGCCTGAGATATCTTTTCTCTAGCTTCTTGAATTACATTTTTTCTTCATCAAATTCTTCTGAATATTTCTATTTTATCTTATCGTGAGTGAGGATACTTTTAATGATTTGTTGATTGGTAAAAGTGGCCTCATTTTCAATATCATTTTCATTATTTCTCTACTCTTCAGTAGATAATTTCTCCCTTTCAATCAGTTGTTCTATACCATGTGGTCTACCATGGCAACTATTAAGATTTTTAACCCAACAAATACTAAATAATGATTATTTTTTTTATTCCTGCTTACAACATTTTGCTTTGACAATAATCATAAACCCAGAAATCGACTTACCTTATAATTTCAACCAGAATTATGTAGAGTTCTGCTTGGGTATAGATAATGCCGTGGATACGTGTCCGGTCGGGTTCACGGGCAAGCCAAATCGTATTGGAAAATGTTAGCGGGCGAACACGGGCGGGTGCAGTCATATTTAGAAAATTGAATGTAACTTCTTAAGCCTTTCATCAAAAAGCCTAACCAACTTTGATTTAATAGTGAAAATGTTGAATAGGAAAATAAAAAGTTAAGATAATAGGTTAATTAAGTTCTGGATTCAAAAAAGTGATTGGCCTCTTTAGAGCCTAAATCAAAGTATGGGTTTGAAGATAGTGAAAAAAATTTGTTTGTTTGTTAATTAGTTTGAATTGTGTTTTGACGTAGGAATCAGAGATACTTAGAAACATTATTCTCACAAATAAGTTTGAAATGGAAAGAGAAACTTACCTTGCCCGGAGATCCGTAGTAATTAATACTTTACCATGGCCTGGGTTCAATTACTACTCGTATCATAAAAGATGTTGACTGCATGCCGTGTAAGCGAATTGTGACATGATCTTTGGTGGGCAGGGACTGAATTTGAATGAAGCGAGGGGCGTAGCCCAAAGGCCTACGAGATGGAGCTTCTCGGTGCACTTGAATTGAAATCCTCCTGGCAAGCTGTCATACAGGTGCGTCTTCAATTAATATTATAGTTTCTAAAGACGTGTGTGACGTGGATTATCCCCAATCAGAGCCTTCACGCGAAAGTTCGCTATAGGACTAACGACCAAATAAAACTTTATGGTTAAGGGGAACAATTTTAACAGCTTTCCCATTGGAGAAGCATAGAAACCAATCAATAGAATCTAAGGTTACCCTTACACTAAAGTTATGATCCTTTTTTTATATATTTTTTAGACGGTTAACTTAATTTTATACTTAAAATTATTTATCCAAATTTACGCAGTCTCCTTTCCCCTGCAAAACAGCCTTTCTTAAATTCCGGAACATGGCAACGTTGAGCTCGAATTCGACATCTCTGTTAATAGCGTTTTGCACTTTTTTCTTCTTGGTCATGAGAATTGTGACTCAAAGTCTTTGAGGCAGAGTTATAAAAAGCTCAAAGGGTTACGGCAATTTGATGGGAAATTGGAGGATTTGTCAATCTCCTCTAAAGAAAGCAATAACTCTTAACCTATGATCTTTTGCCAGGAACAAGTTCGAATACACGCCTCATTTGACAGAATAATTTTGCTCTTGTTGGACGTTGGATCAGATCAACATAATCTACATTTACACGTTTTGTCCAAGAATTTTGGTAGAAGTCTTTGCTGTGCCGCCTCAAAATAAATAGGTACAATAAAATACCTCTCTCTGAATGCTTCAACATTTTCGTGAAGAAAGTAAAGGATGTGTTGAGCTCCTTGTGCGGATGGACCCCCGGTTGCAACATGGAGTCATTCCTTAATAGATTTTGAAGGAAAGATCAAAACTTGAATGGAGTTTAAGAAAACAATTAGGAGTAAGAAGAACCTAAATGTGATCCCATCAATTTCTTGGGGAATAAGAATTCCCTCAATTATTCCTTCCTCCAATTGGCTTTCGAACACTTCGTTATAGTCGGCAACAAGCCCATTATCTGATAACGTAGTTTTCACTTTTTTTTAGCGTTTCCAATGCTATTTTATGGTTCGAAGGAACTTTATACAAAATCTCATTAAACTAAGGGAGTGTAATATGTCATTTGCCATCTCGTTTTTCGATGGAATTATGAAATTCCTTAATTTTAAGCATGCCTTCAGAACTCGTACTTGTATCTCTGATGCCTAAAGATTCCAGACTTAACATATGCTCAAGCCTCAAATCCAAGTCAAGCTATAACAAACTAAACCAATTCAAATAAGTAGGGGCTGGATCAAATGCCACGTTAACGCTAACTTCGAGGGTGACCACTACATTAGGTTTTAAAGTTGAAAGCCTTTCAGACGTTTTTAATCTATTTCCTGCTTTGTTTTCTATAGAGATCTTGGGAATGGTAGAGTGGGCCCCCGTTACATTATTCTTTGAGACGAGACTTGTGAGTGAAGTTTGAATAAAGTTTATTGCTTGCGAGGAGTGATGATGGAGATCAGTAGGACCATTTTCTCTTTAAGCTGCCTTTCCTCCCCTTCCAGAGGAAAGCTCACCTCTCCAAACGTAGCTAGGACCGTCGGCGCCCGCTTTCTCTGACCCCTTCGCTTTTCTTAAAAGCCCGCCAACATCTGCGTCAGAACATTCATCCAAGAGAGGATTTGTAACTGATACCTGAAGTGGGGAGCACTACGAAGGGGGTAGGTCAACATAGTCCCATTCTTTAGTGTAATATGGAATTGGCTGCTTGAGACAAAGGGATGTAGTCACTGATGTGTCAGAAGGAGTCCTTCCCGCATCGTCGTACATAGATATAACACGTAGATCCCCAATCGAACAACTAATTCCACCAATTCGATCTTAAAACATCGACCTGGAGGTAAAAGGGCTCATCTATGATGGAGGTTCCATTTACCTGCAGAGAACGAATTTCGCTTTCGACCCAGCCTGCGGTAAATTCGAGGCATAGATTTGAAACGACCAAAGAACATAGCCGATATTTTTTGAGACTCGAAAAAGAGATTGGCCTACAATTCAACCCAATGTACATGGTTTTAGTGCCGATGAAAGTTTTGATGTTGCATATGTGATTACAAAACTTATCCAAATTATGCTTCATAAGACAGCTACAGGTTTAGATATATAAAACCTCTAAGATGCGAAATTAAATCGGCATCTTACAGATCTGAGCTTACCCTGAATCCAAGATCGACCGGCATAGTAGAAAGTAGGAGGTTAGCATCGAGTTCTAAAGTTTTATTAAAACTCTTAACAGGTTGGATCACTGCCCCCGACGTTATCACACGCCCACATAGTCATAAGGCTTCATTTGGGGAGATTTAAGGCACAGGGTATAGGTATGGGTCATAGCTTGGTAGAGCAAGAATCGGTCAGGTGGTGCGAACTATGTAATCTTTTTCAAATATTTAATTGAATGCCCCTTTGTACCCTAAAGGAATTCGTATCATAAAAGGAGCACCGCAAAAGAAAATATGACTTTCTACACATTTTCAAATTAGAACTTGAAGTTTTAGAGCCCCGTTTGAAAGGGAATTCGAATACGAGATTTGTCTGTTGAGGGCTTGCTCCTTGGCAGTGGAAATGTTTGTTTTGAAAGTTTTAATTGAGGGAAGAGGGAGAGGGAGATTTCGAAAGGGAACTTGAAGGCACACGTTTTAAAAGGGAATTTGATTAGGGATGTTTGGAAAGAGAAATTGAATTTAGTTTAGAGGGAAAGAGTTTGAATAGTTTAAGCCGTCAACATAATTAAAGGTTGACGTTGGATTTGGGATTGATTTACGAGTAAAAGATAATTCCTCTCAAAATCGCTTAGCAGCCTGTAGTTTTTCTAGACTTTGAAGGGTGGCGGAATAATTATTGGAAATATCCGATAGGTTAAGATACTCAATTTTTTTTTCATTAACATAAATTATCTTTTAAAATTTGAAGGGAATTTGAACCCTAAATGATGTGGAATAACAATTGATTACCATAATTCTCAAAGAAACCTACTTCAAAGTTTATAAGTTTGTATAAGATGGAACGAGTCTCATTTATCCAAAGAGAGCTAATTTATGCAAATTAGACTCCTGAATGGAATGGGTAGTCAGCATGTTTGAGAAATATTGGTCATTTATGGCATCGTCCTTTAAGGGCTAGTTCGCATTTCGGTCGGATGATTACACTATTCCCAAACGCTATTTCAAATGAAAGGTTTAAAATTGAAATAAAAAAGAAAATTAGGGAACTTAGAAACAAGTAATTTGAGTAACTTTAAAAGTTAAATAAAGAACCCTGATAAGTGAATTTCACGCGAAGAGGCACCGCACCTTCTCAACCAAATGAAGTCAAGCGATTAATTTTTTGGAAATTGTTTACATTTTTATAGGAAAAAACTTTCACTTATGAGACACAAATCAATTTTCAAGTTTGTTAGTCGAACCAACCTACTGGTTGATTTAATACTAAATTGTGAAAATGTTGAACAGGGAAATCTAAGAGAAGGTAAGATAATTGGATAATTAAGTTCTGGATTAAAAAAGTGATTTTGCTTCTTCTTAACTTTATTAAAGCAATTTTTAGCTCCAGAGTTCAACTCGTTGCTTTAGATTTGTTAAAGAAAGAGAGAGAAAAATAGGAGTTTGAAGATAGCGAAAGAATTTGTTTGTTTGATTACAAACGCTATTCTCATAAATAGGTTTAATGGAAACAACTAAACTCACCTTGCCCGGGGAGCCGTGACTTGGTTTGAATCACTAGGACAAATTAAGGTCACATAATGGGTTGAGAGAAAATGGGTTGGATTGATACAAAGGCAAAGAGCAAGAGGGCTCATAAATTAAAAAGGTTGTCTTCAAAGTGACGTTGACTGCCCGACATTTAAGAGAGTTGTGACGGATATTTTTTCGTCGGTCAGGATCGAGTTAGAATGATGGTGGGAGGGGAAAGTTAGGAGGCTTACGAGATGGGGTCTTCCAGGTTCACTCGAATGTTAATCCTCCTACCAGGTTGTGATATTGACCGCCCCGGTCAATAGGTTTTGCGAATCGGTAGGGCAAAACAGAGGAAGGGGGATGGCTGTTTTTTGGGGGGGTTAGGACAAGTCATGACAAGTCAGGACCTGCAGCCGCACGCTCCTGCCTCGTCTATTTAAGAAGCTGTAGCTGATTGCAGATCGTTAGACACAACTTTTCAACAATGGAGAAGGTTGAGCACCGCGCAGTGATCAATTTTTTGACCAAGGAAGGCAAGAATGCAAAAGAGATCCGTGAACACATGGTAGCAGTGTACACCGACACCGACCCTTCATATGCAACCATTGCTCGCTGGAATGGGGAGTTCCGCCATGGTTGTGAGTCCCTTGAAGATGACGCCCGTCAGATGTGACCACCGAGGATAATGTGGCCCGTGTGGAGAGGATTATCCTGGAAAATCGATAGGTGAAGGTCAAAGAAATCGAGCGAGAACTTAGAATATCACATGGAAGTGTTATCAACATCATCCACGACAATTTAGCCATGGCCAAGGTCTCTGCCCGTTGGGTCCCTAGAAACCTCACGGCCCCATGATCGATTTCAACGGCGTCAAAGTTCGGAGGAGCTGCTGTTCCTGTACAACCAACACCCTGTGGGATTCGAGTCACGCATAGTGACAGGTGATGAAACATGGGCCCATCGCTGGGATCCCGAGACCAAGCTTGAAAGCATGGCCTGGAAGCACAGGGGCTCTCCAACCCCTATCAAGTTCCGGACCCAACCCTCAGCCGGGAAGACCATGGCCACCATCTTCTGGGATTCTGAGGGAGTGTTGATGGTAAACTATGCGCCTCGTGGAAGGACCATCACAGGCCAATATTTCGCCGAGGAACTGCCTGGGTTGAAGAAGTGCATCCGTCAGAAGCGGCGTGGCAAGTTGACACGTGGTGTCATGCTCCTCCACGACAATGCCTCTGTTCACAAGGCTAGAGTTGAAACAAGCTGCCCTGCGCGACTGCGGATTCGAGGAGCTCAACCATTCCCCTTACAGTCAAGATCTAGCCCCTAGCGACTACCTTTTATTCCGCGAGCGACAGGCTGCATTGCGTGGACGCCGGTTTGGGGACGATGAAGATGTCCAGCTAGCCGTCCAGGTGTGGATTTAACAGCAGTCGGGAGATTTCTGGTTGTCGGGAATTCAAAGCCTCAGGGACAAGTGGCGCAAGTGAATTAAGGTTGAGGGTAGTTATATTGAAAAATAATAAAACACTTTTCCTCATATCTCGTTTCCTTATATCCGAATTGCAAAACTTATTGACCGCCCCTCGTAAATGCGTCCATTGGACAGAATAAGACTCCAAAGACAGGTAGGGACATGGCTGTTCGCCGATCATCGCTTTCTTGCCAAAGTTCTGTATACGAGTAACTACCCTTAGTAGAGCATCTATGAGCGGGCGTGGGCGAGCCATACTTATAAAAAAAAGAGCTGCACCTCCGACCAAGCTCAATACCACCGTCCAGTCACCTTTCAACCCATTTCCTCCTAGTTTGTTGTGTCTAAACCTCCGCGGTTAGCTGTGTCAAGGCACTTGGTCAAAGGAAAGGCGGTCCTGGATTCGCACCCCTAACCGACCTTTCGTCCTTTAACCAGCCATTGAAATATGATGGGTGGTTCGGATCTCACCTACATCAGTATGTCCGCCCCGCTGACCCATTCGAGCTATCTCAATGAGGGTAAAACCAACTAAGAACATTTACAAAATAACGTCGTGGTGTTTAAATTAAGGACGTCCAAATGATAGAACATTGCTTGGCTTTGAAGATGACTTAGTCCGCAATCTATCTTTCGTAACAAACAGAGGAGCAATCATAGCAAAAGTGATGCAGCCTTATAAGGAAGTAAAATGCTTACTTTACATTTCAAATGCTATTCTTCGTCATACATTTAATTGATTAATTGGAAAAAATCAATAATTGCAAGATCAAGTTAATTTTTATCGGAATGTTTTAATTGAAGTACTTAAATAATTATTGAAAAAATGTATTAGTTGTGCATATATTAAACCTAAATAGAAATGTATGTTTATGAACCTAAATTTTAGGTTCTACAAAAAAGTCAAGAGGTACCTGAAAAAAATAGGATACGGGTACGGGCCGGTAAATGGCCAGAGGAGGGGGCGGACAGCAGAATGTGAACACGTGCTGGTCTCTTACTGAAACCATTCACGCAATACTTTATCGACGAGATCTTCTCATTTCCGCCTATGTAAACTGCTTCTTGCAGCAATTGTGTTGTAGAGCTCAAAAAGTGCTGCGAATTAAAAAAAAAAAAATTGTAATTCGTATATCAGAAATCGTAGATTCACCGATGTTATAAGTTTGGATTAGAACAGCAATGCTAACAACATTCTATTTTTTTTCCGAGTTTGTCACTCAATTTTAATTTCATTCTCATTTCAGTACTTTCAGAGGCGTCATTATTGGTTAATAAAAGGTTATAAATAGGCATTTAATAATAGGAAGTTTAAACAGCAGGAGAGTAATTATTAGTGTTTATTTACATCGCGATCGGACAATTTAAAATAGCAATATCGTTGCTGTTTATTCAGCCTTCCCACAGCATCTTTGCACTTCTCGCAGGGAGGAAAAAACGCGTTTTTTTTAAAGAATCTGGACTTTTGAAAGTCCAGATATTTGGATTAATTCTATATATATATATCTTTTTGGCAAATCTGGCAAGTCATGATCGAGAAAAAAAATGTTACAAGTGATAAAGATTGTTGTGCCCACTCACTGGAGAGTGTCATTAGACCAAACGATAAAATGAATTATTAGATCAAATAGTATTAATGAAAGAACTCAGAGATAAGAAAGGTAAACAATTAGGAATTGTAGAGGTGCTGGTAGCAGAGACATTGGTTAATGAAATCAAATTTAAAGACTATATGTGAATCTGATTTTCATATAGTCCAAGAACAGGTAGGACTCGTGGGGAAATAGTTATTTATATAAAAAACGGCATTGTTTTAAATGTAAAATAATTCAATAGAGCAATATCAGTACAAAGCGGATGGTACATTTAATAGTCTTTTAAATAGATTAATATCCTGGACACATAAGTGGCAAATTATTTTTAACGTTCAAAAATAGAAAGTTTTTAACATTGGAAAAAATATGGAATTTAATTACGAAATGGATGGGCCTTGACTGAACTGAATAGAACAGTGGTTTTCAACCGGGGTGCCGCCGGAGAGACCAAGAAATCATTTTTAAAATACCTAAATTTAAAAAAAAAATGTATTTCAAGCATTTCTTAATTAAAAAATCTAACGATGCTTAAAGTATTTTGAAACCAGCTTCTCTGCATTGTACAACATAAAAACAACGAAAAGAGAAAGATTGCAGACAATATTTAGGAATTATGAGACACTCATCAAGCTCAAAATTCCCATTAAACTTTTAAAGTTAAGATTTATTTATTTTCGATTAAATTAGGTTAAATGTCAATTTTAGTTAATCTTGAAGTGTTTCCCACGTAATTAACTATTTATACGGAAATTATTTTATATTATGGTGCCACGGCTGCTTCTAGATAGCAATTAGGGTGTCACTATCAGAAAAAGGTTGAAAACCACTGCAGTAGAGTAGGAGAAGGACATTCAGTGTAGTGAGACAAAAAATAGGGCGAATAAAGTGCGGTGCTTCATTAAAATGACTGTTAGTTACCAAACTCTAGGAGGTTGTCCTTAAACTCTATAACTCATATGTTTACCGTGGTCATTTTATGAATGATATCAACCGGCCTTTTTCAGTGCAAAGGAGGGCAAATGAAATGAAATGAAAGGGAAAGTGAGAGAAAAAGTTTTAGGAGGGACCCCGTCGGGGGGGGCGAGGCCCGGTTCACCGTGAGTTTCCCCGGCGCCCTCCTCCCTCAGGGCCTGAAAGCACCGAGGGAAAAGACAGAAATATAGTCAAAGGCTTGAAAGTTCACCAAGTTGGCCTGTGGACCTGCTTAACGTGGGATCCTAACCACGGTGTTTTTATGTTTCCTTCGCTTTTAATTGTTACGATTTGCTGTACCTGTCCCTGGTGTTAGTGTTTGGCCCATCTTTGGATAGCTGTAAAGGAGGAAGATGATTGAAGTGGAAGGAAGTTGGAGGTTTGCAGAGAGGTGCAAGTTGCGTGGAGGTCACGCTAATCTCTGTACTATAAACTAATTTTAGTTAAGTTCGAAATAAGTTAGAGTGAAAGTGTGTGTTTGTTTATTTATGTGGTTGTTTTGTTATTATGTTATGTGTGTATGATATAGGCGTTCAAAACGTTGTTAGCGTTATTTGTTTTCCTGCTATGTTAATAACTCGAGTTTCTGTGATTTTTGAAGCATAATTCTCGTATCTGTATCTGTTGTATCTAAATAAAAACAGCGATTAGGCTGACCTCGAGGCACTTTGCAAATCTCTTGACTTTTTTCCTATTTTCCCACTATAAGTCTCAATATCTCTCCTACCCATATTTCGCCGCTTATAAAAATACGGGTGAGCTCTGATACACACTCTTGTGTCTTGCTTGGTATGACAAGCCATGATGGTGATTACTTTTTAAGCAGTTCAGACACAATCTTGTAGATGCAGTTTATGGGTTGTGGTTGATTCGGATGACCTTTGATAGGCCCTTGTAGCTTTTCTCCTCCGTTGAATTATGTTATGTTATGTATAAGCCACGTGATCTGATGGCTGATTGTTGGCTTTAAGCGCTCACTTTTTTTTCTTTTTTTACAAGCCCATCCCTTTTCTACCTCTCCCATATTAAAACTTTTCCTATCCTAAATGCCTGCGAATTCGTCGGATACGTCTCTGAAGAAAAACCCCTCATTATCTTTTATTTTAACCACAAATAAAATGACTAACCTGCCATTGAATAAGAACGAGAAATCTTTACTAATTTTTACAGTAGGGTACGACAACGTAATCTTGTCTCATTATTTTGAGAGCTTGCCTGCAGCAATAATAGCTGCGCTGCCAGACGTAAGAGGCTAATGTGCAAGGTTTGCTAGACAGCTCGGTGGAGTGAGTTTCAGCAATGTAGTAATGCAATTAATCGGTGCATTTAATGTTACGTATACATATATATTTGAAATTGTGTTTCCAAATGAAGCGTGCCTATAGGTTAATTTGAAGTGTTTGATCGTTTAGTGTTGTAAGAACTAATTGATCATGTGCCAATTCACAAACAGCTGCAACCAATTTTTTTAGAGTTTGACATACATCATATCCGCTGTTCATTTCTTATTTTTATTAATTATTCATTATTGTGGTTAAAAGAAAATGAATAAAAGAAAAATTAAAACAATAGATTTTTTGAACAATGAGAAATGTACCCAATGGGGAAGATTGTCGTTATTCACTTTAAAAAGCAAGAAACCATCTTCCCAAGAAAAATTTTGGTGGAAATTTTATAGAGTAGCGAAGTTGGGGTAGTGAAATGTGTGGAAGGCATGTAACCTAAGTAATAAGAGGAGATTACTTGAGGTGTTCGGAACCCCGGAGGTGCGGAACTTGCAAGATCGATATTTAATTACTCTTTTAATGACTTTTATGATTCTTTTAATAGCTCTTTAAGTGACTTTTCAAGAACTTTTAATAACTATTTTAATGACTTGATCGCTATTTTACTTTATCTGTTAACGACTCTTTTGATGACCTTTTCTGAGTCTTTTAAATAACTTTCAATTGTTATTTTAATGACCTTTAATGGACTTTTTATCTCTTTTATTACTTGTTCGCTGGCATCTCTTTTAATAATTAATTTACTAGATCTTTTAATAACCTTTTTATATAAATCTTTTAATGATATTTTTATAATTTTTTTAATAACTGTTTTACTGGATCTTTTAATGACTTTTTAATGACCGTTTCATGATACTTTTGTTATTTTTCGCTGATTTAGAAAGAGCTTGAGAGGAAGCAATTGACGGATTAGTTGTTTTGGAAAGGTTAAATGCCTTCTCCAGATACTTTGAGACGAGTTTAGTCCCTAATTCTCTTCTTGGATGGTAGATAGCTTTAGAAAGGATTGACTTTAATTCTTTGAATATTCGAAGATAAATGGGTATAAAGTATGATAAAGGCAATTTATACATTTGAAACAGAGGTTCCGCGGGTCGGAAACCTCCTCGATGAAAGCTTGAATAAGGGTGAAAAGAGGAGTTTTATAATTGGCTTCGATAAATTTAATTGATTTGAAAAGTTTGCACGTTTGCAGTATGGGAGGAATTAATAGGATATGAAAGGTCCTTTCATGTGAACTAAACTTCCATGCAAACAATAAATATAAACTCGCCTTTTCCCACTCAATACGAGCTTAAAATGACTTACTTTGAACACACCCAATATTAAAAAATACTTAATAGATAGAAGTCATTCAGAAAGGTGAGAGATAAAAGCTTAAGCGGTTGAAGGGTATTTTGAAGGCAATGCTAATCCTTGCAATCTTCCTGTGTAAGGGCTTTCGGTAGAGTCCGAAAGCGTGAGTGGGCGTCGCGAGAGATCTCTCAGTTATCTGATTTTGAAAATGTGTAATCTCAGGAAAGGACCCATACACCCCCACCAAATTGGGGATGCTCAAGATCGAGGGAACAGCTCCCCCACCCCGTTGTCTTGTGTTTCAAAATCTACGCCTACCCTCCAATTCCAAATAGAGGGGGGTGGGAGGTTTGTTGCTAACGCGTTTCACGAGGGCTTATTATGATGTGAAATAGACAGTAAAATGAGTACCCAGTTACTCTGAAAATACAAAACAAATTAATACAAAATAGAGGGATCTGGAATACAGACAAAGATGGCAGATAGACAAAAATAGGAAAGATACTCAAAAGTAGGGTAGGCAGACGAAAGAAAGTTGAGGAAATTCAACAGGCCGAAAAACATTTTTCTTATATTAATAACTTTATGATTCATCTTTTAATTGCCTTTGAATGTCTTTTAATGCCTGTATAATTTACACTTATAATAACTATTAATAGTTTTAACGACTTAAATGACTCTTTTAATCGCTCTTCTAATGACACATTTATACGTTTTTCCCTTCCTTGACTTCGTGTAAGAATCACGTTCACTCCACCTTTAAATTTTCCTATTATTTTTATTTTATTTATATTTGTTTATTTATTTGCCAGCACCACTCATTCATTTGGGGAGGGGCACCAACTGAATGGTCGCCGTGGGAAATGAGAGTCATTGTCATGTACGAAGGCACCATGGGTGAGTCCTCGTTGGTGAAAGTGATAGAGCGGATTGGAGAGCGGTATTGCCTACCAGGCAGCGAGCATCAGGTATCGTTCAGTGATTCAAGCGAGATTTTTATCTTCAAAACTATCAAGCGCATTAGCATCGAAGCCTCATCATGCAGAGTTCGTAAGTAAAGATCTGTAAAACAAGGTATGCGGACCTAAAGTCGCGTGCTCTCACTTATCCTGATTTATGACCTTACGACCTTCAAAACTTTCAATAATTCCCGGACTAACCTTGGGAAGACCTTGGCAATTAGACCATTCGAAAGGGAATGTAAAACAACATCAGGGCTTAAATTTCGTTAGAATCGGTCGAATAGTTATGATGTTATTGTCAAATAATTCCCCGGCTAACCTTGGGAGGACTTTAGTAATTATATCATTCGAAAGAGAATGCAAAACAGCATAAGGCTTTCAAATCTCGTTAGAATCACCCGAATAGTTATGATGTTATTGCCAAAATAAAATTACTCCCGGGCTAACCATGGGAGGACCTTAGCAATTAATTCATTCCATTCGAAAGAGAATGTAAAACAACATAAGGGTTTCAAATTTTGTTAGAATAGGCCGAATAGTTACGATGTTATTACCAAAAAAAATAAAACAGGGACCGACCGACATAGTGAGATGTAGAGTCCACCCACGACTAAAAATGGAGTGAAGATGAAGGGAAATTGTGTGGAAGACATATAACTGTAGATCCTCCCGCAGACATTAGGACCGGAGGAAAAACTGTGGGGGCTGGGGCCAGGAAGACGTGCCATTTTCAAAGGTATCTATTGTAGCAGAGGCATTACCCCTGCTGCACCTTTCAACCCATTACAGGTGATAGGAGAAGATGCAAGAAAAATGAAAACAATAGTGGTAGAGATTTAAAGATATGCAGAGGATGACCCGAGAGAGCACCATTTTGGGGGAGCGGTAGGGTAGGCAGGGCGTATCCCTCATCCAGGTACCAAGTGGAGTTCAAAAGAGACCCTGTTGATTTTACAGGTCCGAGTTGAGGAGCGAAGTCAACGTAATGCGATCTTTACGACGTCATTATTGTGGGAGATTTAAAGGCATGCAAGGGATAACCCGAGAGAGTGCACTAGTTCTATTGGGGCGCTGGAGTAGTAAAGGCCTGACCCTCTTCCAGGTACCAAGGGGAGTTCAAGGGAGACTTGTCGATTTTACAGGTCCGAATTGAGGAGCGAAATCAAGGTAATAGGAATTTTACGAGATCAAAATAGTGGGATATTTAAAGGGATGCAAAGGATGACCCGAGAGAGCACAAAAGTTTTATTTGCGGCACAAGGTTCGGGAGGGCTCGCCCTCTTCGATGTAAAACGGGGTATCAAGGGAGACCCTGTTGACGCATGTTTGTGCCCCTTCTTCTAGCCTTGTAACTATGGCTATAGCGCTAATGACCCTCCGTCGGTAGATGGGGGCACAAAGTCAAGATGATCAGGCAGTAGCGCAACGGAATCCTTCTTGGTGAGAAAGGACTGCCTATAGTATGGCACACGGTGCAATCTGACGTTAATTGAAGTTTCTTCGAGGGGTTCGATCGTGGAAGAGAGCGTGCGATCCTCAGTGATCACAGCAATTCAACATAATTTGCTTGCCCGTCTTCGAAACCCGGTACGACGCAGTGGCTGAGCAAAAGGAGCTGTATGGTTTTAGCTTGAAAGGGTTTTTATATGGGAAGGAGGGGGCTCGCCTCCAAAGGGGTTTACCAATAGGATGTTACTTAAGGAGGAGCTAGTTTAATGGAAGTCTTCCAATCCTATATTACGTGGGAGGAGTTTTCACAAGTTTTTCTTTAAGTGGATCTACCAATGTTAACATAAGAAGGGCAGGTTGTTATCTAACTCTGCCTGTTTATTTGCTAATTTTTTCGACCAGTGGGCGAGCTTATAACCGATCTTAGAAGTAGGTAGCACCGTAAATAGAAAAAGATTTTTTTTATAGTATAACAGATTCATAAACATTTTTCTCAGCAGTGTTTCGTTAATTTTGTTTACATGATTCTTGTAGCAATACCATTGAAAAGTGTAAAGGTTAATTAAAAAAAATTATTATACCTGAGAGTGGGGTATTGAGAACATCTGAGCTCTTAGGCATTATTTGGGTTATGGCGCGGTAGACGGCAAAAATTTGCTGTTGTATCGTCTATGGTCAAAAAATCAATCACAAAGTTGGGTTATACAAGAGAGACTGGGACAAAAACTGCTAAGAGTTTCATTCGTATCCGTCTCTCTATTATCTATCGATCTATCTGTCTATTGAATTATATGCAAATGTCTTTTTTCCCTAGGTATGGAAGTGAGAGGCGGGCTTTCCGTTTCATCTAACTATACTATAGTTACTTTCCTTTGTTAAGGCACTTAACAGACCCTATAAATTTCATAGCTCCGAGTTGAGGAGCGTAAAGAGTTAAGCTTGAAAAAGGATGCATGAGTGTTTCAAGTTAAAGTTTGTTCGTTTATTTAGAAGCCGAACGTAAGGAATGATGATGCTGATGAAGCTGTTTGAGCTCCGTTTGAGTTTGAATTTAAAGATTGGTGGTAAAGGTGAAGTTTTAATTATTTTCAGTGTTGAAACCAATAGTCGATAGTTCTAAGCTGGCAGAGTAAAATAATAAAAGACAGTAGAGATTTTGCTCATTGAAATTCTGGTGAGTTTGTGTCGATCGTTCATTTACAGCGCTAGCTAGGGTCGAACCTTAAGCTGCCCAAGGACTGAAATCTCTCCCCCCTCTCACCGAGTGCACAAGGAGAGGTTCCCTCCCCGAAGCCCTCGAGTTTACACCGCGAGCCATTTCAAGCTCGCAAACAGAGCCATAAGCGACTTCATACTTTCACACAAAGAAACTTCCAAAATCAAAGCAACCATCGCGGACTATTCCACAAGACAAGGGGACAATTGTAACAACCCATCCGGATACCAAACGTCCGGAAAGTACTAGACCGAAAAACTGTTTAGTTGGATTCCGGGAAACGGAAGAGTGATGTTTTGTGTACGAAGAGAAAAAAGGTAAAAAAACAACATTGCTGTAAATTTGATTGCTTCCACGTGGTGACATGTGTGAATGAAACTGACTGCGCGAAGCACGGACGCTCAAGATGGTCGATTTTTCTCTACCACACTATTTGCCTTGTGTTTCCTCTCGCCACGAGAACTCCGTTATACATTTGTTGTTAAATTGACTTTACGCCTGATCATTTGATTTAAAAAATTCATTGACGGAATTATTTGTACATTCATTTTATTATAAAGTTTCCGAACTCTGAAAAAAAAGTTAAAAAATATTGATGGTCGTGCGTAGCTTCCCCACAAATATGGAAACTCAAATCGTGCGAAATTAAGCGCATGAATATTTAATGACTGTTTCCAGCACTCTATTATTAAAATAACGCGTGATTCAGGTAATCACAATTAATTCAACGTAAAGCGATTATGTGCGTCATCCGAAAAGACACGATAAAGGCTGTCATGATGGGTCTGTCGCTGCTTGGATAGTAGCCAATCGCTTGATACGTTCTCTTCCAACATGGCATTTTGTATACTTTCCTAGATAAATTAAGGGTTTAAACGTTAGATTTTGCGGTGATTATGCCCTTGTTGATGGTCCTTCTTTTACATAACCCAAATGAGGTCTAAGGACACGCGAACGCTATTTACACGGTTGCTACCAATCTTGACTACACGACCCTACATGTAATCAGAGCTACAAAGCGTGGTTGGCAGGGTTGGTTTAAATGCGACCAACATGTCATCCTCTTCTTACTCTTATTACCCACAAACATTTTAGAAGCTTTTATTTTCTCCATGCCTCTTTTTTATATACTTAAAATGCCAATTATCAACCGCCTGCCTGGGTACATCCCTCATAGTCTCTGATGAATGTGGTGAATTTATGTATAAACAGGGCTTTCTCAAACCCCTTTGCAACTTCTCTTATTCTGGTGATTGTAACATCACCTATCATACTCCCTTTCATCTCCCATTTCTGAATATTTTTTTTTACTTTACTCTCTAAATTCGTCCCATTCCCCACCCTACTTTCAGAAATATACTTTACCTCGTTGTTTTCTTGTTGTTACCCACCATTCTCATAACTCCAGTTCTTTTCTAAAGTTCTAGAAAGACTGATGTCAACCTGGGTTCGAGAACACATGCCTTCGTCCAACAATGATGATTGCTTTCAGCTGGCTTCAAGTCGAGCTGGGCACAGCACTAAATCAGCTCTCCTTCGTGTAACTCAGCACCTTAGGACTGAGTCTGGTCAGTCTTGCGATATAGTAATTATTGATCCCTTGGAGGGCCTTTATGCTACCGATTTCACAACATTTTCTGTTTGTGTTCTTTTTTTCAGCACATTCAGGTATCGTTTCAGCTTTCTAGCCCGCAAATGCGGGTGGGAAAGGTGGTCGGGGAGAGCCTTCATATATGCTATACTTTCTCTTATGGTATAGGTTAGGTCTTTCCCAAAATAGTACCTCTACGGTATGGTCAGCAATGTCCTTTGAGGTACTATTATTCCTTGTGATTCCTTGTGACTCACTGTTCTTCTTTATCGCCTTCGTGAATTTCCTGAGTCTTTCTGGAACTGAGCTCAGCTGGTTTCGCTCGTATCTATCACCTCGTACCCTGTCCTTTCACATTGGGGGCGATATATCTAGCTTAGCAAAGGTGTGTTGTGGCATTACGCAGGGCTCATGTTTTTGTTCCTGCCCTATTTCTTATCTATCTTATTCTTGGTGTCTTTTGCATTGACTCGGTACATCATTTCTCTTCTATTCTGCCCAGCAAATTTTTCTCCTTCCCATACTTCTTCCTAATGACGCTCGGACAATTTTCTGAAACTCACTCATGACAAAACTGAAGTGTTATGGTGGATACTGTTTGGATGTGACTTGCTAAAAAAAACAAAAACAAATATTGATTCTTTTCTTTACCTTGGTGGCTATTCAGTTGCTTTTTCTGACAATATTAAAAATCTAGGTATCATATTTGATAGTCATTCGTCTCTCTAACTCACTTTGCAAATGTATGCGAATTCGCTCTCTGCTTCGTGCGTAATCTTAGCCACATTGGCTCCTTATTAATCTTAGCTGCATCTGGTCCATGTTAATCTTAGCCATACCAGCTCCTTGTTAATCTTAGCCGAATGCGCTCCTTGGAAATCTTAGCCGCCTCCACTCCATGACTATCTTAGCCGCTTCCGCTCCTTGGTAATCTTTGCCGTATCCACTCCTTGACAATCTACGCTGCATCATTCGCTCCTTGGTAATCTTAACCAAATCCGCTCTTATAAACACACCTCTGAAGTCTTTCCATTGGCGCTGGATGAGTTTTCTGTGAAATACAATGGCTTTGAACTGCGCCACAGATACCTCATTCGTATTATTATTACACTTCATTTCTTCATCTCTTCACCTTCATTATTTTTACACTACAATAGACTGCGGGTGACAGCGGGAGATAAGCCCCATCACGTAAGAAAAGAACCTACACTCGTTTGCCTTCCAAGAATTGTGTCAGTTTTCTTCGCCTAAACTTAGTGAGGTGCATCCTCTCAGAAGCACCATCAGAGCCAACGCCATGAGACCAAATAGACGCCCCCAATCGCCCATAGAAAACTGATATTTTCCAGGCTTGTAGCGTGGTGAGATTGAAAGCGGGCGGCTGATAAACTCTTGTTGGCTGAGTCATTTGAGGGACTCACGATGGCCGAGTCCACTAAGCCGCGCGTACCTTGATTCTCCTTGTAGCGCCCTTCTCTCTACAGCCTTATATCTACAGTGGTGTCCATACTGGAGATCGAGTAGAGCGTAATACCCTTCTTCTTCCTTCACGCCATCTATCCACAATAGTGCTCAAATTCGTTATCGGATTGAGCGTTACGCCATTCTTCCTTTACCCCCTCTATCCATAATGGTGTCCAGACTCAGTATCTACAATTGTGCCCAGATTCGGGATCGGATAGACCGTTACCCCCCAGCTCTTCTTTCTTCACCCCCTCTATCTACAATGTTGCCAAAACTCGGGATCGAATAGAGCGTTACGCCCTTCTTCATTTACCCCCTCTATCCACAATGGTGTCCAGACTCGGGATCGGAGAAAGCCTACTCCCTCTGTTTTCTTCACCCCCTCTATCTACAATGATGCCAAAACTCGGGATCGGATAGAGCGTTACCCCCTTCTTTCTTCACCCCCTCTATCTGCAGACCTTAAAATAAACGAGGGACTAAAAAGAATGATATTGGGGAAATGGACGCTGTCCACAACTGGCCCAGGCGTCAGAGTTGTTAGTTAACTTATTTTCATGGCCACAATTATTGTAATTCTAAATAATTATCGAGATTCAAATTATTATAATTATAAATAATTATCCACTTCTGAAGAGGCGAAAATTGCTATCATTAAATGTAATGAATTCAAAAAGTTTTACTTATGTTCCAAAGTTTGGCGATTTTTTTGTGATTCTTACACCAAACAAAACTGCTTCATTTACTCGTATTAAAGGAGTTTTTGAATGATTGGGGATTTCTGCCACACCTGCATCTACCTTCAACCGATTCAAAGGGTTCTTTTTAATACTAAAACGCCTGCAACAATGTTAATAAATACAGTCACGCCAGAATTTCCAAATAATGTTTTATGTATGCAGGGCAGGAATAATACCCATACCGTACTCCAGTGCGTGTCGTAAAAGTCTACTAATGCGGGTAGGGGTATCTCTTCTGGGGACCCTCGTTCAAGAAGGCTTGATCCTATGAGCACCACATGCTGTGAAGGTAATGGGCGGGGTGTCACCGACCCATCCAGTCATGCTTTTTAATCCATGTCAATGTGTGAACCGATTAATCGTTGGAATGTGAGGAGTATATGTGGTGTGGGAAAGTGTTGAAGTGTAGTTTATGTCTTCCAAACAGGAATATTATGGATGCCTGTTTTATGTGAGACAAACATGAAAGGGAATGAAGAGTTTGTGTGGGATGGAGTGCGATTAGGTATATATTAGAGGGCGTAAGAGTAAAGAGGGTATGAATGTGTAAACTTAAGTGTTAAGTGGGTGAGGCTGAGGTTGCAAGGGTGAAATTGTGTGTTTTTTAGCGTATGGCTTTTAATGATAGAAGTGATTGTGGGAAAGAGAGATTCTGGAATGACTTTGCTGGTTGTAGTGGAGTATGAAAGGATGAGTGCGAAAGCGGATACATGGAGCTCTTGGTATACTCGTAAAGAATCAAAATGGAGAGAGAGTGGTAAGGTATGTGCTGAAAGAAACATGTATAGCAAGCACATTCTTTCAGAACATTCATGTGCATAGATACACAATATGGTAGTCAAAGGATAGGGAAAGAAGTTAAGATTATGGTGCCTTGAAAGAAAGAATATGCTGCAGGATGTATTTGATGTGAAAGATGTAACAGGTATGAGTAGGGAACTATCTGATAACATAATTGTGCTGTGTAAAGTTAAACTGTTGGTGTATGGATGAGAAGACGTGAGGATGGTGTAGAGGAAAGGAGAATAAGAAGGGAAAGTCTAATTATCAAAGAGAAAGGGGAGAGCATGTGAGAATGCTTGAGAGTAGAAGAGAGGAGTTGTAGTAAGTAGTGCCACGGCTATGTGTGTATATGTGTGTGAGCGCGCCAGAATTGGAAAGAGGAAGCAAAATGCTGTAGAATGGAATGACGATTTGAGGCGTGTAGTGGAAAGCATATGTACGAATGCTTAATGGTGTAGGTTAGAAGAACAGGGTGATGTGGTTGAATGCATACAGAGAGATGAAAATGAAAGTGAATCAACTGATAAGACAGTAGGAAAGCAGCAATTGAGGAGAAGATAAATGGAGATTTAGATAGGAACATGAAAATATTATAGAAGAAAGTGAGAAGGTGAGGAAACAGGAGAAGTGTAGCTGTGTGGACATCAAGGACCAGACTTGCAGGGTACTGGTGAACAATGAGGCCAAAAAGAGATGGCGAGAATAATTTAATGAGTTATATAATGTGAGGATGGAATATGATGCAAATGTAAGTATGATTGACCTCGTGGACGTAAATTTGAGTGCTGTATGAAGATATGGAAGAGATAAGCATGCAAAAAGGTGTGTGTCATGTGCGAAGTCTAAAAACGGAGAGGCAGCTGGACTAAATGATATATTCGATGAAGTACTAAAAAGTGGTGGTGTTTGTGTTATGGAAGGGGTATTGCGGCTGTGTTGTAAGGGAAACTAGAGTGGAAGTGTCTGAGGAGTGGAATAATACAGTTATGGTGCAGTTGCATAAACTAAATGTGAAAAAGGTGAAAGTAAGAACTACATGGAGATAAGTATGAGTGCTGTAGGTAAAATGTATGAACAAAGTCTGACTGGGCGTATAAGAAGGGTGATTGTGGGATTGATACGGAGTGAACAAAGAGGGGTAAGTAAAAATGGGTGAAGAAAACATGGTATGTGAGTTATAAAGTGTATGGTAGGTTCAAGGATCTGGAGAAAGCTTATAATTGTGCAGGTAGACACTCATTATGTCAGGTTCTAAGCATGTATAGATTGAGTGTTAAATTTTGGGATGATGTGGATATTTTAGGTTGGAAGTAAGGTATGAGATAGGGTGAAAGATAGTTGGAGTGTGTGGTCCCATATAAGTGTGTGCGTGTAAGAAAACGTTGTATGTTTGTATTTAATATCATTATGGATAAAGTATTAAAAAAGTAGGTCGGGGAATGAGGGAATGGGGTGAGACATATGAGAAATGGTGTGAGACATATGAGGAAAGGTGAAGCAGGATGGGTCCTATCTTTTTTGGTATATGCGAATGACCCGGTGTTGGTGGGTAAGAGTGAGAGGGGGATGGAAATGTTGATTGCAGATTTTTACAGGGTATGTAAAAGAAGTGGGTCTAAAATTGAATGTAGAAAATCGTAAAGTAATGATATTTTGTGGTGAGAATTGGATGGGGTGTATGTAATATCGCAGTATGAAAAGAGTGGAAAGGTGAGTGTAGAAAAGAGTAAAGTAATGGTATTTGGTGGTTAGATTAGGATGAGATGTGATATCCCAGTCCTTCGTATTAACCTTGAACAATTGCGAAGTTTTAGGTATCTAGGATGTAACAAAAATGATAGTGGTACCGATGGAGCCGCAAGGTTTTCAATGGTAGGAAAGCTCTAGGGTGCACCGAGTTTTTCCTGATACGGAAACATTAGGAAAGGGTCCATCGATCAATTTCTAAAGATTCATTTTCTGTACCGCTCAAACGCTACTAATTTAATAATCCTAAACTCGTCACACATTAAAAAAGATACAGCCAAAATTTAACACTACACACTCACTTACAAGGTTCTTCACTTTATAAAGCAACCGACAAACATTTGTGTCTTTCTTCTTTCATTGCTTTTTTCCATTCCCTCAATTTATCTTTTATTTTAATTTTTAAACGTTTTAATTATTTGTTCCATATAGCTGTTAGTGTTTGTCCTCTTCTCTTACATATGTATTTAGCCTTTTTAATTATTAATCTACATTATTCTATTGCATTTTAATTTAATTATGAGTACCATGTTGTTGATAATGCTACATACTGTTTTGTTCAACTTTATCGTGTTCCACCTCAAAAGATTTTTAGGGGGGGGGGGGGATGAATTATGCGATGTTCTGTAATTTTCAGTTTGGCCACTGAAGAAGTTTGGGATCCGAAAAGTTTTGGCATAAATGATTGTCGGAAAGAAATGCATTTTCTTTCTTTATTTAATTTCAAACCAACGTTTCGAGGGCCAAACTCATCATCTGGGTACTGAAATTATAGTTAATATAAATACATTAGTAATGGCAAACAAAGTAATTCTAATTAACATGGAAGTGGTAACATAAGGGGAATTGTCTAACGCGCCACTTTTTGTATAATTCAGGACACAATGCAGATGCACTAGTAATGGCAACAGTAATTCTAATTAACACGAAAGTGGTAAAGTAAAGAAAATTGCCTAACGTACAATATGCAATGTGAAAAACGAAGTTTGGTCTTTAGAGAGGGTATTGGCTGAAGAAAATATAGAAAAGTTATATATATATATATATATATATATATATATATATATATATATATATATATATATATATATATATATATATATATATATATATATATATATATATATATATATATATATATATATATATATATATATATATATATATATATATATATATATATATATATATATATATATATATATATATATATATATATATATATATATATATATATATATATATATATATATATATCAAAGTAGCGCGAGAGAATGATGAAAATGAATCCATTAAACTACATTGAAAGAGAAAACGGAATAATTTTTCCTTGCAGTAATATTTTTATTACCTTTTTCGAAAAAATCCGTGCGTAGCAAAGTGTACTAAAAGCATACTTTTAACTGTGATCAAAGCGGAGCTCGCTGCCTCAGTGTGCCTTGTTCGAATCTCTTCCCTGCACGAATTTTTTCGGAAAAAGGTAATAAAAATATTACTACAAGGAAAAATTATACCGTTTTCTCTTTCAATGTGGTTTAATGGATTCATATATATATATATATATATATATATATATATATATATATATATATATATATATATATATATATATATATATATATATATTCGGAGTAAGAATCCAATGACAAAGAGAATGACAGTATTCATTCTTTATTTCTTCTGGCTCTGTTTCGACCAAAGAGAAGCTCATCTTCTGGTCTGATAAATTGAACAAAAATTAGCTTTAAATATCAAAACAATTAACATTGAGATTAATTAGGACTGGAAGGTACAATTATATATGAATATAGATGCATATACATATTTATATTTTATAGTGATAAATCATAAATAGTTAATTATTTAAACAAGGATTAAGAAATTGTGAGCATAAGGGGACGGAGGGGGGGAATTTATCAACAGCTGAGTGCACAAATTTTTAAAATTTTTAACAAATTGAAATCTTACCGGTCACATAAGTTGTAGAAACACGACTAAAGCAATGGAGAGCAAGAAACAATGAAGAAGGGTGAGGGGAAGCGGATACATCATTGTTGAGAGACGGTCTAAAGGTTTTAATATGAATGGATTCAATTATTCGTAGGCTTATATTATCATTGGAAGAATCTATAATTTTAAAATCATTAATGGTGGCATCGGTTTTGTAAAGGATAATATGATCCCGCACGGGGGAGCATTCCTTGCGGGTAAGGGGATTACTTGTTCTGCTACTTATGCCAGGGTGAGAACAAGCTCGAGCATGTAACGAGCGTAGTGTACTACCGACATAATTGCCTCTACGACACCAAGGACCTGTAAATAAATATACTACACCACTGTACAGGCTACAAGGGAGTAAGTCCTTTACATTAAATAGTGAGCCTATTGCTAAATTATTCGAAAAAATGATTCTAAAGTTGATTTGTCCAAAATGATTTTTGAGGATTTTTTGATTTGTTTACGGAATTAGTGATTAAGAGGGCCTAATTCCGGGAATAAAAGATATCGTATGTCCTTGGGAACGTTATATGAAGGTGATTTTGGAGAGAAAATATTGTCAAGGAAGGTTTAAAGAATAGCCTCAAAAATGTGTGAGGGATAAGAATTGTTTGTGAAATAGGTGCGGAGGAAGTCTAATTCTTTATCAAGATTAAAATATGAAGATGATAAGTGATAGGTACGGTGAAGAAGAGTTTTAATTGAATTTATTTGAGAGATTTTATCACAGGCACTAAAAAAATTGAAGCCTAACCCAGAGAAAGTAGGTTTACGATATAACCACAGGATACGTCGCGATATGCGAGGAAGAAAAGGAGGAAGCTGTGGAGACCCTTCGTAGGATCAGCCTACAGCCTGCCATCCCACGGCAGATCTTTTTCCATAGGAGCATGGTCTACAGGAGACTAGACGTGTGGATAGGCCAAAACACCAAGGAGGAGATTAGGGAAGACTTTGGGAAAAGCCAGAATTAGGCTAAAGTAACAAGTGATAAAGTTTAGAAATAAACGAGACAACTGCTTTCGCTATTTTAAAATGGAACAACACCCCCCCCCCCAAGGAAATTTGGTTACCACCCCCACTCCCATCGGTAATGTCCGGCAACTACAGATAGCTCCTAACCAGTAAACAATAGCACAAGTGGCAAAGAAAAGATATGAGCAAGCCCAGAAAGGTAGAGCAAAAACCAAAAGAGGTAGGAAAAAACAAAACAAAACCCGGAATGCAGCAGCCAAAAAGGCAAAAATACCCAAACAAAAAAGTTAGCAAAGGAAAGGTATAATCAATGGACTCCTCAGATTCCACGGACTTTTCCAACTCCTCGGGCTCAGAAGTCTGTCACACTAAAGTGAAGCGGGTAACCAAAAAACCGCTCGATGCAGATACGATGAATTTCACGATATTCGCATCCAAGTCGGTCCCCTTCCCCAAACATATGTCCCTAAATAAAATGTTCAAAGGCGTCAAAACAAAATACCTATGCAATTGGGAGTACGACGCATAAGATGACGAAGAACCAGTCGAGGGAGCACTGTTTAATCATAATGGGACCCTCTACGAAGCCATATGTGAGCAAGTCTCTTACATCGAATTTAAGAAGAAATGGAACGGAAAAGGAATTTCCACAACCAAAAAACACTAATAACAAAACGCCAGAAAAACAACATGGGAAATAACAACTGATAAAGAAGTATGATATTAAACAAAAACTCCACCACGAACCCCCCCTCACACACACAACCACGTGTAAAGCCGACCAACCCCCTCCCTGCTGTTCCTTCCTCTTCCCCTTCCACCCCTCCTTCCTCGCCATCCAAACCTCCTCTCTCTCTTGCCACCCCTGTCATAATCTGCACCTCCCCTACAATCTCCAGCCCCCCCCCCCTCTACTAGCTCTGCCCCATCCTAGACTCTACTCTCTCCAACCCTCCTTCCACGACCACCACCCACTCTTCCACGGCCTACCCACCCAATAACACCACTGACAACCTCTCTACTCCCATTAAACCACAGCCGACACTCGTAAAGGTACTCGCTCCCCACGCCTACTGGGAAATAACCAAAGAGAGGAGAACGGTCCCGGCGAAATCAGCCCCACGCGCACTCCACCTGCGTCAATAGGTAGCCTCAACATAATGCAATTAAACGTACGCAGTTGGCACGGTATTCGCCATACTGTTTCCAACTGGGTCCTAAAGACACAAAAACCTGACATAAAACTCTTGAACTCGACCAGTCTACACCTTGCCAACAACAGACTCCACATTGCAGGCTACCACAAATATCTAACTCCTCAAGCGCTGCACCTAGAATCAGCGATCCTAATAAAGCGCTCTATACACCACTCCCTCATCCAAACACATGATGACTCTTTTCTAGCCTACAAGATACAGACAAGCTCCGGCCCCACCCTAGTGGCCATGCACTACAGACCACCAGGCCTACAATTAAACATAGAAGTGCCACTCTAGGCTCTATCAAACCACAACCTACCTATCTTCTTTGCAGGGGACCTCAACGCTTTCCACCCAACACTCCTTTCTAATACCACGAATGATGCCGGAAGGTACCATGCCGGTGCCCTGCTGAGTTATCGCTGCGAGCGCATCTGCCCGGCCTTCCCCACATTCTTCGGTACTCGTGGAGGAACCACGTCTCTGGACGTGGTCTTTCGCAACAACCACGCTACACGCTTCTACAGTCGCATATCACCGGGTCCTCACGTACTCTCTGACCGATATGCCTTTTCATATCCAAATCTGCCATACTCATATCCACACCATCTTTCTTCGACTTTAAAAACACGAACTGGGAAGAGTTCAAGAGACACATAACAGAAAACACGCCACAAAACCTCGACCTGGACCACACCAATCCAGATCTGTTAGACGACCACTGGTACTCAATCTTGCACACTATAACCGCAGCACGCGACCTACAGACACCACACAAAACCTTCACATGTATAAAACACTTAACATATTCCATACGCACTCAGAGACTCATCACACAGTACAAAAATCACTACACCAGAGGCGCACGACAACATAACATCGCTCACCCTCTTGCCCGCATCCCACAGTGCGCGCATCGTCCGCATCGCAGACGACACTCATTGCACTGACCTCTCTTTTTTCTGGTGGCGCGTAAAAAGGATGCTAGGCACCGATCCACCCAAACCCATCACCCCCAAGTAACTAACCAAACACTCACAGACACCAACGTCATCCTCGACTCATTGAGGTCCCACTGGGACACAGTACACATACAACCCACCCAAACCACACGCATAAGAGCACTTCCAGAAAGTCCAGGAGTGGTGTCGGGCTCACGCTCATGAGCTAAGGCCCGCCCCCCTGATACGAATGGAGCTGTTCGACAACACATCTACACTGACCACTCCCACCACCGTCGAGGCAACAAAACACTACATTAAAATAACACCAAAACGCGCACCCGGCCCCTCCGGCCTACCAGCCGCATTAATACACAACCTCCCCGCAAACATATACCCTACACTTACACACCTATTCAACGCCTCACTAGCCTCAGGCCACTTCCCCCAAAATATTCAAAGTCTCTCACAACATACTTCTACACAAAATGAACAAAGAACACAAACACCCAAACAATTGCAGGCATATTGCTCTATTAGAGCACCTAGACAAAATACTCGAACGTATGATCAACTGCCGCCTTTGGGACTACCTGGAAGAGAGGGACTGGTTCTCCCCCACCAATATGGGTTCAAGAGGGGCCAGTCCACTCAGGCGACTGTGACCATCGTTTACGACAGAATACAAAAAACACACCAGGTACGACAAAAGACACTCTCCATCAGCAAGGACGTGGAGAAGGCCTTTGATAAGTTGTGGCATGAGGGACTCCGTTGGAAACTCGCCAACTATACAGAGTTACCTCTCGGCACCAGAAGGATCCTCTCGCACTACCTCACTGAACGGAGATGCCACATAAAATACAACAATACCCTATCACAACCTTTCACACCACTCTAAGGCTTTCCCCAAGGAAGCGAACTGGCACCCACACTTTACATCATGTACACAAACGACACCCCACGTCCACTCAAAAACTGCCGTCACACATACACAGTGTCCTACGCCGATGACGAGACCATTCTCGTCAGCTGCCGCGAACCAGACGGGATGGCGCACCACGCACAAATCCTACTAGACGAAAAGACAGCATACAAGGATAAATGGCTAATTGCCACGAATCCTCAGAAGACACAGATGACACTCTTCGGAGCAATAGATCACTACATGCATAACCTACAAATTTTCTCACACATACCAGACAAGAACTACCTAAACCCAACAAGGCTCGACTACACACAACAGACAAAAATCCTTGGGGTAACTTTTGACAAGTCCCTTAGGTTCAATATACACCAGCACATAATACAAGCAAGAGCCGCACACACAAACAAAATGCTGTGCAGTTTCTACCCTGCGAGAAAGAAACTACAGTTACACCTATATAAAAAAACTCGTGCGACCTCTTCTTACGTGCGCCCCACTGTCACTCGTAGCTGCAAGTGTCACTTGGCAGGAGAATGCTTAGCGCATTTAGAACTCTGCTCTGAAACGCGCTTGCCACTCTCCCATGTACGCGAGAATGTCCACACTACTTGACAACAACGAATTAGCACCTCTCAACACATACGCTCACACTAGACTCACAAAACAACTCGGAAAACTCGCCAGAGACCCCATATACACCGTACTACATGCAAGACTGTATGTTGCGATGGCAGTGCGATACCCAGCAGTCCATGACAACCCGCAACCCATACCGTTCTATGCATAGGTTAAGAGCATCATGAATAATGCGTTTCCGACTATGCATACACGATCTCTTTCCTGACCACTCCACAACCGTCGTCCAGTCACGAACACCCCGAGACACACCCAACTACACCACTCATTGGTGTTTAGCCACCGACATATCAACTCTTCCTATCTCCTTTCAAGTTATTTCCGTACCCTTTTCCTCCACGACTACCTAATTGCCTGTGTTACATAGTGATTCCTCTCTGTTCTCTCTATATACATCATCATCATCGTTTTCTTTTCTGTGAAGGCTTAGATTATCTGTCGCTTTTCTCTCTTTATGCTCTGGTAAAGTTTTTCTCTGATAAAGGAGATAATGTTTCTGAAAGATTGAATACGCGATTACGTGAAAATTTTGCGCAAATAACTTTTTTGACGTCGCTGCACCCAATATAGATGCGTGCTTAGTCTGATTGGAGAGACTTCCTGTAGCTAAGCACGGGGTAGGTTCCCCCCATAAGGGTACTATCCACCCTTCGCGCTTTTGACTCGTACGCTTCTTTCACCACTTCGCAACATAACGCAACCCTCATTGCGCCCAGATCTACTTGGTAGTACCATGTAGTGAACCCCGGAAGGAAGCCCTGTTATGAGGCCCGAAGAAAGGGGTGCCTTAAGGACACGAGCCGGAGACCTTGGAGAGGCACCTAATAGAGTAGGCCCATAAAGGTTGGAGGGTTGTGGAATGCAGTTATAGGCAGATGTTTAAAGCACTAATAGGTACACACATAATAGGGTTTAGTCTCTTAGATTCTGTCACTTTTTTACAGAGTAGGAACGGGGGGTGCTTACCCACCCCCCTTACCGACAACGAAAATCGATTTCATCAAAAGTCTCTCCATGAGACAGAAGCCCAACGGAAAGAAGATGACACCGCAAGAAGTGACCCAACAGATATTTAATGAAATGCAAATCCCACTAATTAAGTGTCTTGACGTCCCGACAGGACGTCTGCCCTGAAAACAAGGATGTCGAGAAACTCCTATCCTCTGCGGCCAGCATCACACTTAACAAACTCAATCTGGAAGCAAACCCTCCCCCCCCCCTCAGATCACGGCCAATAGATCAGTCGTGTGCAGGAAGATTGAGCCATGAGTAGGCATGAGCACTCCTCAGGACATTAAGGAGGAGTTGTAAGCGAGGCAACCATGGTTGAAAATTCACGATATCATAAAGTTCAGAGATCACACTCACGTATTAAGATTGTGTGTGAAAACACCGAAATCGCTACACAGATCATGGAAAAAGGACTGATTGCATTTTGTACTAGGATCCCGCAAACCAACATCCAGCGGGTCACATTTATTAGATATGATCCCGTTGTTACGTAATGGAAGAACACATAACTGCGGAACGTCCTAAAAAAGATTAGAAATCTAGCTCACACAAGGCATCACCCAATGGCAGCAATCTTCGATCCCGTCGACATCACTATCACAGAAAGAAAAGGAGGTAATTATGTGTATTCTTGAACAGAATGAGAGAAAGAAGAAAAACCTTAAACACGATCCAAAGAGACAAACGGAAACCCATAAAAGAATATCAAAATAGACAAACGTAAATGGGAAATACTACAAATTAATATGAATGGTTAGAGAGGTAAAAAATGCATATACGGAAATATCTTTAGAGAGCTAAACCCAGATTTTATTTTAACATCTGGTCACGGATTAGACCTAGAAATAGAAAAATAAAAATATGGAATTACAATGTTGTAGCAACGAATCCTTCGAGACAAAGATTTGACGGGGCAGAAATTGAGATAAAAAAGGAACTAGACTACAAGACTCACCAAGGACTAACCGAATCCTTTGCAGCAGTAGAGATACAATTAGAACTAACTAGTCTTACAATAGCCAGGGAGGTACCAACCACCAAGAAGAGACGGATTACCGATTGCAAACTTCACTAAACTTTTCAATAACAGGAACCCAGTCATCTTTATGGGAGACTTGAACGCCCACTGCGCTGAAAACGGTTATAGAAGAAGCAACAACGCGGGCAGGCATTTGAAAACGATGCTGGATAGGAGAATGCTGCAAAGACTGGGGCTAGAATTTCCCACATACTTAAATGACAATGCTGCAAGTAAGCCAGATTTCTGCCTCGCGAACTTTAAATTGACATTTAATTATTACTTCAAGCCGGTTGACATACCGGTCAGCGACCATAGCTACACTACTTATCATTAACCAGAATCCCATACAGAAGCCATGTAAGAAATGGAAAGCCTATCACCAGGTAGACTGGACAAAGTACAAAGAAGTATTAAGAGAATATGAACCAAGGACTTTCACCGAGGCGATTATATAAGAAATCAACGAGAGACTTAGAGAAATTAGGAGTACGCTGATTAGAGCAGACGAAAAAGCACTTCTAAAAAGAGCCTTTAGAACCATCCAAACTTTTAGATGGTCACAGGAAATGATAGATAAAAATAAGGAAATAAGACTTATCTCTAAACAAATTCGGAGGGAAGGACATAGTAGAGACCTATACAGGCAACTAAGAAGAAATAAAAGAGAATTAACGGAAATGATATGCGACAATCAACAAGAATATTAGAACAACCATTTCAGGAAGTTAGATGTCGAAGAATCCACAAAGAAATTTTGGAAATAGCTAGATAGAATGAAGGAAAACCGGCAAAAGAGAATATCAAAATTAAAGATGAGAGAAGGATACTACTTGAGGATAAAAGCGAGATAGAAAGAGTTTTAAAGAACACTGGAGAAATGTTTTTCGAATCAGCGATGAAGAAAATGAAAGTTTCAACACTGATTTTGAGAACGTAATTGTCGAAGAACTCAACCAGACAACGGCTAGGAGTCAACACTATGATTCAGTTGACATCATGAAGAACAACAATGAGGGAAATGATGCTACATTATCCGTTCAAAAGCTAAAATATAACATAAACAGCTTCAAACAAAAGGCACCGGGTGTCTCAGGACTCACAAAGAGAAATTACACAGAAGCGACTAATAATATATTGGAGGGATGAAGGACCTATTCAGTGCCTGCCTTAATACAAGCTATTACCCCAAAGATCTAAAGGTAGCAAAAATGATTTTTATCCCAAAGCCAGGGTAATCTCCATACAGGGTTGAAAACTATAGACTAATATCTCTGCTTGACTCCATCGGGAAAGTATACGAAAAGATTTTAAAGAAGAAACTCGATCAACATCTTGTGGATAACGGCCTGTACAACCATGCTAATTCGAGTTCTGGAATAACAGGAGCACGGATATGACACTCTGTTTAATTATGGAGAAAATAGCCAAGTTCAAAGATGAAAAGATGAGTGTGGACATTGTATGTAGAGACGTGTCCAAAGCGTTCGAAAAAGTATGGTAGCAAGGCGTACAATATAAGATACTTCGGCTCGGATTAAGCAATCAACTGGAAAGGTTCTTATGCAACTATGTAGCTGATAAATACGCGTATATAGATATGTGTAATCACCAGCGAGATCCATTTAAGCTGGAGGCTGGAGTTTCTCAGGGCGGTTACCTGAGTCCGTTATTATACATCCCACCTCCAATGATGGAGTGATGTATGAATATACAATTTGCAAATGATACCACCCAAGTTAAAGTGTCTCCATACAGGCATGCTCAATTTCAAGGAAGAGCAGCGGCAGAAGAAATTCGAAGACTTAACGAATACGAACGCAGATGGAAAATCAGTACAAACGGAGACAAATTCAAAATAGTTTCCATATTCAGAAGAAAAGCAACATATATCAAAGTGGGCAATGTAAGATATAGATAAATAACGACTGTAAAGTACTAGGTCTGGCAATAACGAAATCCGGTTACACGAAACACGTAGACGAGAGAATAGAGAAAGGAAAGAGAGGACTAATACTCCTGTATAAATTAAGAAATTTAAGTCAAGAGAATAAAAAGAAGATTTACAATGCGATTATCCAACCAACACTGATTTATTCTGCAATCACAATGTGTACATTGGTATTGCCATTTCTAAACCTGAAGCCTCTTCCATCAGGCAACACTCTGAGTATCACCATCATCCCTTAATTCTGATTTATTTACCATCTTATCTTAAGCCTTAACTTCTTTCGATTTGAAAATCTTAGAGTCACTGTACATCAATAAAATAAATCCAAACCTAAATAATTACTCATCCTCAATTAAACTATTCACTATATAACCAACCAACACTTCAATACATTAACTAGCCAACCGACCAACCGAACAAATCTCGTTAGTAGTTTTTATATCTTTAGTTTGTTGATTTCACAACTCCTACGATAAAGGTTAGTCCCTTTGTTTAATTCATTCACATTTGTTTTTTGTTTTATGTTTATAATTTAATATAATAAGTTATTTTATTGTTTACTGCAGTTACCTTTAATTTGTGATATCCAAGTCAGTTTATGTTAATACTTCACTTCTTTCTATTATTTTTCAATATTACACTGCATAGTATCGATTAATTCTATATATTGTTATTGTGTTTTTACTTTAATCTCAATAATTGTCAATTTTATTATTTTTTTTAACTTTTCTTCACCCACTTTTTTAGCCATTATATAATGCATTCTCTTAACTGTTATCGTTAATATTCCTTCCCTTTCTCATTAGTCGCTACAGTCGCTGAAGATGGTCCTAGTAAAGATCCGAAACGTCCGGCCAATAAATGATTAGTGTGATCACCTGGGTCTTCATATTCCTACTACATACCAGATTCCCAAGGAACAAATCAATTATATATATATATATATATATATATATATATATATATATATATATATATATATATATATATATATTAAGAGAGCAGAGGGGTTGCGCGTTGCCAGGCGTATACCTATATTTAGGATAAATAAGCAGGCTAAATTTAGGAAGTTCATTATTATATATTAACTTCTTGGTACCGAACCGACGTTTCGGGTAGGAACTCATTCTCAAGGATATGACAAATATATACAAACATAAGAAATTTTAGAGAAGTTATCAAATATTTATAAATTAATTATATGGGAAATGGGAAGCAGCAGAGGTGGTAATATTCAAATTATAAAAAATGCAGGGCTTTTAAATATTAGGGAATGGGAAATATGTTTTTGTTTTTAAAATAAAACTGAGATTAATTAGTTTGGGATGTCTTCGTTGTAAAAAAGAGAGATAATAGAAATATTTGAAAAATATGGGTTGTTGGGGCGAGTGGATTTGGCGTGTGTAATTCGTGGGTGATTATAGTTGTAGTAAAATTGGAAATGAGCTTGTGTCGAAGTTTAAAGTGGGCGTTTGTAAATCTAATGTAAAGAGATTCCAGTGTAAGTAGATGGTTTTCATTGTTTGCTGTATCTTTAATTGCAAAATTATTTAAGTTGGGTTTATGGTGTGCATGTCTGTTTAGGTAGTGTATTCGGATAGGGAAGATTCGGGAGTAGTGAGCGGGGCTCCAGTTCTGTTGCTGATGCCTAAATGTGCGCAAATACGGGTATGTAGCGTGTGCTGTGTCGATCCCAAATACACCTCGGAGTTACATCTCGAACAGGTAAATTCATATATGATGGAGGATCAAAGCAGCGTTGGTATTTTGTATTTAATGTTGAAAAGATGTACTTTGCATGTGTTTGGAAGAGTTGGTATAAAATGTGTTGCAGGAAATGAATTTTTAAGAAAGGCTGAGAATTTGGCCCAGAGAAATGAATTAAGGGATCGTATATATGGGAGAGGTACAAAAACCTTCTCTTTAGGGACGTTGTATGAGGGATTTTTCGGGTTAAATATTTTATTGATAAAATTTCGAAGAGTTCGGTCGTATAAGTTTGAAGGAGATCCGTTTTGAGGGAAATAGTTAGTGAGGAAAGTGACCTCGTTGTGGAAATTGAGGTATAATGAAGTGAAATTGTAAGCGTGAGAAAGTAAGGTTTTAATTTGATTTTGGTGGAACAATGACTAAGAACATGGAGTCCAGAGCCTGTATGTGCAGGTTTTCGGTTAGTGGAATTTGAGGAACCGTCGGTTATGTGTGTAGGGGTAGGAAGGTGAAGCATAAAACGGGCAGGAGGATAGGAGTGAGAGAGGTAGAAAGAAAGAGAACCAAAGAGAGAACGAGAGGATGAAGAAAGAATAAGGTAGATAAATAAACGTAGAGAAAAGAGATAGGTGATAATAGTTATAAAAATATATAAATAAAGCTAAGAAATTGAAAGAAACAAATAAAAAATATTCAAATAAAGAAACAGAGGAGTCGAAGAGTGAGAAAGAGAAATAAGGCTAAGAATAAAGAGGAGGGAGGGTGGGGGTGAGGAGAACAGCAAGCCTTTCTTTACAACAACATTTGGTTTGTAATTCGCTTTTAAATATAAATTACCCGATAATTCCTTCTCTAAAGAGGGACAGAAAGGAAGTTTGATAGAAGAATAAACAGCGAACAGAGAAAGAGAATAAATATAAAAAGGAAAGAAGACAAAGGAAGACACTTACACCCACTTTGTTTAGTCAATCTTGAAGAGAGTGACTATTAAGGTGACCTTTTTTATTACCCTTAATTCCTAAGTATCCTTAATCTGATCACACTTGCTCAAACTCACCTGTGTTTCGAATTTAATGAACGTTTTAACAATGTGCGAACATGAATGATTTACGTGCACAAAAACGCGGCACCACTAATTAGGTATAGTTCCTGTAAGGTTTTAACAATCTTTAATTTAGTAAATGCACAAGGAATCTATCGTAAATACAGTATGAAGCTAGCTTTATAGTCTTTTAAATGGGATAATTAGTTATTAATTAATGATTATTACTATATGAAGATGGGCTGTTAGAGGGATCAGTGTAGCAAAAAGGGGAGTCGTTTCACATATATAGCATACCTACATCTTCAATTGACCATTGCTCTTATTGGCACACACACACACACACACACACACACATTGTAAGAAAAATGGACCATGCATTCGCCGCGCTATCCCACACGCACACGTGTGCTGACTTAATTGTCCTAAGACTCCCTAGGACGCGGGGGAATGGAGCTTTCTTTCCCCACCTCCCAGGTCCTTTCCCGCTTTAGAGATTGTCCCAGACACAATTGTGCTTGATCTCGCCTCGTAAACACTTCCCTCTTCAAGACTCCCGACTCGTTCCGCTTCCTCCCCTTCAAAGTAGGGTCCAGTGGGTTTCGATGGTAAGGTCTCAATTCCGAAGCTACTCAAGGTAAGTACACAATTTCTCATTCCCGTGAGAACGGACGCAGTCCTTCAAAATTCCCTCATATCTTACCCGTTTCATTTAAACTGTAAACTAACGAGGGTTCTCTGAGCTTACATCGCTTAGAGAATCTCCCCTGAAAGGACCACCTTTATCTTTTCAAAAACCTTACTCTTATTTATCGGTTTCTCCTTTCCCTGGACTTCAGCCACTCCCATTGTTTACAACCCTAATACGTTGGTTTCGCGCCTTTCAAGCTAGGCATTGTAAATAACAAAGTTAAAAGATAAAGACTTCCTAATTTATTCCGGGTTTTTGTTCATTGCTCACCTAATCAACCGATAATTTAAGTCTGGTTCTGGCAGAGCTCTCCCGTTGGTTTGCTACTTTCTCAACTTTTAACCTCAAAATTTTCGCTTCCCTTACCACCTTTCAATCCCTTTTGTTCACTTTATCTTTAAACTCCGGTCAGAATAGCTTGTGAGAACATCCCTTTCCTATCAGATTTTGACGTTGAATTAAAAGAGTTACCTAAGAGCCACGCTATCCTCAAAAGGAAAATAACTCTTAGCCGAAAAAGATATGCACTTAACTAGAGTCTGAGTCCATCGCTGAGTTAGATGTGCAAATTAGATTGAACCCCGTTAGAACTCTCCTGGCTTTGTTCTGGAAGGTTGTCTTACAGGAAGCTCCTGATTCTCATTGTAAGATTGGGATATAATACTGATTTGGATGTGTAGTTTTCTTGTATTTATTTAATACATCAATCATTGTGTAATAAATACATTAGTGGTTAATACTTTTGGGGAAGATAACTGCCAGCAATCCTGAGCAAGAATTTTTTTGGTGAGTGTTAACTTTTTCCTTAGTAATTTTCTGAGAGTATGGCTGTTTGTATAGATGGTGAGAGCATGCCGTTTGAAAGTAGTGTGTATGTGGTGTGTGATGCATGTGGAGTTGAAAGGAGAGTGAATGTAACTGAATGCCGTGTGTGTTTTCTGGAAGGGGAGGTTAGGAGGTTGAGTGGGGAATGTAAGAGGTTGAATGATTTGGTGTTTGAGGTGAGAAGAGATGCAAGTGTGCGATTGAAGGGTGAGATTAGTGCTAAGAGGGTGGAAGATAGGTCTAGGACTGGGAACAGTGTGGAAGTTGTGAGTGATGATGAATGGTGGGTAAAAATGGATAGGATAGATAAGTTAGGACAGATTAGGTGTTTGAAAAGGAAGGACATAGAACCTGTTAGGTTGACTAACAGATTCAATGTCCTGAGAGAGGAAGAGTGTGAAAGTGATTTGCCTGGTGTGATTGTGGATGAAAGCAGGATGGGTGGTAGTGTGACTGAGAGCAGGAGGGAGGGTAATGTTAGGCCAAGACAAAATAGGAGAAGGACTGAGGTGCTAGTGATGGGTGACTCTCAGATTAGGTATTTAGATAGGAAGTTGAGTGATAGCAAGTGGAAGGGAATGAGAGTTTGTCTGCCGGGTGCTGGTGTAAGTGATGTTTGTGAGAGGTATGATAGGCTGGTTTCTGGGTGTGAGAGGGATGCAGTTGTGATTACGCATGTGGGAGTGAATGATGTAAAGAAGGTGGGTACATGTGAGTTACGTGAGCAGTATAAAAGGTTAGTTGAAAGGATGAGTAAAACCAGGGTAAAAGGTGTTGTTTCTGGTGTGCTTCCGAGATTGGATGTGGGGGTAGAATGGTTGTCGCGTGCAATTGGTTTGAATGAATTTGTGAAAGGACTGTGTGAGGAGTTAGGATTGGTGTCTGTAGATGTCTGGTGTGGGTTTTACGGGAATAGGAGGTTGTATGCGATGGATGGGCTCCATCTTAGTCGGGCAGGTGTTGAGGTTCTATAGAGGAAGCTGGATAGTGTGATTAGGTCCTTACGGGTGGGAAACTAGAAGCTGTTAGAGGTAAGGGAATAACAGGAATAGAGGGCAGGTGTAGGAAATGGAAGGGATGCAGAGATAGAGGAATAGCTAGGGGGGAGGGCATACTGATGCGTTATAGGGGGACTAATGCACAAGTAAATGAGCAGATAACTAGGAATAAAAAAGCACGATGCAATGAAGATGAGAATAATAAAAAACCTTAAAAATATACTACACAAATGGTCGGAGTATAAGGAATAAGATAGATCTCTTAAGAGCGTTAGCGAGTGAAGAGAATTTTGATATAATTGCGATAACAGACTCATGGCTTGATTTGGCAGGTAATCACTTTAAACCTGAGGTTGAGATTGAGGGCTTTAACATGTTCCATACAGATAGGAATAGGAAGAGAGGAGGAGGGGTTATTATTTATATTAAAGATAATCTCCAGTGTTGTGTAAACAGTACAATTAAATTAGATGATAACACAGAGTCATTATGGCTAAATGTAAAGGAAGGTAAAAACAAGCTTGTCATAGGATTATTATACAGACCACCAAATCTTAGTAAGGAAGCTTCAAATCTTCTGTGGCAGGAGATAGAACGGGCATGTAGAAGAAAGCATGTGTGTATAATGGGCGATTTTAATTACAGAAATATAGACTGGGAAGCTCTTGTGGGTGATCAGGAGGCTGAGGGATTTTTGAATGTTGTCCAAGATAATTTTCTGAGGCAGATTATTAACGAACCAACTAGAAGTAATAATATACTGGATTTAGTTCTGACAAATAGGGAAGAAGTTATTAAGGATACGGAGATTGGAGGAAATTTGGGTAATAGTGACCATTGTGAAATTAGATTCAAGATGAAATGGAATGGTATTGATAGTAGCATGAACAATGTTAAAATTCCTGACTTTAGAAGAGCAAATTATAATGGGCTAAGGACTTACCTGGAGGCAGTTGTACAGAAACCAGGCAATGAAATCAATTCAGGAATAGATTCAATGATATCAGTTAGTGGAGACAATAATCACCAGGAGGAAGAGATTACAATTGAAGAGGAGTATGAAAGAATAATTGAGCAATTAATTACAGGTCAGATGATTAACATTCCATATAAGGAGATTAGGACTAAAAATAATGACCTAAAATGGATGACAGATAAAATTAAGCATTATATTGGCATTAAAAAGGGCATTTATAGGAAAATAAAAAATGGAGAGGATCAATTAAGGCAGAGATATAATGAACTAGCAAGAGATGTTAAAAAGTTAGTTAGAGTAGCAAGGAGAAATTATGAAATTAAAGTGGCAAATAGGGCAAAGGAAGATCGTAAAAGTTTTTATCAATTATACAAAACTAAGGTTAGAGATAAAATAGGCCCACTTATAGATTCCAATGGAGAATTAGTGAGTGGTAGGGACTCAATGGCTGGAATGCTAAATGACTTTTTTCTCTCAGTATTTACACAGGAGGATACTCTAAATATACCCGAGGTGTCAATGATCTTTCGGGGTAATGATGAAGAGAAATTAAAGGATATCTTGATCACAAAGGAGATAGTGACAAAGGAAATTGATAAAATCAAAAGTAGTAAAGCACCCGGGCCTGATGAGGTCTTTTCTAGAATTTTGAAAGAATGTAAGGATGTGTTAAGTGAGCCCCTAGCATGCATCTTTAGAAAATCATTGGAGAGTGGCATTGTGCCAGTGGCATGGAAGAAAGCCAATGTGATACCTATATTTAAGAAAGGGGATAAAACAAATATGTCTAATTACAGACCAGTAAGTTTGACATCAGTGGTAGGGAAAATGATGGAATCTATTATAGCAAGGAATATTAGAGATCACTTGGATAAGCATAAGTTGATAAAAGAATCACAGCATGGCTTTAGTAAGGGTAAATCCTGTCTGACTAATTTGCTGTCTTTTTATAGTAAGGTGTATGAAGCAGCAGATAATGATGAAAACTATGATATTTTATATTTGGACTTTAGTAAGGCTTTTGTTTGAGTGCCACACTTACGGCTTCTGAGCAAAGTTAAAGCACACGGGATCGAGGGCAGTATATTTAGGTGGATTCAGTCATGGCTTGGTGACAGACAGCACAGAGTTAGTATAGATGGAGTTAAATCTGAGTGGGGGTGTGTTAGCAGTGGAGTTCCGCAAGGATCTGTTTTGGGTCCCTTGCTATTCTTAATTTATATTAATGATCTTGACATAGGTATAAGTAGTGACCTGAGTAAATTTGCTGATGATACTAAGCTAGGTAGGGCCATTAGGGCTGATTCTGATGCTGTTGTAATGCAGGAGGAATTGACCATTCTGTCCAATTGGGCCGAGAAATGGTAAATGAAGTTTAACATAGACAAATGTAGTGTACTTAGTATAGGTAGAAATAATCCATTGAATAGTTATAAATTAAATGGGAGAATTTTAGGGAGGACCGATTGTGAGAGGGACTTGGGTATTTTGGTCAGTTCAGACCTTCGTCCTAGAAAGCAATGCCTAAATGCTAAGAATAAAGCTAATAGGATATTGGGATTCATTAGGAGGAGTGTAAGCAATAAGAGTGCTGAAGTCATTCTAAAACTGTATCTGGCCCTAGTTAGGCCTCATCTAGACTATGCAGTACAATTTTGGTCACCATATTATAGGAAGGATATTGATTTGCTTGAGTCTGTGCAGAGAAGGATGGCAAAGATGATTGGTGGGCTAAGGAACTTACCTTATGGTGAAAGGCTCAGAAAACTAAATCTACATACATTGGAAAGGAGAAGAGTCAGAGGAGAATTGATTGAAGTCTTCAAATGGGTAAAAGGATATAATAAAGGGGATCTGGGTAAGGTTCTTATACTTAGTGAACATGACAGGACACGTAGCAATGGGTTTAAGCTTGATAAGTATAGGTTTAGGAAGGAGATTGGGAGGAATTGGTTTACAAATCGTGTGGTAGATGAATGGAATAGGCTCACTAGACATGTGATAGAAGCCTCCTCTCTGGGTAGTTTTAAGAATAGATTAGATAAATATATGGATGAAGCTGCTAGATGGGACTGACTTTTTTATGTACATATGTATATATTTTTCTAAGGAGTAGGGAGATTATATTTTGCGGTTGCATGAATGGACATAATCCTCTGGATGCATTTTATGTATATTATAGATTAGATCTGACGAACTCCTGTAAAGGGTGACAATGTTGATGACTTTTCTCTGGTAAGAAATCTTTTTTGTGTTGACTGGAACAGGAGCTGCCAAGTGTAGGCCATGAATGGTCTTTTGCAGTCTCCTTCTTTTCTTATGTTCTTATGTTCCGTAAACCAGTTAGATGAGAAAATTCTCGAAACATTTCAAAGTCATGACCGCGATAGCGATCCCTCCCTCGAAACAGAGTTGAATTCCCAAGTCGATTTTGAGTGACCTCCCAAATCAACGCCCTATCGCGGAAAGGAAAAGTTCCCTCCCCTGACAACCCCCTCCCCAACAGCCTCAGTTCTGACCTGAAAGCGATACTAACCTGCATAGAGAAGGCTAACTTTGAACCCCCTCCTTTGTGAAAATTTTTCAGGCATCGATGAGAAGTTAAACTTCCACACTTTCATTTCGCAATTTCACAACTTGGTGGGATCTAGAACAAATATTTTGGATTCGGCCAAATTGATGTACCTTAGCATTATCAATTTGATGATTTTCATTGGACATATGTAGAAATAAACTCGAGGAGAGGGCACCACGTCGCATATCGAGTTTATTTCTACATATGTCCAATGAAAATCATCAAATTGATAATGCTAAAATAGTTTATAAGTCTCACAATTATATACATCGACGCTTAATTGAATCGGCACCTATAAAAGAAATTCCCAACTTCAATACTTCCGACGAGCAATTCAATACTAATACCTTAATAAGCAAGAAATTCATACTTCCGTTTCTCAAAAATACCTCTACATTCTCGCATCTTCCACCTCAGCGCCACTGATTTGTGTGTTTGTACGTTAAGCAACTTCTGTATCTCACTTGTTCACGAGCGATTGACGAAAGCGGATTGAAAGATATGGATTGTCTGATGGAGCAAGTCGGTAAACGAATTAGGGAATAGGTATCGGGGAGGTATTGTGTGTTTTGGTCACAAACCAGCAAACGTGGGACCTTCGTGTACCTAGGGAAGGAGGAATCGTCCCTTTTCAGGAGTATGTGGTTAGGAAGGAGGAGTACTTCCATAGGGAGACCCTCTTGTGCCCCTCCATAAAGCTCCGAAACAGAATAGAGCGGATATCTTGTGATAGCGGTGTTGAATTTGGGTAGGTGCGGGACTGTGATGATGCATGCACAGCTACTTACCACCACGGTGGTATGAGTGTATCCGCCAATGGGTGGTTTGTTCGTGACACTACTGAAAGGCTTGTGTCTCCGGTCAATGAGATCGAACCCGTGTGCCGAAGCTGGAAGAAAGATCATAGCTGTACCCACAAGTACAGCGCGTAGCATCGAACAATCCATGATTTTGTAAGATTGGATTTCGTTAACACATAAGCAGCCCGGGGATTTCTTGATCTGTTTTTCATGTTAAAAAAGTAAGGAAAACCTAAACCGATGTTAGAAAATCAAGAAAGCCTAATCAGATGTTAGAAATACAAGGAAAACCTAAACCCATGTTAAAAACACCAAGAAAGCCTAAACTGATGTTAGAAACAAAAGCAAAACCTAAACACATGTTAAAAACGCAAAGAAAACCTAAACCGATGTCAGAAACGCAAGGAAAACCCAAGCCCATGTTAAAAACACCAAGAAAGCCTAAACCGATGTTAGAAACAAAAGCAAAGCCTAAACCTATGTTAAAAACGCAAAGAAAACCTAAACCGATGTCAGAAACGCCAAGAAAACCCAAACCTATGTTAAATACAAAAGCAAAACCTAAAGTGTGTTAGAAACACAAGGAAAACCCAAACCCATGTTAAAAACACAACGAAAACCTAAACCAATTTTAGAAACACAAAGAAAACCTAAACTCATGTTAAAAACACAAAGAAAGTCTAAACCCATGTTAGAAGCACAAAAAAATTAAACCAATGTTAGAAACACAAGGAAACCTAAACCCATGTTAAAAACCACAAAGAAAACCTAAACCGATTTTAGAAACACAAGTAAAACCTAAACCCATGTGTCGTAGAATGACTTCCGACGATATACCATATATCACTATTCGTTGAGGGAACTTCTTTAATTATCTCTAGAGTGCGTTTACTGTCTGGCGGCCGATATTATGTATCTTCGATATGCTTAAGAAGTGGAACTGAGCTCAAGGATAATAATATTGCTATCATTAATAAAATAGAGTTTTATTAATAATAACTATAAACAATACACAAAAACGGAAAATATTGACATAAACAGAATGGAAAGGGTCGTGGAGACTAGGGCTAATCCGAGGATTTAAAGGATTTAAAAAGGTAAAACAAATATAGAGTTAAAGAGATGGGATGGTTCGATAAACCATTTGAAGCACAGGATAAAATTGACAAAAGGGATCAATACTCAAAGGTGAAGTTTGGCTTACGTAACTTTGGCACTAGTGGTGCAGTGGAAGGTGGCGCAAAGGAGTTTCGGTCCGCTGGCGAGCTCCAGCCGAAGGGGGGGGATAAAAGGATCCTGACGAGGCGTCTTGGGAAGGAGAACCGTTTCTCGACGAACGGCTTGAAGAACAATGGCTGTTCTAGGTTGTTCTCTTCTGAACAAAGGGGGGGGATGAGAACCGTCTCTTGTCTACGGGCTCAAGAACAATGGCTGTTCTAATGTTGTTCTCCTTGAACAACAGGGGGGGTGAGAACCGTTTCTTGGCGAAGGGCTCAAAACGAACAATGGCTGTTCTAGGTTGTTCTCTTCTAAACAAAGGGGGGGGGATGAGAACCGTCTCTTGTCTACGGGCTCAAGAACAATGGCTGTTCTAATGTTGTTCTCCTCTGAACAACAGGGGGGGGGGGTGAGAACCGTTTCTTGGCGAAGGGCTCAAAACAAACAATGGCTGTTCTAATGCTGTTCTCCTTGAACAACAGGGGGGGGGGGATGAGAACCGTTTCTTGGCGAAGGGCTCAAAACGAACAATGGCTGTTCTAATGCTGTTCTCCTTTGAACAACAGGGGGGGAAGCCTTGGGGACTTGGCGTCGGAAAGGCTCGAACCTTTGGCACTCAAGGAATATTGTCCTCCTTCTGGACAAGTGATGGTGAATCTCGAGGTCGAGGTCCCTTGGCGCACAAAGGGAGAGAGGGTCGTGGTGATGTTTCGCGACGAAAATCTGGATCTCCAATCTGATCTTAGTGGTAAAGTTTCCATATAAATAGCCAGGACATCTCCTTGGCGTGGGGGAAAATGGAGTGAAAGCTTGGAGGGAACGCACAGCCGGGCCGGAGAACAATGCCTTATCTGTTCATAAGCCTAACTCGATCTGGCGAGGTCGGCGTATGGGGGCGAACGGGGGGACGATAACCTCCTTGTTTAAACATTGACATCCGGTAGCTGTGATAAGACTCCAAGCCTCGAGTCGAAGACGCACGTGGGCAGCATCGTGGTTTTAAATAATATGGGATAGGAGTTGAAATTAAACGCAGTTTCAACACGTTCTATCACACCCCTCCATTCCGGGGGGAAGTTGTCGCTTCGAAAAAAAAAGAGAGAAGGGACAACGATAGAGCTCCGTTGTGGGGAACTCGTTTTCTTGTACCAACCGTACCTTCCTGCACCTAACTAGTATTACCTCAATACATATGATCATTTTGATCTTTAGATTACAGGGGAAAATAACCTTTAATACAACTTAATCAGAGAGAAAAAAAAAAAGGGCATGGAACAATGAAATGATATAAACTTAGTACATACGGGACAAAATAATTTATACGTAAATTAATAAGAACAAATATATATACATACAAAAATTAGACATTGAGCGTTACAAAATTCAGACATATACATTAATTAATTATATTACAAAAGAATCTTAAATTAAGTCGTACAAGACGGTATATACCTACATGGAGATACTAATCCTATGAATACAATTATTCTACGCTATTCGGTAACGCATTTCTACTGAGGGCGTCAGCGACCTGGTTATCGGAACCTTTTATCTAATTTATTTTAAACTGATACTCTTGCAAGAGTAAACTCCAGCGCATGATGCGGCCGTTTGAGTGTCTCAAATTCCTAATATAGGCTAACGGACGGTGGTCGGTTCCTATTTGAAATTCTTTACATATCAAGTACAGCTTGAATTTGTCTATGACCCAGATAATTGATAGAGCTATCTTTTCTCTAGTGGCATATCTCTTTCCGCGTGGTAATAATTGACGACTAGCATATGCAACTGGATGACTCGTTCTGTCATCCACGTATTGAAGGAGTACACCTCCAATGCCCTCGTTGATCACGTCGGTCTTAACCCCAAAGGATTTTTCCGGGTTGGGCAACTTAAAAATGGGGGCAGAAATGAACTTACTTTTGAGCTGATTAAAATGGGAAACAGCGACATCGTTCCAACGTAAACGATCGGGGAAATTCTTTTCCTGAAGGGGGCATAGGGGGGCCAAAATTGCAGCGAAATTCGGAACAAATCGCTGATAGGGAGAAGCTGATCCTAGGAACGATCTTAATGGCTTCTTTATAATCGGGAGGGGCATGTGGGCGATTGCCTTAATCTTGTTCTCGTGGGGATCTAACTTGCTTTGTCCTATTTTGAAACCCAAATATTTGATGGTTTCGTGAGCAAAATGGCATTTGCTGGGGCCAATGGTGAGGCCATTTTCACGCAGTTGCTCGAAAAGAGCTAATAGGGCGGGTAAATGGTGATTCCATTTAATTAGTTCTTGTAGCTGGCTCTTCGGACGTGGTGTCAGCTGCGCGTCACTATCCAGGTCAGAGGGTTCTAAAGACTCGCCTGGTAGGGAAGGAGGAGGGTAATCGGCATCAGGTTGGATGCACACTGTCTGGATTACATTAAGGTACTCCGCGGGGCAATCCTCTTCAAGCGCCGATGCTTCGTCCAGTTCTACGAAGGTATCTCCATGGGCGCGTTGGGGGTTCTTTTTTTCTTGGGGTCCAGGGACAGTCTCCGTGTCCTTGTCTGTGGCCTTATCACCTAAGGGTTTTAGTGATTCACACTCCTCTTTTGCCGTCCTAAAGTCCTGGTTAGGGGTCTCCGAGAAATCGGACGGTATCGGGGTTCTGATGGGGACGGGCTCCTGGGCTTCTTTCTTATCTCGGCCTTGAGGAAGGGCGGCCTGAAACACAGGGTCGAAACTTACTTGGGGGCTCTGTCCTATAAGTACGGAACAGAATTGTATGGGTGCTACAATGACTTCAGCCCAGCCATTATAATATTGACACTGCAGTTAACATCTAGCGACGGGGAATCGGTTCGCCCGCCCAAGGTGGTCATGTACCACCGCAAACTTTTCGTGGTTAGAGGCCACTGGGAGGAGTTCGTCGGACACGATGAAACACGTACATCCTGTGTCCCTGACGAGAGTCAATAATCGGCAGCTGTCCACGCTGCCCTCCTCATATTTCAAAGTTCCCGATGAACTTTTACCAAAAACAAAATTTACTTGGTGGCCTGACGGAGGGGGAGAAGTTTCTGCTTGGGTCTGCACCACGGGGGGAGCCGGGGTTGCATTAATCTGGTGAACTTGGTGGGCTGGTCCGCTTTTAAGCCTAGAATTTTGGGGGCAGTTCCAGCTCATGTGGTTTTCTACACCACAGGTGAAGCATATGGTTGGTCGCTTCGGGAAGAGAGATGGAGGAGAAGTCTTAACGGGAGGTTTGGAGTCCCGTTGTTGGTTTTGGGGAAAGAAGTTTTGGGGTTTTACGGGGCTCGGAAACTTTGTCAGCTTTCCTGGGAAGGAGCGCGAGTCCGTCCTTCTTTCTTCTCGTGGGATTTCTTTTTCTCGTTCTTCTCGTTGTATTTTTCTTTCTCGTTCTTCTCGTTGTATTTCTCTTTCTCGTTCCTCTCGTTGTTTTTCTCTTTCTCGTTCTTCTCGTTGTATTTTTCTTTCTCGTTCTTCTCGTTGTATTTCTCTTTCTCGTTCCTCTCGTTGTTTTTCTCTTTCTCGTTCTTCTCGTTGTATTTTTCTTTCTCGTTCCTCTCGTTGTATTTCTCTTTCTCGTTCCTCTTGTCGGATTACTCTTTCCCTTTCTCTTTCTACCTTTTTTCTTTGAAATTCTGCTTTTATCCGAGCTAATTCAATCTGAAGCTCAGCTTGTCTTATCCGTTCCTCTCTTTCTCTTTCTTCTCGTTGTATTTCTTTTCTTTGCTCCTCTTGAATGTACTCAATTAGTTCTTTTCCGGAGAGTCCCAAGGATTCTCCTTGCGCTTTAAAGATTTCAAACTGAGTCATCTTTGCACTTGGGGGCGCACTAGTCAACCAACTAGAATTCCTTGCAACAAGAATTATGCCTCTATAGAATTAGCCTACCTAAATATGGGCACTGCCTATTCGTACTTGGTTTCTCAATCTAAATAACCACTGACTAAAATCACAAAAAAACACAAACAAATTATTATAACCGTTCCTTGAGCTACTCCAGCTTCTTCAGTTAAAAAAAAAGGGGATAGCAATCGTTAAAACAAAAGGGAACTACTATCTTTTATTATTATAACGAATAACACTATGCTTTACTCGACTGAGACCAGTGTTTGCAAAGATATAGCGTTAAACCTTACACACCTGATACCAAATTTAAATAGTATATATATATATATATGTCGTAGAATGACTCCCGACGATATACCATATATCACTATTCGTTGAGGGAACTTCTTTAATTATCTCTAGAGTGCGTTTACTGTCTGGCGGCCGATATTATGTATCTTCGATATGCTTAAGAAGTGGAACTGAGCTCAAGGATAATAATATTGCTATCATTAATAAAATAGAGTTTTATTAATAATAACTATAAACAATACACAAAAACGGAAAATATTGACATAAACAGAATGGAAAGGGTCGTGGAGACTCGGGCTAATCCGAGGATTTAAAGGATTTAAAAAGGTAAAACAAATATAGAGTTAAAGAGATGGGATGGTTCGATAAACCATTTAAAGCACAGGATAGAATTGACAAAAGGGATCAATACTCAAAGGTGAAGTTTGGCTTACGTAACTTTGGCACTAGTGGTGCAGTGGAAGGTGGCGCAAAGGAGTTTCGGTCCGCTGGCGAGCTCCAGCCGAAGGGGGGGGATAAAAGGATCCTGACGAGGCGTCTTGGGAAGGAGAACCGTTTCTCGACGAACGGCTTGAAGAACAATGGCTGTTCTAGGTTGTTCTCTTCTGAACAAAGGGGGGGGATGAGAACCGTCTCTTGTCTACGGGCTCAAGAACAATGGCTGTTCTAATGTTGTTCTCCTTGAACAACAGGGGGGGTGAGAACCGTTTCTCGGCGAAGGGCTCAAAACGAACAATGGCTGTTCTAGGTTGTTCTCTTCTAAACAAAGGGGGGGATGAGAACCGTCTCTTGTCTACGGGCTCAAGAACAATGGCTGTTCTAATGTTGTTCTCCTCTGAACAACAGGGGGGGGGGGTGAGAACCGTTTCTTGGCGAAGGGCTCAAAACGAACAATGGCTGTTCTAATGCTGTTCTCCTTGAACAACAGGGGGGGGGGATGAGAACCGTTTCTTGGCGAAGGGCTCAAAACGAACAATGGCTGTTCTAATGCTGTTCTCCTTTGAACAACAGGGGGGGAAGCCTTGGGGACTTGGCGTCGGAAAGGCTCGAACCTTTGGCACTCAAGGAATATTGTCCTCCTTCTGGACAAGTGATGGTGAATCTCGAGGTCGAGGTCCCTTGGCGCACAAAGGGAGAGAGGGTCGTGGTGATGTTTCGCGACGAAAATCTGGATCTCCAATCTGATCTTAGTGGTAAAGTTTCCATATAAATAGCCAGGACATCTCCTTGGCGTGGGGGAAAATGGAGTGAAAGCTTGGAGGGAACGCACAGCCGGGCCGGAGAACAATGCCTTATCTGTTCATAAGCCTAACTCGATCTGGCGAGGTCGGCGTATGGGGGCGAACGGGGGGACGATAACCTCCTTGTTTAAACATTGACATCCGGTAGCTGTGATAAGACTCCAAGCCTCGAGTCGAAGACGCACGTGGGCAGCATCGTGGTTTTAAATAATATGGGATAGGAGTTGAAATTAAACGCAGTTTCAACACGTTCTATCACACCATGTTCAAACATGAAAAAAACCTACACTGATGTTAGAAACACAAGAAAAATCTAAACCCATGTTAAAAACATAAGGAAACCTAAACCGATGTTAAAAACACAGGGAAAGCCCAAACCCATGTTAAAAACACAAGGTAAACCTAAACCGATGTTGAAAGCTGGCAGAATAATCAAACCGATGTTCAAAGCCAAATGCAAACCAAATCTGATCTCAAACCGATGTTAAAGGAAGAAAGAATAATTAGACTAATGTTAAAAGCAGAATTAAAATCTAAACCGATGTTAAAAGTAGAAAAATTAAATCGATCTTAAAAGCAAAAACAAACCTATAATGATTCTAAATCGATGTTAAGAGAGGAAAAAGTAAATTGATCCTTAACCAATTTTAAAAAAAGAAAGAAAATCTCAGCCGTTTTTAAAAGCAGAAATAAAACATATACTTAAAACTGTACCGATTCTAAACGTTTGCTAAGAGCACTAAAATTGCGGCGATGTTAAAAGCAGAAAGGAAATTTATACCCATCCTAAACCGAAGTTAAAGCAGAGAGAAAACTTATCCAGATATTAAACACAGAGATAAAACCTAAGCTGATGTTAAAAGTAGAAAACCTATAGCCACTCACAAACTGTAAAGCAGAAAGAAACCCCAAACCGATCTTAAACCACTGTTAAAAGCAGAAAAAAACCTAAGCCGATGAGATACCGATGTTCTAAAGCAAGAGAAAACTTTAACTGATCTCACACCGATGTTAAAAGCAGATATAAACCTATACTCATCCTAACTCGGTTAAACGAGCAAAGAAAAACTAAATTGATCCCAAACCGACCTTAATAACAAAGAGAAACAAGCGTTTAAAAAAAAAACTTAAAAAACATAAACCAATTTTAAATTCAGAAATTAAATCGCTAATGGTAAGGCAATAATAAAACCTAAACTGCTGTTAAAAGTAGAAATAAAATCTGACTCGATCATAAACGAGATTAGGTTTGCTTAAGTGGTTTAGTTACGTAGTTTCACCCATTTTGAAAATAGGAAATTAACCTGGAAGTCGAACGATTCTTCTTACAATGAGACTTAATCCTGTATTGCCTGACCAAACCTTGTTTTACATCATCGCTATCTATTTTGTATTGGTGGACGATTTTCTGCATTAAAAATGTTTGCATTAATTTTTTTTTTGTAATTACTTGGCTTTTTTTTTAATTCTAACCGAACTGAGAACTTTCCCCCTATATTTTATAAAGGTATAATTAAATGTAGTGTTAATGGTATAAAAATTAAGGTGAAAATTTTGGTTTGTGGTTTGGAATCATTTTAGGTTATATCATTCATTGTACTTGATGCAAAAACAGTAGAAAATTTAGGACCAAGTGAAAAAAACAACAACATGAATTCGTGTCGGTGTTTTGACATATGTTGCTAAAACTTTGGAAGCTATCGAAAAAAGTAGGGTATGTTTAACCTACCTTGCAACCTCGTGTAGATTTTTACACGTTAAGGAGCTGCAGGCTCTTCCGGCTCCAATACACCTGCCAGTTTAAAACTAGATCGAAACTACCTGAGCTTTATTTTTTTAGGCATTTATCATTTTATTATATTTTGCCACTGTCTATCAAGTCCCTTTGCACCTATCGCTTTTGGACCGCGGCTAATTTTAAAGGTTAGTTGCCGACAGGCTTTCATCCTTTCATCCTAAACCAAGGCTTTTCCAGCCGGAATAGTGTACGTAAAAGCAAGTAAAAGAATAACCATAGGTGGGCCTTATCGCGATCATTTATCGCGATCACGATATCAGGTTATCAGTTATCCGATATTTTTTTCGCGTTATCGATTCATCGGTATCGCCGATAATTTTGGTTCCAAACTAGCGATAATCGATAATTTCAGTTTTTGGTTCCAGTTTAGCACAGGGGCGAGCCGCGCGTGCTTTGGAGGCAGAAATAGGTATGTCCGAGCTGGGAGGAGGATCCTCAAAACCTATGAGGAGATGAAGGAGAGCCTCACCAGGTAAGAAACTAAGAAACAGTATTCAAATATTCTTACTATTGTATTATAAAATAACGCTATATATAGTCAATAATCAATATTGTATTATAATTTTGGATTTATCGATGTATCGGTTATTACCTTATCGGGGGATAAATTTATCGCCAGTTATCGATTATTGGTTATCATTGATAAGGTTATCTTATCGATTTATCGGTTATCGTGATACATTTTTTTCGTTATCGCGCCCACCTATGAGAATAACACGTTTCCTCCTTTTATTTGAGAGATCTTTTGTACTTGTATGCGAATGTTTACTTCCTCACTTCGCCGAAGCACCATTCCAAAGCGGGTAGGTCCGCCACCAGTTGGAGTTTCAAAGATCTCAGGTTCCCTCATTGTGAAGCTGTCGGGTATCTTGAAGCCCGCCGGCTTCAAACAGATCTCAGTCATCCGTGCTTGGTTTCTTAGTAGGAAACAATTGGTCTCTGGTTTCTTGGACGGGACCCTTTTGGGTGAGATGACCAATCTTTCCGAGAGTATCAAACTGAGTGATCTTCGAAAACTTAATGGTACACCTGTGCGGATAACCCCACACACTATAACTTAAAATTTGTTAAAGGGGTACTCTGTGGCAGGTGACTGGTAGATTTCTCCATTAAGGAGATTACTGAAGAGATGACAATCAGAGGGCAATTAGGGTTGAACGAGTGTCAAGGAGGGGGGAAGGGGGCTCTAGAACCAATCCGGCACTATTCCTCACGTTCGATCTACATATGCCACCAGAATCGGAGCGCTATGTCTGGTATAGTAAATTGCTTAAGGCACTCTGCCAATACCGCGACCACACTAATAAATATTGTCGACGTAGGAAGAGAGGTCAAAACCAAATATGTTTAAACTGCTCTAATGTCATGCACAATGAGGCTGTTTCGTGCAAGGCTAAGTGTGCGAATTGTAGCGGATCGCACCTTGTTTTCTTTAAGCGATACGATTCGTATTTTTTCAAGAAGGATGTCCTAACCATCCAGGCTGGAACCTAAATTTAGAGAGGATAATAAAATACAACTGTGGCGATTTGCATGACTAGGAATCTCCTCTGCTACTCAAATAAAAATAAACAAAAACACGCTCATCTCCAGACTTGTCCAGGCTTACGATAGCTCCCACGCCCATTGGCAACCATTCTGAGTGTTCAACATCTCCCGCGCGACAGCTCTCGTCCGACTGGCAGCTACATGGACGTGAGTTCTGCTCCAGCCAATACCTGGGTCCCTTTCTTCCTCGCGTGACTGCTTTAAGGAATACAAGTTAGCCATAATCCTCCACCGAAGGTGGGAATGCAACTTCCCTTGTGCAGCTCTAGGACTACCTCCCGGAATGAGGGTAATAATAAATGAGTACGAGTACCAGTTCCCTCTTCCATTCCATAAACTGAACAGAGGTAACAGGTGGATGTCCTTCTCCAAAAAAACAAGGGAGCACCATCTCCCAAACCTTGCTACCAATCGAAGAACTCGAGGAAAAAGAAGGCTCGCATGCCCAGCCGAACCTTCTTCGCTAAAACCTTGAAACTAACAGGGTCAACGGTGCGTTACGCGGCTAATAGCATTCAGAGTCTGCATCTGTCCTTTTATTACAGCTCCCAACAACTCCATAGAGCGTACTGCTCACGCTGATGAATCAAGATGAAGAAGCAGTATGAGAGATTTTTATTTTTATTTTAAGTGTTTACTCTTCTTTGAGATAGTTTTTTCTGGTTATGGTTGCATTTATACTCATTGTTTCCTAGTTTTGGACGCATCCTTCCCTTGAATGCAGATTACTTTCCTCATCACTTTTTTCATCCACTGTTCTATGAAATGAAATGTGGAAACTACCAGAGGCAAAATTTCCAAGAATTTCTGTGACATTTTCATGTAAGTTATTCCAAGATCTTTAGGAAAATCTACATATATTTTTTTCTCTTTTCTCTCTAACTTTGGAAGGTAATATATTTATGTACAGTCATTGGGCAAAGGTTTTGGCAGAGTCATCTATTCTGATCCAACATAATTTTATAAATATCCATTATATATATATATATATATATATATATATATATATATATATATATATATATATATATATATATGTATATATATATATATATATATATATATATTTATGTATATATACACTATATGTGCAGTATCGATTCTATATTTATTATTGGTCTTTTTATTGTGAATGGATAGTTGCATTAGTTAAGAAAAACTGAAGTTAACTTCCACCCTCGCACAAAATTAATCTACCAACCAACTACATTTAACCTACTTATTGTTACCATAGTGAGCGCACAACACACAACTATTCTCAAATTAACCATTGCCATAAACACTGTGGACGTGGACCGGAATTTTCGACATCATTATCTTATTTTCTAGCAATGCCCAACCTCAAGGAAACTTGTGCAGTCATCATTGATTTACACTAAAATGGCCTCTCGTGTTTATAAATCGCTACAAGGGCTAACAGACCTGTAAAAACCTTCTTCCTGATCACTAAGATGTTAAAAATGATAGGTTATAGTGTACCAAAGAAGGTTCAGGGACGTCCAGGGTATCCAATGAGCGGCAGAATCGCTTCATCTTAAGGAGTAAGCTTCGGAATCGTATGGCTACTAGTGTAGAAGTTGCTCAAGAGTGGCAACTGGCGAATATTTCTGTATCTGCCCGCATTGTGAGACGAAGAAGACTGCTTTGCTTGCCGGAGTTAGTCTTGCCCTTCTCACTCGTGACTTTTGAAAAAGCCAACCTTAAGTTTGTTTTCGCTTACGTTTTGTGAATAGTGTTTTCGCGCATTTTAGTGATTGCTCACCCAGGAGTTCTGAATCGGCGTACGTACGAATTTGTCATTGCGTTCCTATACGTAAAAAGTGAAATTTCGCTCGCTTCGTGCTTCGGTGGCGAGGGTGAACTTGTTTCCGCCCTCCCCCTCCATTTTCCACCCCGGACTCCCTTTGTGGTGGACCGGAGACCTGCAGGCCCTCGAAAAGCGCCTGCACCCAAGGTAAAGTGCCATTTTGATCGGGTTTTTTTTTTTGTTTTGGACAAGGATTACTTCTTTTATCTATTCTTTCTCACCGGTGTTAAATATCACGTACTCACACACACGAACACAGCCACACACCCCGAGTCTTCGTAACTTCTTTATTTCTTCAGCTCCCATGCGGAAATGGAGATTTAAATGAGGGAGACTCGGCGGATACCGCTGAGGACTCTCTCCGATGGCCCCAAGCCAGATCGGGGAGAAGTCTTCGCGATAACCCATGGGGAGCTAGGGGTAACCTTAGTACGCCTCATCGATACTCACAATGGCTACTCGGCTATCTGCCAAAAGGAGAGTGACTGCGAGGTCCTCACCTCTCAAAAAGCGGCAGAGTCGTTGAAAAAGATTAACCTAAGACCCCACACGCCTCCACAGATAAAAACACATCGCAGCATAATTCTTAGACGCCTCGATCCTTGGGTAGGCAGCCACAGCATTGAAGAAATTCATGCTGAGGTTGAAAAAAACCACCCCTGGGCTAAAATTGCGGAAATCCTTAAATTTAAGGATTACACGCATGTCTTTAAGATAGTGTTCACTGATTCGGCAATGGCGGTTAAGGCTACGGAGTGCGGTATGCTCCTCTTTAACGTTCGAATCTGCCCCGAGCAGATCGAACGTGAGGAGTTTATCGACCTCCAGATGTGCTTCAAATGCTATAAGTATGAGGAGCACACCACAGCCAACTGCCCCAAAGGGAATGCTACCTTATGTTCCATTTGTGCATCGGACAACCACTTCTGGAGGAGCTGTAAAAGCACCACCATGAAGTGTCTGAACTGCGCGGGGGAACATAAGACACTCTCCATGGCCTGCCCCATCAAAAAACAGATCCTAAAGAATAAAGCCGCTCAAAAACGAACCGACGAAGAAAGGAAAGCTAATACTACTTATGCTAAGGTCGCAAAAGCTGCGGTAGCGGAGTCTAAAGCGAACCCCACATATCTCCACGTCGAGAATGAAAACTCGACTAAAATTATGTGTTGCATATATTATGCTCATATTGCGAATCTCTCCTCCCCGGGGTGCTTTGCAGATGAGCTTAATAAGATGCTAACCAATAATGGAATGGAGAGTATGTGGTTTCCCTCGAACCCGCGGTCAGAAGAGATCCTGAAAATTAGTCTCAAACCCCAGTGCGAGACTAATTGTCAGAATCTCCCAACCCCCAGCAATGCCACAACCTCAGCTTCCTCCAGAGACCCCAGGATCCAGGCTGCGAAAGCACGCACGGAACAAAAACAACTCAAAGAAACCACAAAAAACAAAAATACCCACGCAACCACACCCACAAAAAAAGTGAATAACGAGAGCACGGAGACTGGAGTTGCGAGAGCCGAGGGAGGGGCACGTTCGCCCCGCTCACGGAAAACCTCGCAGCCCCAGAGACGCCCGAGATCGTCCTCTTCTTGTAAGAGGGAATCCAGGCACGCATACCATTCAAGAAAAATTAACTTGAAGGTATTCGCTGCCGAAAGGTCCCCTTTTCCTAAGGAGATGGATGCCCTTGACGTATCCGAAGGCTTAATAGCCGGAGTATACAAATGGGAGTTCACCTCGGACGAACTCAGTGAAAAACAGGTCGAGGAGGCTTTACTCCAAGGCCTGATAAAACTGACTCCGGACTCTTTTATCACCCTAACCGACGGCGAATACAGGAAGAAACGTACAGGAAAAACCATAACGCCCCCAAACACTCCACAAGGACCTAAACTCGTAAGAGAATAAAGTCCTAAAACATCATATTACACTCGAAAACCCTTAAGTGAACTACAAAATGACGACTCTAAAAATTTTACATTTGAACTCTGACGGATGGACAAACAAAAAAATATTATACGGAAACGTATTAAGACAAAGTGACCCAGACGTTATATTTATTTCTGAACATGGAATAAACGACGCTAATCAGATAAAAATCTTTCCCTACGAAGTCTTGACCAAAAATCACAGCGGAGAACGTTTTGACGGATGCGCCATAGCTGTGAAAAGAGGTCTTGACTTCAGATCAATAAGTGGACTCGACGAATCTTACCTTGCTGTGGAGGTCCGTACGGCAGTGGGACCCCTGGTCCTGGCAACGGGGTACCAACCCCCAAGGAGAGGGTATTTGCCCCTCCCAAACTTCTTGCAGTTATGTGGTCACGGCAGAACCGTTCTCTTTGCCGGTGACCTCAATGCAAGAAGCACTGCCTCCGGTTATACGTCGACCAACCCAGCAGGCAGGGATCTTGAGACACTTATTGATAGAAACATTATGACTAGAATTGGACCAGACTTCCCCACATATATTACCCACAGGTCAGCAACCAAACCTGATATTGTGCTAACCAGCAATATGTTCCCTTATAATTACTTCATTGAGCCGGGCCCTCCTATTCCCAGCGATCACCAGGCTATCCTTATTAAAGTCTCAACCTCCCCCATTCAAATCCCTATCCCAGAGCGAAAGAGCTATGCTCGAGCCGACTTGGATAAGTATAATCAACTCCTCGAAAATTATAACCCAGAACCCTTAAATGATGCCTCCCTTGAAGAAATTGACGAGGAGTTGGATAAATTAAATGAAAAACTATTAAAAGCCGACAAGGAAGCCATCCCCCGAGTTAAGTATAAAACTCTCCCTGCCCCCTCATGGACCCCTAGAATGAAAACCCTCGCGAGGGAATATAAGGAACGGATCGATGAAGTAAACCTCACTGGCCCCAACATTAACACACACCGACAAACACGACTCATACGCGACGAACTAATGACTCTTATAAGGGACCAACAGAGTGTACTCTGGAATAATTTGATTGACGGACTGAATGTAGAAACTGACTCACGTACATTCTGGCAGACGGTAAAACGACTTAAAGGCGGACAACCACCAAGGACTGTTAAACTTATACGTGACGACACTGAAATTTCTGACGTGGAAAGAATCGAAGAGGAATTCAGACTCTTTTGGGCATCTATCTTTAAGATTTCCCCGGAAGAGAATGATGACTTCGATTTGGACTTCGAAAACGAAATTATTAACGACCTGAATGACCAAATACATAGAACGCATCCTCATCATTGCGTATCACAGAACAGGGAAATGGAGGGACTCGGCGGTAGAATTACTGCCGAGGAACTCTCTATGACCTTAAAATCCTTCCGACAGCGAGCACCGGGGCGTACAGGACTGACGAAGGAGAATTTTATTCGAGCCCCACCCAATATCCTACTGGGGCTCATGAATATCATGAACGCATGCCTAAACGTGGGATACTTCCCTGACCACTGGAAGGTTGCGAAAATGATATTCATTCCAAAAGCCGGTAAACCACCGGACAGAGCTAACTTCAGGCCCATATCTCTCCTAGAATTTTCAGGGAAAGTCTTGGAGAAGATATTGGCCAACAGGGTAAACATGTTCCTCGAGAGAAATAACTCTCATAACATCCAACAACATGGCTTCCGTGCGAAGCGAGGAACAGACACGGCGTTAGCCGTAATTACCGAGAAGTTGGCAAAAGTAAAATCAGAGAAACGCCATGCAAATCTGGTGCTACGCGATGTCAAAAAGGCCTTTGACAAGGTATGGAGGAGAGGCCTACAATATAAGATCCTTCAACTAGGCCTCAATCCCATACTTGAAAGGATTCTTTGTGACTATGTGATGGAGAGGAGAGCGTTTTTGAGTATAAAAGATTACAGCGGCCCTGAGTTCGAACTCGAGGCGGGGGTGCCCCAAGGCGGGTGCATCTCTCCCCTGCTCTATAACATCTACACTATAGACCTTCCCCAACCCTTGACTGAGGGTTCCTTATACGTCCAATTTGCGGATGATATAACGATGATATGTACGGGGCCTTATCGGAATGCGAATTTCATGGCACGAAGTACGGCAGTGGAAATCGAAAACATCAACTCCTTCGAGAGAAGATGGAAGATATCCACCAATGCCCAAAAGTTCCGTGTAATTCCATTATTCCGAAGGACTCTGGCAGACATCCGTGTGGGGGGTGCACGCATCCCATACCGCACGGAGGGCACGGTTCTGGGACTACAAATTACGACCGGTGGGTATAGGAGCCATGTAGCGAGAACTACACAGAATGCACGGAGGGACTTGGGCGAATTTTTCAAATTCGTAAACCTGAGTACCTCCAACAAACTAAAGATCTACAATGCGTGCATTCGCTCAAAACTCCTGTACCCCCCGATCCCTATAAACGTAGTTTCCAAGACCCAAGTCCTTAAACTGCAAAGAGTCCAGAATAAGGCAGTATATGTCATTACGGGAGCCCGAAGGAGAGAAGGGAGAAGGCAGAGTGAACTCCATGGTGAACTGGGGATGACCCCCATAAACGTGGAGCTTCACCTAAGAGCAACCAAAATCTGGGACAAGGTGCACCGGCACCTCCCCCCCGAGTTTGTACTGGAGCACATCGACTTCGACATTTTACCTAACTTAAGACGATCAATTAGTTTCAAAAGCAGTAGACTACCGAATGACTTTAACGTCGACCCTAAGTTCACTTAAATACTAAATAACCCCCAGTCATAACACAAAAAACATGAACAAAGCCAAACGAGTTTAGCCACCGAATTAACACTTGTTTAATTTGGTTTTAAATAACACTTCCCCAATTTTTGCGCGAAAATATCGCCAAAAACATACAAACAACACCAAAAAAATCCAAATCTAGGTGTAAAACACCCAGAATTGAAGATGAAAATCTTCCAAAAGCCACGTAAAGATACAATGTATTAATACAAAGGCTCGAATGCCCACCGCATTCATCAGATAGTATAGTCATATGCTATCAAAAAAAACAAACCAAAACGCAAAGAAAGCCAGTGATACCCTTTCACCAGGGATCTGTCTTTCATTCTACCTTTCGTTTTCACTTTCCTATTATATTTTTCCCTATTTCCCCACTATTTCTCCTACTAAAACCCTCTACTACTATATTTCTCACTTATTATGTCCAATGTCCAATGAGACGAAGAATTCTGGATCACTTTCTCGTGAAAAGGAGGGCAGCAAAGAAGCCACTGCTCTCTAAGGAAAACATCAATGACATGTCATTCGCCAGAAGGTACAAGGATTGGGGGATCGAGGAATGGGGCATTGATATTTTCTCTTGCAAAGCAGCCCTCTTACTATTTGGGAAATCTGGAAGATATACTGTTAGGGAAAAGAAAGGGAGACGTCTATCATGAACTGAAGTATCCGCAGACTATTCATGCATGGGGATGCTTCTCTTCCATTGGAACTGGTCCCAAAACACCGTAATGAACAGAGAATTGTACCCAAATGTTTTCCAAGATTACCTCTTACAAAAGATCCAAGATCATTTTAGTGAAGATCCATGCGTATTTTTAACTGTGGCGCAGCAAGCAGGTCAATGGGTCAGGCAAATCTCGTGTTGTGTTCATCTTCTGCCCGCAACGAGTCGCTGGCTCAATGTAGCCAGCTAAAACCAATGCTACCAAAGGCAATTGAGGTCACTGAGTTCAAATATGATATAAGCTGACCACCAGGTGGCTCCACCTACTGGCTATTGGTGCTAAATTGGCCATCTTTAGAGATATGAAGGTCAAACCAATGTCACAAGGGGTAATTGAGGTTTCTGAGTCCAAATATGACTGATTTAGAGAGGGACATCCACCTGTTACCTCTGTTTAGTTTGGAAGATGGAAGAAGGAGCTGGTACTAGATTATTTCCCTTTAGTTACATGATGGAGTACCTCTTCCTAGAGCAGGAGTAGTAACAAAGTGGCTTGAACAATATCGCAGTGAAATATTGGGTCCTTCCTCACTCTCCTGAACTTAATCCAAGTTAGAACCTGTGGGCAATTCTTAAAAGGGGGTGGACAAACAGAAACCCACAAACTGTTATAAACTTCAATCATTGTTAAGACAAGCATAGAACATTATCGATCACAGTATTCTACACAAGTTGATATCCAACGTGCCATGGCGAGTTGCAGAAGTCATGAAAGAAAATGCCAACACACTAAATGCTAACTTTATAAATTAAATTTGTTTTTTGGTGTATTAAACTTTTGATTTCTGTACCTATAATTTTGTTTGTCTTCTATTATACATGATCAAGGCCTTGATATTGGAGAGTACTCTGAAGCAATGAAGCTGATGAGCCACAAAATTTGTTTCTCTGCTCAAACCGTTGTCATGACTGTACACTAGAGCGTAAATCCCATTAGCCTATATTTCTTGTTTAACAGAACTACACATATACAATTATTAAGGTCGTCTCGTTATTAAGTTTATTACCGCAGGTTAATAAAAGCATGGCTATTAAGGTTTTGGCAAGCAATAAATCCACTTGCACCACAATACTCCCCAACTAGCCCCAATTGAAGTTTACGAGTCCTACTGTGTCTTAAGATGATCTAATTGGTCTGACATTCTAGAATATGAATCAGGCTAATACTTTGCCAATATCCCTCCTTTCATCTGTTTACGAGCAGTGTGGTCATATTTGGTGCGTAGAATTATTGTCAAGTCCTTTATATTTTCGACGAGCAATTTTAATTTGGAGAAGGAAGCTCATTTTGTAATCATAGTTTCTAATGTATGGGACAGTGTGACCATATTTCTTACTTATCATGACTAGTTGTGTTCCTAGGTAAGTAGATAGTATCTAGCGGGTTTAAATTCTAGTTTTAGTTGTATATAGCAGCATCATATACATGGTCACCCCCCCAAACGGGCCACTGCTTTTGATAGGCCTCATTTCTTAATTTTCTGCAAGGATTGAACGAAACTTTGGTGCTAACTAGTTTATTCTGTTTAGAAACATCATATCAAAACATGAGAGTCTTTGGACTTTTCTTCTTTATTCTATAGCACGTGTTTGAGATGACCTCCATTTAGCTATGTGCATTTCTTGAGGTGCAGCACAAAGTTGTCCATGACATCCTTACAAACCGACCGACTAATTGCTCTGATCTCCTCCCTGATGACTTCCTTGAGTTTCGTGATGGTCCTGCGTCTCCCTGCGTACACTTTGTCTTTAAGGTAGCCCCAGAGAAAGAAATATGGGGGGCTAAGGTCTGGACTGTGAGATGCCCACTCAAAATCAGTATTGAGACTGATCACACGGCCACCAAAGTTCTCTTTCAGCCAATCTCGGGACAGGTTTGAAGTGTGAGAGCTTTCTCCATCTTGCTGGAACCGGAACTTCCCCATAAGTGATAGGAACAAGATCTGCAAGCTCCCTCTTGAAGGTTTTGAGGGCATCAACATATTACTTCTTGGTCACTGTCACTGTCGCGCCAGATTCCTTGAAAAAGAATGGTCCGATGATGCCTTTGGCTGATATTGCAGGCCATACCGTGCACTTAGGGGAGTTTAAGGGCTTAGTAGCTACCTCATTTTGTCTGGAGGAAGGCATTTGTCTTCGAGTTTACCGTTTCTTCAAGATGGAAGTGAACTTCATCTGAGGTCCAAAATATGTTAAGGAAAGTTGGGGTCTCTTGAATCTTCCTCAGTATCTTGAATTCCATAACCTTTCTCTGTTCCTTGTATGAGGCTGTAAGGGTCTACTTCGTCTGTATTATGTATGGGTAGGCTTTTATATACTTTACTAGCACTCTCTTGCAAGTCTCACAGGATATACCGAGAGACTGACTTCGCTTGCACACAGAGCGTTTTGGACTCTGCTGAACTGACTCTCCGTTTGGGGGGGATGGGTCACCCTGTATTAACAGAATTTAGGATAAAGATGCTAAATAACGAAGCGATGACGATAAATATATAAAGAGGAGATTGGTGTGTAAAGCTGCAGAAAATAAATTTAAAAAGTGTTATGCCACAAGGTTCCTCGTCTGATTTAAACTGTAAATACCCCCCCTCCCTTGGTGACTACTAAATTTAGATAGTTATTTTTAAACCAGAGTGGTTTATAGGTTAAATTTGTACCTGAATTTTCAGTCAATTCATCGTTCTAGGAATGTCTCGGCCACAGCAGGTGTATGCTCTCGATATGAGCATGTGTAAATGTTGTACAAAATATATGTCCACATAAATATGATATTACTAAGAATGACGGGGTATTTTTATCAGAAAAACTAGTTTTGCTTCAAATCTTTATGTGCTTAAGTGATTGAGACATCTAAAATAATGGTTTAAATTTGAAATGTTTGAAAGCTTCATTAAACATGAAAATGTTAAGAGCCATTTTTGCATTTTAACTATCTCCTCTGGCGACCACCATCTAGTCCGGGTACCACCGTCAAACTTAAGATCAAGGAACACGACCGAAGAGGCAAAAATTCTTCACAAAGAGTAGATATTTTATTTTATTAGTTCATTTAGTATATTTTATTATGTATATATCGAGTGGCCCAGAAAAAAATTCACTAAATTCAAACTTGAATGACTCAAATGTAATTGCATATAAATGAAAATTCGTATACAACAACTTATATATATTTTTAATATCTCTGGAAATTTCAACAATATAACTATAATAGTATTGCTACAATTAGAAAAAATAGTCACTCAAAAATTTGTTGCCGATTTTTCCTGACAAAGGACAATGTTAAAATAAAAAATAAAAATACCTCTATCGAAATAAATGATCAATATGTCCATCTTCTTGGTCATCTACAGCCCTTAATCGCGTTTTAAAGAAAGAAATACATTTTTTGGTATCAGATAACGTTTTTTTATCCTATGAAAGAAGATTTTTTTTCTTAAGTTCAAATTCACTAAATTGATTTTTTCTATTACCCTAAACGTTTTCTTGAAGTAAGTCCATATGGAATAGTCCATCGGGTTAGAGCCTGGCGATTCAGGAGGACACTTATCCTTTTTGATAAAATGAGGACACTTTTTTTCAAAAAATTCTATGTTGTTTTGCTAGTATGAGAGGGCACACCATCTTGCTGGAAAATCATGTCTCTCTTAGGGTAGAGCTGATGGCAATTAGGAAGCAGACCGATAGTAGTAGTTCGATGTAATTTTCTGAATTAACTTTGCATTTTTGTGTATCGCTAAAATGGATCCTCTTTTTACCATTCCATGACACTCACGCATTTTTTTTTTCGCTAAATCTTGTAAATTCATGATAGAGGCGGGATGGATGGATATCCTTTTTTCTTTGAGCCATAAACTCTTATTTTGACTACTTGTTGGCACCTCCAAAGATAAATCTTCTTCGTTGGTAAATCCCAAATTTCTTGTATCTTGAGATGTATAACGATCGTAGAGCAACTTGCAACGTGTCTTTCTACGTTGTCTTATATTAATATCACGAGAGGAAATGCGCATTCTTTTAGAAAGCTTTGAAATTTTGTCGTTTTAAACACTGTGGCACAAAAGAACGAGAAATACCTAATTCACTAGAGATCTGCCTTTGAGGTAGATGAGTTCCGGGTTTATCCTCCTGAGATAAAACAAAATCTACTTCAATCATTTATTCTCTGTCGTAGCAGTTTTATTATGTCTGCCATTACCTTTCTTTCGAGATATGAAACCAGTAGTTTTTAGCTTTTTAATTAAGTTTTAAACATTTCTACGAGTCCAATTTCTATTTGGAAATTTACAAATAATTCTATTTCCATTCGAACCTTTTTCTTTAAAATATGCTTCTATTGTAATTATATCATTTAAACTTAACACGATTGTGATAAGGGGTATAATAGCAAGTTATAAAATTAAAGATTAAATGATGACTGAAAGAGAGATAGAAAAAACAAGGCTAATTTAGCATAAAAGCTTAGACATTGCAGA